>CM053991.1:10293097-10698097 GCA_028641955.1 Protonibea diacanthus | reverse complement strand
TCGTGACACCGTGACACCAAAATGTCACCAGTAACAGTAAAGTACAAAGACAGCGCGCCAGACAGATGAGTCCCCAATGGACGGGGTGTCACAGGGAGGCGAGGGGTCCCGCGCTGCTGGATTGGAGATGCAGGGGCAGGGCCACTGTAACTCACAGACTTCTATCTCTCTCGCTCTTTCTCTGTCCCTTTCCCACCCCTCCACTGCCTCTTTAGTGGTCGGCCTGTGGAGAAATGTTTTGAAAAGAATGAGACAAGACCGGCTCAATAGCATAGCGATGCATGATGACAGTATTGTGTAACTGATTTCATTCAGGGGTTTTGTGTTGGACCATTTAGTCCAATATTGAATCGATTAATGGCATTAAATACAATGAAATATTTATGGTCCAGGGGTCCACAGTGGTAAAGGGATTTAAATATATTACCCAGGGCACAAAATGATAGTGTGAATTTTGAAAGAGTTGTAATAATTGGGTAATTTTCAGTGGCCTTTCTGGCCCCTCTGGGAATTTGACTTTTTCCAGGTATGTTTAGAAATTGGAATCAGGGTGAACATCACAACATCATTAAATGCTTTTTTTTTTTAAAGCAGGAAATTAATGCAAACACAAAAATAAGATCAACAAAGTGAATTTCTCAAACCAACATGACAGATTCTGATTGACCTGGAAGGTCATCTGAAAGAGGTCATCTCGTTCTAAGTATCTCCTCTCTGTATCAGCCTCTGTCTCTCCTCCAGTTACAGCCCTAAAGGCCCAGGGCGGACCCCAACTATTCAGACCCCCCCTCATACCCTCCACCTGTGATACAAAGGCTCCTCTCTGCTCAACACAGTCAGATTAGGAAATGTCCAAATGGTCGCTCATATGTTCTCCTGTTGATAAGAGTCAGCAGAGTTCAGGTTACTCTATGATTAACACTGTATCCTTCCTGATAACCCTAAACCACCTTGCCTGTAGCACAAAGACTTTTTTTATTTACTCGCCTCCATCTGGCGGCGTTAACTTATGTGAAGACATGCACCCGGGACGACTTCAGCTATCTGTTATACCTGCTGGCTGCATTAAGGTAGCGGTGGCCCTTAAGTTGAACAAATCATGCTCCTGCATTAGATTCTGGTTTTGCTGGCATTAGGGTTTGGCGATGAAGCGATGAAGACCATCAACCGCTGAAGAATATTCGAGATCGAGAATATCACCACCAGTAGGCAATGTTGCCAAATAGTGAACAGGACTTCTTTATGGCAATATTAGATTTTATGATATTTTTATTTATGATTTGTCTGGTATTTAATTCACAGAATTAGCCAGAAACAAATTTTCCATACAGTAATTTCATCTATAAATGTTCCTCAATTGAATTTCCAGAATTCTTTAATATATAATATATAATTTAATATATTATGTTGGAAATGCGACATAAAATTTCATATACTGACACAGAAAATTGAATCCTATCACCCGCCCTGAGTTAACAGGTTGGATTTTTTTACCTCTCTACTATGCAACATGTCTTACGTTGTGGTATTCATCAGATTTGATTAGCAACATGCCAATTGTTAGATGGCTCACTACCCCACAGTTTCCTCACTATCTCCTCCCTCCGTCTCTGTCCCTCCACACATGAGCAGTCAGGGCCCGGCCCGAGGCACCCTGACACTTGTCCCGAGTCATTAAAACATCACCTCAGTCTTAATTATACCCTCTGTCAGGGAGCTTCCCCGGGCCCGCTCCGCTCTTTGATCAGGGAGCTGATGGAGCCACTGCTCGTGTTGACCAGGAGTAAAGGAGCGTAACGCAAAGCCCCTGCTCACCTAGAGGAAATGAAAACTTGTTTTCTGCCGGTCGCATGGCTGGATGGAAAGATAGATGGACAGGAGACTGCCTGTAGGGAAAGGAAGTGGGCTTGTAGGTGTATGTATGCATGTGAATGTGTGCTTTGAAGCAAAGAGGTCAGCGTTTGTCATGTGCCCTCGCTGCCCTCAGGTCTGATTGGTCTGACCTGTAGTACTTAGCGAGTGCTCCCCGTGTCCAACTCGGCATCACTGTAGCTTTGCCTCCATGTAAAAGTGCCTGTTGTCCTCATTAAATTCAGCAGAGGCCCTAACATTAACCAAAACATCCTGGGTGTTAAGAATATAAATATCTATCTAGCACATCATGTGTGTATTGTTTTATTTTTGTCTCAATTTGCCATGTTTGCATTTTAAAGAGAAGGACAGACTTGAAACGTGGTGATTTAAGCGTCATTTCCAACCCATTGCGCCAAAGATGTTTTTACCATCCTCTTCTCCTCTATCTCCTTCTCAACTCTGCCTTCGCTTTCCTCCCCCTCTCCCTCCTGCCACCTCTGTTTCTTTTGGCTCTGTTGGCTTCGATTGAAAACCAATGAGGCAACTAATATGTGGAAAGATAGAAATTTACTTGCTTTAAGTTCATGCGTCAGCCTTCTTCTTTGCTGTATGGGCCACGTTTAGCACAACAATATGGCAGAAGCAAAGACTGCCAAAGGAGCTGCTCTGTGCTACATGATGGTGCGCTTCATGCCCCATTTCCCACCAATACCCCCCGCTCCCCGCCTTCTCTCTCTCTACCTTTTTCCTCTCTTTCAGGGCCATGGCTTTGGGACAGGTCCACCTGCAGGGGGTTTGAATTGAAATGCATTGATCTCTCGCTCACTGGAAACAAGCCTATTCCCCTTATTTTTCTTTCTTTCCTTTGTATCCAATAGCCTATTAAGTTTGAGCTGTCATTGTTGGAGCATGCATGAGTTTTCACGCATTACTCAGCCAGATGCATGAATTTATATTAAAAAGAAATTTAAGTGTTAATTGATCAGGTAGAAATTGTTCTGATATGAAGCCTTTCTCTAGTTAGGCACTCATTTTTTTTAAGGCAATGAAGATACAGGAAAGAAAATGCAAATTTTCAACACAGGAAGTTAAATTAAATTTAAAAATCAAAATATTTTCCAGAGATAGATTTAAAAAACTGTCTGTCTTTGCAGAAAGACTAGATCTGGGGCTGCTTGTCTAATTAATCAAAAACCACAAAGGTAATCTATAAATACTTTTATAATTTTTCCTGTAACTTGCC
Organism: Protonibea diacanthus; assembly: GCA_028641955.1. Lineage (NCBI taxonomy): Eukaryota > Metazoa > Chordata > Actinopteri > Sciaenidae > Protonibea > Protonibea diacanthus. The sequence goes on along the minus strand of CM053991.1, from coordinate 10,695,000 downwards.
AAACCTGCCACCCATTAATACTGCTCCAGCCAACGCTTCTTATGTGCTATGCTATATGTTTTATCTGAAGGTTGAAAAAGACAACTATTTGTTTACAACCAGCGTATAACACCACAGGAACCGCAGACTTGATCACTGTCCGGTATTTAAAATTCAGTCCATCTTTCCCCCCCTCAAAGAGTATGCATCAAAAGGCTTTTTAGGGTAGTCATTTCACCCCTCTCCCATTCGCTCTCATTTGGCATCTTTCAGGGCACTGAGGCAGAAAATAAAGGAGAGGAAGACGGGCGCCTTCCCAGTCAATTTTGGTGTTTAGTTAAAAGGAAGGAAAATGATTGCGCTGCTCGTTTTCTCCTCACTGACAGGCGACGAGCAGATGCCGATTAGTTATTGTATGATGATTTAGTGTCTGGTAAAGCTTTCCATTTAAATGCGCCCAGTAGTTATTTTGCATAGTCCCCCTGCAATTTGCCTCAGCTCAGGACACATTGGCCATCGTCTTGTCCTAATGCTGTGTAATTGTTGGAGGGCCACATCGCTGAGCAGACACGTCAGACCGCCACGCTCTTTTAGGTCCCAACCATGACTTACCGAAATCGCTCTCGGCTCCCACCGACTGGAAAAAAAACGACAAGCGTCTGTCACCCAGGACAACTTTAGTGGATTTAGGGTGTGGACTTTGTTTTGTGATGCCCGAGTCTTCATTTGAAGATAAAATAGACGGCAAACGTCAGTCAGAAAATCAAAGCTGGAAAACTGAGAAGATTAGTGGAGGGGAAGACAGGCATAGAAGAATCGCAGACACAGCTGCAGATCTGAGTTTTTTACAGAAAGGCAGATATTATTTAGGATGTAATGTTACTCACATATGTTCTGCCATAGTATCAGGTATGTGTTGACTTGTCAGGTGTTCACTATTGTTGGGGATGTGAGTGATTTCTTTCTTTTGCCCTCTCCTTCTCGTATTCCACTTTTCTCCGTCTACCCCTGTGGTGAAAGGCCATGCAGGGAAAATGAGACCAAATAGAGGAGAAAAATGGAACATTGATTTTTTTTTTTTTTTTTGTCTTCACTCAACTCCTGATGGTGTTTTCAGGTATCTCTCTTTTCACGCATCATCCTCTCTTTTCTTCTCCCCGCCATGTCTCGAGTCGTCCGTTATCATTTCACACAATAGCCTCTCCATCCACCTGTGCTGTTCTTTGATGAGGTCTCAGAAGGTCCTGGTTATTCAACAAGGGGACTAATTTGTGTGAAATGGAGAGAGTGAATATGTGTGTCCTTCTATTTTTTTTTTTTTTTTTTTTAGAGCCGTGCTCCGGCTGACCTGTACCTGATGACCAAAAACCCAGAAGATTCTCCGAACACTCCGGATGTACTGCAGATAGAGTTCAAAAACGGTTTGTGTCACCTGTTGATCAATCTGTTTTTTAATTTCTTTTTTTTACTTTACTTTTAAAACCTGAACCCTGATATAGAAGGAAAAACATAGATTTTACCTATATGCTATACAAGAATTGGTATTAGTAATTTGAGCTCATGATTTAAATGAATATGAAATCAAAATTTGTCATTTTTCTTTACCTTACATATGCAGTACACATATAATATACAAAAAAAATCCAATAATACGGTTACTTTTTGATTAGAATGGAAACATCTGGCTTATAATTGGTCTTACCTGTTATAAATTTAGTATTTTTCTACTGAATGCAATCTTTTGAGTTCAAATTATGTCACATTTCAGGGCTTTGTTTCTGAAATCAACCTTCAAAATTAATGTGTTGTGATAGTTTTCACTGTATATCATGCACGATCCAAAGAAGTTTCAGTTGCTTTGCTTGATTTTATTGACTGATATCAGTTCCACTAAGAGACGGTGTGAATCCTCAGTGTCCGCTCCGCGTCTCTTCATGTTACTTAACATTGATGGTTATCGCCGCAGGGCTACAGCTCTCACGCTGACCCGGTTGCACTTTATCACCATTCCTGACCACCCAGACTTATCCTTAACCCCTCACAGCATTACCAGGTCCAAAGCTGCCATGTTTGGCCTCAGGGCACACACACACACACACACACACACACACACACACACACACACAGGCCGGAAGCATTAAGTACTGCTAATACACCAAGCCCTGAGGGGCCAAAGAGAAACGCTCATTAGATATACTGCCACAGGGGCTGAGCTGAATAGTGGAAAGTGTCACATGTTTGCGCAAAGAGAAAACGGCAAGAAACATCCAAGCCTGAGGCAAATGGCACAGATGTCCCTTCATCCCTGGTCACCAGTGGAGGCCGCGGAGCGCCAACATCAATCGGCTGAGAGACACTAGCTCCTCTGATCACATGGTCTTGATGGGCAGCTTTATGAGCTCTAACAGTAATTTAAGGGAGGTTCAGAAGGTTGGCAACATTTGGTCGGATCGTTTGTGATAAAAAGTGCAAATTAAAACGCCCACCCAGAAGTCAGTGAGGATGCTGAAATGAGTTCAGATCTCACTTTACCAGTTTCCCAAAGAAAATGTTTAACTATACAGTAAAACAAGTAGGTTTCTGTCAGTTCAGCTGGCGATGAGATGTGCTTTAGTAAAACAGTGATGCGGTAGTAAAGCATAGTCTGGTTTCGCGGGTTCTTTTGCAGGCCTGCGCTCTGTTTTCACACATATTCCCTGTGCCTTTTTATTGAGCACCCTATGACAAAAGCTGTTTTAGTTGTCCACACAAAGGCCCGAGCCTACTCCTCCCTCTGAGCACAAGATCAGCACAAGAATGTTTCATTTCATTCCCCCTCCCACCTTTTCATCCTTGCCTTTCTCACCAAAGTTTTCTCACTGATTAAAAAAGAATATTTAACGACAGGAACCTTTTCCCCCGTCAAACACTCCACTCCCCATTCCTCTCCCTTTTTTTAAAGGGGAAAAAAAAAAATTTCATCCCTCCCTCCTTTCATACCAAAGAAGTGGAGAGGAAAAGGAGACAGAGAGGAAAAATGTAAAGCAGTAATTTTTCCTACAACTGTGTCTGCGCTCCCATTGTCTGCACTGTTAGGCTGCGAAAAACTGAAGAAAGGGATCACTGGGAGAAAAAGACCCCTCAGTGAATGATAGAACCTGCGTGATGGAGAGAGCGAGGGGAAAAAAAGACAGCACAGGGACGAAAGGCCAGCCCCTTTACTCCCACGTTCAGACACTTAATTTATTTGAACTTTTAATCTAATTATTAGGTATTGGCGAGGAGGAGGAGGAGGAGGGGGTGCAGTTTTAGTAATGCATCATCCATACTGCCGTCTCCTGCACCGGGAGGTACTTTTTCTTCTTTCATGGGAGCCACCCCGATTCCCGCGATATGAGAATGGGCCATCAACAAAGCCCTTGTCGGACAAAATTTGTCAAGTGCTTCACGTGTCATTCCTGTCAGGCCTTTGTAAACGCCGGCTGAAAGGAAGGCGATCAGAAGTGCTGCTCTTCTCTCCAAAGCTATTTGACTGGCAACTACAAGCATGCTAGAGTACCGTAACGCTGGACGGACGGAGAGTCAATATCATTCTCTTCTTGTGTAGTCCTCAAATGCTTATATTCTCTTCTCAACACAAACACACACACACACACACACACATAGACACACACCCATGTGTCATGTTTGTTTCCTTGCTTCCACCTTTGGCCCGTGTTGCTCATTGAAGGCCATGAATAAGCAGGTCCGTGACAGTGATTGATGTGTGGTTTAAGTGGCTTTAGAGAGGAAGTGTGCGAGAGTGGGTGTTTTATTTATGTGTGTGTGTGTGTGTGTGTGTGTGTGTGTGTGTGTGTGTGTGTGTGTCAGAGACATAGTAATAGGGAGATAGGTGATGATTCTGCAAGTGGTTTTGTCTCTTTGCACATGCGCATGAACACACAAACACGGGTAACAAAGCTGCGTGAGTAATTGAATTAGATAAAGGCCTGCCCACAATTTCACAGCTTTCAAATGAGCAGGGCCTTTGAATTTATTAGCCCTTCTCACCACGTCCTTTTGTAATGGTTTTCACTTTTAGCTGGGGACTATTGATTTCAGTGACTGAGGTAATGAGCACTTGTCAGCAGGTTTTATCAACTTGTTGCTATTTTTTTTTGTTGACAGTTTAGTCACTTGAAATTCATTTTTCCATTAGTTTTTAAAAAGCCATTTCCCCAAACTCTTGATGAACTAAGTTGTGTAAAGGTTATACATTTCTTTTTTGTTCCTTACTTCATTTTGTGGGTTGTTATTTCGTTGATTGATTCTGACTGAATGAAAATCACTTTTACCCTTCTCGAAGAGCAAAGGCAGTCAGTGACAGACTGCCGCTATCACATTTGCATTCAGGCACATTTGTTCTGATATGATAACATAAAAATTCATGCAGTTTTTCACCTGCAAAAGTTCAAAATTAGCTTTGTGTTTCAAAGCCTCTATTTATGTAATATTAGAACGATTTATGCCATTTCTTTTTGGCCACAACAAAGCCAGAAACAACAACCTAAAACTTTATGACGGAGCAACTGAATGAGAAAAATGTGCAAAACACATTTCCATGAATAAGTGCCACCAATCTGAATCCTTACTAACCACCAAGCTGCTTTTCCCTGTGGTGTATTCACTCTTTATGTGTATTTTTTTTATGGTAAGAATGTTTTCTGCTTTAATTGAAAAATCCGACCTATTTATTAAAAGCACAGGTAACTGATGTATACTAGTGGATGGTGTTTTTCCACACATCATTCACCAACAAAGTGAAATATGTCAGGTATCAAAAGGTAATTTTCATTTTAGTAATGCATGACGCTGACAGCTATGCAAGTAATTTTCTTGTAATATGTTTGAGTAAATATGCAGCAGGGCTACAATTTAAAAGCTATCTGCTTTGCAGTTGTCATTTTTTTTTCATCAAAACAAATAAATGATGGGATAGAGTCTGTTCAAGGAATGATGTTTCACAAAATCAGAATGAATTTTCTTATAAACCTGCAAAGAAAACGTTAAATGCTGTTTCCGTTTTTGAATCTAAAACATAAAATTCTATCACGCTGGACATTTTAAATCTTATAAATTAGTAAACACTAAAGTTTATTTTTAATTATTTATATTTATATTATTATTGGGATGTTTGTGTAATAATCATTTAAGAAATCGTCATTGTGTTCCCTTTAGGAGTGCCTATCAGGGTGTCCAATGAGAATGACGGCACATTTGAGGAGTCACCTCTGGGCATCTTCTCATACCTCAATACGGTTGGGTAAGCTTTTTTCTGTGGCGTCTCCTAATGTATCTCTATAAAGCATTTACTGAAAAGCAGTTTTAACTTCCATGTATGATAAGTAAGGAAGCTTCTCTATCAGTTTAGTGTGTAAGTGCCCCCAGAGGTAGGACGGTGGTTAAGTTTGCCACTTCTGAAATGATGTTTGTCTTTCGCTGCTGGACTGGGATCGAATCCCACCAGAGTTTCCCTCCTGTGTCTTTTCCACTCTCCCTCTCTGCCATTCAACTGTCTGAATAAATGAAATTACTAAAAGTGAGCCCACTTATGCCAAAAAAAAATTTCCCCTACCACTTTTGAGCTTCATCATGCTGCTACTGAGGACTTTTTAGGGAAATCAATTAAAGCTGTTTGTTTATTAAGTGCACCAGAGACTGCTTTCTAACATTTTCATATTACATTCTTAATGGCATTAATGGAATTAATTTCCATGAGGGGAAACTAAAATAGTTTTTCCACCTTTGCTATTCCAAATATTATAAATGAAGAGAGGAGAGGATGAATGAAATATCACAAATACTAAAGGTGTGATTTCTTTCCTGGCTCTCTGTTGGGCTGCTTTTTATGAATTGAAATTTTTAATGTTTTAATGTTTTTTTTTTTAAAAGATGATTATGTTTTGACTGGCAGGGCAATTAAGAATTTACTTCATTGTAAAGGCTTCTTATGTGGACTACTCTAATTCATGTCTGTCTTTTCTCAGTGGAAAGCACGGTGTTGGTCGGATTGACATTGTGGAAAACCGTTTCATTGGCATGAAGTCCCGAGGTAAGGAATTAAAAATGATATTTTTCCGCCTGTCTTGGTTATGACCTTTTTCTTTTTGTGCCAAATTAGTCTGACAGGCTTCCTCACTTACACAAACGTTGATCTACACTGTAAATGCAGTGAGATGGACACAACTGCACTTACCCTGGATTACGTCTATAATATTTTAATTTTACATCCATTCTAAAGCTTTCCTTTTCACTATGCAGGGCTTTCATGCAATTTTCAGTTATTTTACATGAGTGCTTTAAGTGTCACACTTGCTGTTCCGCTTCCATAAAAGTGGGCTGGATAGCAAAAAACACGCTCTCCTTCAAAGGAAGTGTTTTACTCTGGTTCACCTGGAATCACAGACACTGAAGTAACCTCCGTTCACTTATGCATGCATACACATGCAGAAAACACACACACTGCGAATAAGATAACGGCGCGAATGCTTCAGCGGATACAAACAAATGCGCGGTCGATCACATGTGAGCGCATGCAGTCACACGGGGGGATGTTTTTGTAGGCGACTGGAAAAGCTCCTTTGTTAGCTCTCTACATGTGTTACCACAGCTAATATACAAGGGCAGTGAGCCCAGTGTTCTGGACGCACACACACACACACTCACACTCCTCTTCCCCCACGACACTATGTGCTATGATTGGCAAATTGACTGGCCAACAGACTGTGGCTGTGGCGCAACATGGCAGGTAGAAATTGGAAAATGGGAAGCCCACTTTTCTCTCCCCTCGACTGAACAAAAGATCAAAGCTTTTTCCTGCAATAGGAAGAGGTGGAGCACGAGGTGTCCAAGTGGTTGAATAACTACCATGGAGTGTACATGTTGGGCTCCTCTGGAATGGCAGTCATGTTAGCACAATAGATGATGGCTGGGACTGAATAGTGACATGTCATACCTATTTGTGTTGGGTCATATTTATTTGCGTGGGGTCAGGGAGGTGGAGGAGGGGATTGAAATGGTTCGTCAAGAATGTTGTCACTATGTGACAAAACATTCAACAAGCCTGTGTGCCAAACTAACATTTCCCACCTGTCACAGCGCTGTCAGGCCTCTGACCCGTGCACCGTTGATGGTGTTTGCCGAGGTTCACCTATCAAAAGCAGTCGTACATGTTTGTATCTTTTCACGATGAACAGGCCAGCCTTTGCTGCTGTCAAACTTCCAGTTTGTGGCACTTAAAAAATAGTTTTCAAAAGCATTTTTTAGTGTTTTCATTTATTGAAATTACTCATTTAGAAATGTCCAAAACAAACGTTAAAATATACTCTGCGTGATTTTTTTTATCGATCCTAAGATATTTATCTACTTGTGTTTACATGTGTTGCCTGTTTATGCTGCACTAACACTTTGCCCAAAGGGTCAGAGGGGATCAGCTCAGGAAGATCTAATTCCTGAGCTGACCCCTTCGGGCCTGCAGCATGGTTAGCATACCTGCAGTAACCGTATAAAAGATTAAAACCTCAAAAACCACTGGGGGTGTTTTTCTCTTTAAGCTTAACTAAACTGCCACCGTTGGAGCTTACTCAGATAGCGTTTCATTGTTTTCTCCTCTGTTAAGCTAGCTCTCTTTTGGAGCACTTAAGCCCAAGTTGTGTTGGAGGGCAGTTTTAATGTATTTATCTGATAGAGCCAGCGGAAATGTCCCTACGTGCCCTCCATGGCCCTGGATCACCAAAAAGCCACAAGCCGTTCTAGCTCAGGCGGCAGCCTTTTGAGGCTTTAGACAATTAGCAGTATTGCTAAGCTGTGTTTTTGGCTGCCAGCACGGAGTAAGTGCTTCTCCATTTTCAGATCAGGAGTATTTGGGGACGTACAGATTGGAGCTCCACTGCTCACCAGATTGGAAGAGATTAAATAGCGTTCATCTGTTAAATCTCAGAAAAGAGTTTTAGGCGTCAGGGGAACAACATACAAATTGTCACATTTGGCAGCCCGCTGTTGGCTGTAGTGAAGTATCTGGCGGCGTAGTTTGAATCAAAAAAAAAAAAGGGTGGCCATTCATTCAAGCTGACAGATGACGTGAGGAACTATGTGTTGGACGGGAAAAACAGCACTCAGTTTTTCTTTTTCAAAATTTCAGCTCTCACAGAAATGGATGTCATTGATAAAGCTCCTATTTCTGTTGTCAGATCTGTCTGGTAGCATTTTTCTCAGCCCTCCTTTTGTTTTAGCTGACATTTGAGTGACAGCTTCATTTCTCCCGTCATCTACCTCATCTTTTCTCCTCTTACCCCTCCCTCTCTGTCCAGAGGGGGTAAATTGCAGGGTAAGCAGAGCCCTGGTCCAGGCTCCAGGCTGGCAGGGGCCTCCTACCCTGTCATTTACCCAGGACAGGCTCATCCATGTTTTGTGAGCATTATGAAGGCCTGTCTGTCAGACAGCTGACAGTGGTTAATAGCGCCGTTTGCTTGTAGTTAGTTCAGATGAAATGAACAGAGCATGTAGTTTATGCTACTATGATTGGCCTCTGATGATGATGATGATGATGATGCCGCTGGTTGTAATAAAATTAAGGGGTGTATTGGAGGGAATTATATGCACAATCTCAGTTTGTTATCCGCCATCATTTGGGTTTCAGAAAGGTGGTAGGCTATATAAAATTCTGAGAATGACAAGATATTATGTTGAATAGTTGAGATGGATAACATGCAACCTGGTGAAGGGGCATGCATCTCCCTACTCGTCTGTTAATTCATGGTTGAAAACCTCAACATTCATTAATTTTGTTGATTTTTTTCTTCTGTGTTTGTGTTTGTCAGGGATATATGAAACTCCAGGAGGCACAGTCCTGTTGCAGGCCCATTTAGACATTGAGACCTTTACCATGGACAAAGAGGTCCGTCGGATCAAACAGGGACTCAGTATCAAGTTCTCTGAACTCGTCTACAACGGTAAGTCCGTAAAATACATAATCTTTGATTGGAAGATTTGACATCTCTCATCAGGATTTTAGTTTTTACATGCCGACAAATCCTGAATTATTGACAGTAACAACGTCGCATTTAAATTGTCCTTTGCACCATCTGAAATTATAGCATTCATGAACTTGTATGGGTGACCGCTGGCAGTTTTTCATGTCAGAAGTAGAGCTAGACTGATAAATCAGTCAGGTAGATTCACACATATGTGTGTGTATGTTGAGATGAGATAAGTAATACGAAACTGCAGCACAGAAATGCAGAAACGGCGTCACCATTGCGTACTTTAGTCGCCGAACAGCACTGACAGATTTAGTTGTGGTGGTGGAGTGAAATGTGCTGCTCAGTGTGTATCTACCATGTTTTACGAAGGAATCTGTCTAAAGATAGTTCATGTTATAACTGTATGTGGAAAAAAAACTAGTGGGTAATGTATCGTTCTCTGATTTTCTTTTTAACTCTCAATGATCAATACTACTATCAGCCACAGGAATCCTGTATCAGTCGTCTTATAGAGATGAAATGTGTACCTACCGCCGTGTGCATTCAGTGTATTTGCATGTTTGTGTGAGCTTTTCCCGGCTCAGGTGTCTTAATCATCCCTTCTGCTCAGTCGCCAGTCCCCTGCACCTTCATCCACATAATAGGATCAGTGCCATTAGAGACTGACTACTAGGCCACTTCAGTTATACCCTCCAGAGACAGGAAGCAAACACACACACACACACACACACGCACACAAAGGTGCGATCTTCAAAAGCAGGCCAGAGATTAAACCCATTGTGGGTTTAAATCATTAATTACTCTGCAGATACATAGCAGACGCCTGGCACTGAGGCTTATGTTAACAATCCACCTGGCCTGCATCTGTTTTGCATTAATATGTCACTATTTGCCCGCACAATTTTTCACAAGAAAATTTGCAGCAATTAAGGGCAGTGCAGGCAACCATTTGACAAGTAAACGACAGCTACAGCTGTAATTGTAAGAAATGAAGTGCTTAGTTGATCAAAATAAAAATCATTAAATTAAAATTTGAGAACGTATTAATGATTTATGTCATTTATCGTGTAAAGCACGAAACATATGCAGCATCTTAAATGTGGAAATGTGCTAGGTTTTTTTCCTGGTTCCACATCATCGAAAATATTAAGTGTTTATTATTTAAAATAAGCAATTTCGAAACATTACAGACCAAATGATTAATCAATAATGAAAATATTGATTACCAAAATGTTCCCAAATACCCACCATGCAGAGACACTTGCAGTGACACGTAGAAAGAACCATCACGAAGATCAAATCAAATATAATTAATATATAGTTTGCCCTAAAGTAAACGCCTCGTGCCAATTCGGAGGCGATCAAAGCAGGGAAGGTTTGTGTCTTTGAACGTGGCCAGACGATGAGGTGGAGGTCAGCTGCTGATGAGAGGAGCACCCCTGCTGAGTGGGGCGTGCCCGACCTCTGAACGTATACAGACACATCCCTCGCCCATCTGTCTCAGAGACTGATGGGCCAGGTCAGAGAAATGGGACAAAAGAAAGGCGTGTATGAACTTTACCTGGAACAGAAATGAGACCAAAAGCATGGCAAGAGTTTTAGATTGTGGAAGATTGAACTGTGGGCATCACATCACTCCTGCTGCTCATGGAGGATTTGCAGAGAAGGAGACTCTTTCTCCACTTGTCCATCCTATCATCATATATATACTGCACATATCAGTGGGAGCATTTAAAGGGGTTTTATCTGTGTTTCAAATGAAGAAAAATCAAAAACAGTCGTTTTTAACAAACCTTTACAGCCGTACTTTTTGTTCTAAATGTTAATATGCTGCCATTTTCTTGTGCCTGTCAGGTTTCTGGTACAGTCCGGAGTGTGACTTTGTGCGATACTGCATAAGCAAATCCCAGGAGAACGTGGAGGGCAAAGTACAGCTGTCTGTCTTCAAGGGTCAGGTCTACATCCTGGGACGAGAGTCACCCAAGTCCCTTTACAACGAAGAGTTGGTCAGGTAAGCTGGGGGAGGGGGGGTGGCCACAGATAAAAGTGTATGCGTGAGTGTGCTTATAAAAGCAGCACCATGTGTCAGTGAATCAAAGTGTGTGCTTGTTCTGACTTGACAGCTGTGTTTGGCTGCTCTGGGCACAGTGCAGCTATTCCACCGGCCAGCCCGTTGTTAGGTCAGCTTGCCCAAGTTCTCTCATGTCGTCCACATCAACATACTAAACCGACCCTGTCCTCACAAAGACATCAGAGAAGTGTCAAGCTCAGTTCCTGGAGGGCAGACCCCGACCCCCAACCCCTCCTACTGCACCCCTGTGGCCTCTTAGCCGTGGTAACAGTGGGTTTGTTCAGGAGGCTGACCCCTGATGCCCTCTGGGCAGGCTCAGCACTGACCAAAGTAAAACCCCTCCATATGCCCCTCCATCTCCACTTCACACACACACACATACACTGCACTTTTACCCTAGAGTCAGAGAGCTAATGGTGTTTTCAGCCAGAGGAGAGAGGTGATTTCACTGGGCTTTTAGGAGGAAAGTACATGGGTGTCATGCTAGTTAAGCAGGTCAGAAAGAGGGACACAAGGAATCATGGCTCACACAGTCAGCCATTCATTTCCTTAGACTGCTTTGGCAAGAGAAAAGGCCAGGGAAAAAAATCAATACCCCGAGTATTTATCTCTCTTGCTCACACGGGGCAAAATATACAGAGATTATACTGTACTCAGACTGCGCATTCATTCAGCCCTTTTGACCCACATTGTATTAGCTTGTTACTTCGTCTCAGTTTTTCTGAGTATCCTGTCCTCAGTAAAACATTTAATTACTGCTCAGTCGCTCAAGATGAATCACGACTCATTGATCTTTCAACCAGCGAGTTGCTAAGAAACTCTCGCTGACGAAGGCTCGCGTTCCCGGAACACCACCTGACAGATTTCTCAGCTGGGAGACGACACAGAAGTGTGACAGAGGTGTTGTGTTGCAGCATCACAAAGGACCTGGAGGCCGCTGACAGATGGGCGCAGCGGTTCCTCCAAAAGGGAGCAACATCACAAATCAAGTTTCAAATGTGGTCATGCACGCTAACACGCAACCTTATAGGAGACTGTTCGAGCTGTGATTGGGTCTGATATAGACTCCTGCATAGCCATACATACACACAGGGCTGCAACTAATGGTTAAATCAGTCTGCCAAATTATTTACTTTTTTTACTATTCAAAATAAAAACATATTCATAATGCTTCTTCCAAACCCAAAAGATACAAAGAAAAAACATCAGGTCCTCACATTTGAGGCGCTTGCTTGACATTCTAGCTTTAAATTAGCTTTGATTTAAAAAAAGAAAATGTTGCAGACTAATTTTCTTTTGATCGATTATCGTTTAATCAACAAATTGTTTCATCTCTACGTTGCATACACAGTACTCAGCCATGACTTCTTTTTGCTGGAGCAGTGTACCGTAGTGCCAGCTGCAGCCTGACCAACACTTTCGAAGCCAGTACCACTGTTGATATGTAGGAATAATGATTAAATCATCTGAGATTTTTGGCATGAATTTCAACAATTAATTTTGATATCAAATACGACAGAAATAGAACATTTTGAACCAGAAACTTCATTGGAAGTTTTTTTTTTTTTTTTTTAATATATAGAACTATAAATAAAACAAACAATTTTACAAATACATTTATTCATCAGTTTTTGTGAGATTTATAGCTGCAGTTTGCTGCACTGCAATTTACTGTTCATGTCTGCCACCATATCAGTACATCTGTGACACACCATAATTAGCACTCAAGCTGAAGCTGTTACAAAATATGTAGAGATCGTATATAACGGTATATTTTGATAGGTTGTAATTGGTCATGTTATAAGTGGTACAATCCACTGCTACAGTAGATATTTTGGATTATCAAAACTTTTTCTGCATTCATACATGTGCTGTATCTGACAGCTATACACCTGGAAGCAGCAGACTCTCTCTCTCAAACACACACACACTTATTTGCCGCTACATGACGACCTGCCACAATCACACATACACACACACACACACACACACACACACACACAGACCAGATTAGGCATGAAACCCCCGCTGACATCCTGTTGGCTCTCCACGGGCAACAGTAAACGGCGTCATTAACACAGTGGTAATACAGCCGGTCACCGCATCCATCTGAGACAGAAATGTCACCCTCCTCGCTGTCCGCTAGCTCCACTCTCAATTAGACTGCAGGGTTTCTTCAAGGAATACACACAATATCGCATGCTTACACACACACACACACTCACGCACACTTACTCACACAGTGCCATATTCTTTTAAGCCACTCACTCATAATGGTGTTCAGGTGCCGGGTAGGGAGCCTTGTATTGAGAGTTGATGATTTAGTTGTCGCTCTTTCTTTTTATAGTGTTTATCCTTTCATTTGTTGGCAATTTCCTCTTTTGCTAAGTGCTTTTGGAGAATGAGTGCAAGCCGTACATTTGGAGTTGGGGGTGTCGCAGGGAGGAGAGGACGAAGTGAGAGTGTATTAAGCACTGCAGGTAGAAACTGCTGTAATTACACGGCACGCAGACACTCTTTGTGAGACGTACACACACACACCAAGAAGACATGACTTCACAACAAACAGCCTAAACAACATAGAACACACAAGTTATAGATTCGCGTCTTTTTTTAGAAGAAGTGGAAGACAAACATCAGATTACAAAATCATCACTTCGACACTTAGCTCGGAGTTGATATGATGGGATTGTTTTAAAATGGATTATGTGCATCTTTTGTGTGTGCTTTTGAACACGAGTGTGTTTTTATTCCGCGATATTGATTCTCCGTTATTCAGGACAAACAATGCTAAAGAGAAGCGTTCAGAGGAAAAACGATCGGACCGTTATTTTCACAAGAGCAGATTATCAATGATCCAGTTATCCCAGTAGTTGACAAGGCACCACGTCTCTTATGTTTACTGCAATGATACCACACATTTCATATTGTTACCAGAATATCCTGTAAGTTTTTCCCTTCGGTTCTTGGTCTCACCTGCCTCTTTCTTGACTTGTTCTCACTCCAGCATGGATGTGCAGGGAGACTACGACCCATGCGATGCCTCTGGATTCATCAGGATTAATGCTGTCAGGTTAGCATCCCTTCAGCCTTAAGATTAACTCCTAACAGGCATCTACACACAACCTACACTTTAAATGATGTTATTTTTCTTGTTCTTCTTCAGGTTAAGGGAACACCATCGTTTGCAGGGTCTCTCCAGCACCAAGAAGTAACTGCTGCGGTCCTGTGAACCATCTTTCTCCTCCAGTTTAAGCAGTACAGGTTTAGACTTTGTGCCTCCATTGTATACCTTTTGCCTTACCGTCTACCGTTAGTTACATTAGCATCTGGGTATCTAACACGCAAACCAAACTTGTACTTTACTGTAGTATATACTGCAAAAGAATTTCTTAGGTGGTGAAGATTGGAGGAAGAATAATCTAGAAAACGTGAACTCATGATAGGAAAACGGTTTGAATCCAGTGAACAGATTAATGTTAATTATAATGTAGGCATTTGTTAATGTGTTTCATAATATTTTGTTTCTTGAATGTGCCTCATTGTTGGGCATTAGTATGTCAGTACAGGAGCAAACTAGTTCCTTGTTTCAGAAATAAAATCAAGTGAATAGTGTTTCTTCTTCCTCTGCTTGTCTCTTAATTCTTCATAGAAAAAAATCTACGTTTATCATCAGCTTCCATGCAAACACTCGTCATAGATATCATCCCCCGTCACTTTGAATGTGTTAGTGATTAATAGTTCATGTCTTTGGCTGACAGCCTATTTATTAATGCCTGGCTGTTTAACTCTTGGTGCTGTACAGTCACTGCCCCGTGAAAACTTCAGGGCAGCGAGGACAGTGTATCATATTTACAGTATGTAGATGAACCAGGAGCAGTGCACCGGTTTGGCACAGGCAGAAGTCAACAAGGTGGCTCGCTGATAGCCACCAAAGCAGAAGTAATGAGGCCATTTCTGAGCTCAAATGGCACGAGTCACATGGAAGGCAAACCAATTGGCCACATATTTATATTTCCCTCCTCCACATGGCGTCTCCAGGGTTGGAGAACAGAGGAAAGAGGAAGCATTTTATAGGCAAAGGCATTGTATCATTCATTATTACCTTGGATGGTGCTTCTCCGTCTCACAAAAACAAAAACCTGCAATCTTTTTTTGTGGCAGGCAAACAGCCTAAAAATCAGAACACATTAATCCACCAGAAGATGTAGAAGCTTAAAGGTTCAGTGTTTAACTTTAAGGGTGATCTTTTGGCAGAAATTGAGTATGATATGCATGACTGTTTTCAATAATGCATAATAGAATTAGCCTTTTACATCATACATGAAGTCTGACATCTTGTGCTGCCATGTTTGTTCCAGTAGCCCAGATTGGACAAAGGGCTCTACGGAGCATGATTCACCACAACGTTGCCAACAAAGCAGGAAAATAAGTCATAGAAAACGTAGACGGACATGACGTAGAGGAAGGAGAGGAAGCGTTTGTTAGTTCTGGCTAACTGTGTTGTGTTTTGGGACTGTTGAGTTCAACGCAATCAGAAATTTGTGGCGTGGCTAACAAATACACCACCAATATTGAACCCTCAGAAATGAGATTGAACAAATTAGATATGTGGTTACCAGGCTAGCTGTGTTACCCAGTTTCCAGTTTTTATGCTTTGCTAAGCGAAGCTAATGGAGCCCCACTGCTAGCTTCACATTCAATGTTCAGTGTCAAATCTCTGTCATGAAAAGTTTTGAAGATGTAGTTTTCACCTTATTAATTCCTCATTTTCTTGTCTCAATCCTGTCACGGAGTTCAGTGATTCCAGATAAGATGGGCTGTTTGAGGTCCATATATTATGTTAGTTGTTAAAATAATTTATTCTGTCTTCTGTTCACTACAATGTGCTCCATACTATAGCATGCTTCAGTCTGTAGGACAACAGCAGCTGTTTCTGTGCCTTACCTCTCCCCAATCCCCACCGCTGATACATGTCAGTCCTGCATTGAAGTGCTGGGTACGGTGTGGGCCTCAAGGTGGAGTCCACAGGCACAGGAGACCCCCTGCCAGGTCTAATGGGCAATGAAGGATCCTCGGACCCTTTCAGTCCTTAAAGAGCCCCTCAGCCCCCGCTCAATTACACGGCAGGCGTCTCAGTCTTTGCCTGGTCAATTACCAGCCAGCCCCTGCATTTACTGTCGTGCACACACAGGTTGCAAGATAATCAGTGTCCAAAATTGCTCTGTTAGAATGAAGGGATGGATGGAGAGGTATTCAGATTAGTCAGTCAAGCTGAAGGGGAGGTAGGAGGGATGGGGACAGCTATCAATCTCAATCTGGCTTCAGCGGTTGGAGGGGGAGGATCGTGGTGACCTTTCAACTTTATTCCTGGAAGGAAAGATATGATCCTTGGAAATTTGTATTAATGTCATAGCTGTCTTTTGTTTTAGAAACAGACAGCTGGTTTCGGTATGTAAAGTCAACTCTGGACTTAATAACTAACTTCTCTAATCAACTAGCTGTGCACGTATGTACGCGCCTGGATCCACGTCTACTTACCCACTCATCTACCGCGTCTCATATTCCATCCACCTTCCTCTCCCCCCTACCTGTCTACCCAGCCAGCCAGGTATAAAAACTGGCTGACACCTGACCAAGGGAATTAATCATCCTTGACCCTGGACCAATTACCCCTCATTACCCACTCTGTGTCTACCTCTCAAGGGAGAGCTGTGTAACAATAGCACAACATGAAAGTCGGTGGCGTTGCGGGCCCTAATGGACACTCCCGTGCGACCGTGTCTCCTCAGGAGTCCAGGTCGACTAACCTTCAAGTCCTTGTCACTCTCCAACAGCACACGTACAAAGGAGGCTATTGTTCAGGATCAGGGTCTATGACCTCTTGAGATGAAGTGCAGAGCCGCCGGCAATGAGAGGGCACCCATGCTGGAAATGGATGAGTGTAGAGACACGTGAAGTGCACTTTTTGTTCTGTTTGTTTTGTTCCACTTTCTTATTAGGCACCCTTTTATTAATGGTTTGTACTTTGAAAGTAATAAATGACTTAAAAATAAAAATAAAAAATAAAAAAAAAAATAAAAATGTTTATATTTATAATTTATAAGGTGTTGCAAAGAACAACTTTTGTGTTATCCCTTTGCTATTTTTCCATTTGGTAATAATGTGGTTGGTAATCCATGAATAAATGTACCTGGGTTTCACACATTCATAATTCATATTCTAAATGTTAATAAGTCAATAATAAATGGTTTACACACTATTTTCATGCAGACAGCTGATATAGATGTTAAAAAAGGTTGTCAGTACCTGGATTGTGGTCTGGATTCTTCACAGGTCTTTTCCAGGAAGTAAGCAAACGTGATTTTCACAACCTGGCAACCCCAAATGTGTTCTTGTTAAAGCTAATTGTAATCTATAACTCATTGGTAAATTATTCTTCATTACCATGAAGCTAATTGTTATAACACTTTATTACAAAGTGGTACCTATGCATTTTAGCCATGCTGGATTCTGGATTAGTAGTAGTGAGTAGTACCTAACAAGTTAATCTAAAATGTCTAAAAAAATCTAAAAACATTATATCTGCTAAACATCACTGTGAGCATGTTATAATGTTAGCATTTAGCTCAAAGCACAGTTGTGTATTAGTACAGCTTCACAGAGCTGATAGCACGACTGCAAACTCTTTAGTCTTGTTTCCGTTTAACTCAGCTGTTGTTATGTGTGTGTGTGTGTGTCTACTGCTACCTAAGTGGAAATTGAATTTCATTGTTGGGTGAATACCTATTATCTGTAATGTTACCTGTCTGGCTTCCCAGTTCAATATCCGCATTTAAACCATTTGAATAGCAGATATCACACACTTTGCAGGAAGTTGGTTAATTTTTTTTTTAATTCAGGCTTTGTATTTTAATCAATTATTGAATCAGATTCTTTGGAGTATAATTCACTTTTAATCTATCTTGTGAATCAGAAAATTGTATAAAACCTAAATTAACAATGACAGACACAAGAACAAGAACATAAAACAAAAAGAAAAAAGTGACACAATAATCAGATCAAAACAGAAATAAAATATTTAGTATTATTAGAAAAACATCATATATACACCCTTAAAAGCAGTAATTAACATTAATTTATCCAGTTTTAGTGTTCCACTCATTAGCAGCCAACACTACCACCACTGGCTGTATAACTGACTTAAACATTGGGGTGAGTATCCAAGAAGATGCAGAGAAGGCCACTATTAGGACTATATTTGTTTCATCTTCTCAGAAATAACTTTTAACCTATCAACTTACTTATACTTATTTATATCTGAGGGACAATAAAGCTTTTTGAGTTCAAACTGAAAATCACTGTTAATGTTAAAATTGCCTCTTTTTTTTTTTACTCAGCAGCAGTGATATTCATCTGTGGGGACAAAAAGAATAATTAGAATGTCGTTTACCCATCAGAATATTTTGCGGTCATTCAATATGTGCTCTTCATTTACCTGTCTGTATGGAAAAGGCTCCCATGTTCACTGACCTCTCCTCTTAAAACACAATGAGACATGAACAATGACCATGGGGGGTTAATTACCATCAATTAGAGGTCAAAGTTGCTTTCCTTCACTATGGTTTTTGTAACCCAAGCACAGTGAGCCATATCGGGGCTCTATTGTAAAGTCAGTCGCCTTGTCTCTGGTCCATTTCCTCATTCCAGTTTTAACTTGTGCATTGATATTATTTGAACATTTCCTGCTTTAACTTAACTGTTACTGTCCTTGTTGCCATTACCACTATCACACAATATTTTATTCGTACATATATCAAGAACACTCTCAGTTATATCTCAATAAACTGTCAACTCCTTGTTTGTCGACATTTCTCTTAATGCTACTTTACTTAGCAGGTAAGGGGTTAATGGACTGGTCCCCTGAGGTTTGTGCAGAAAGCTAATGGGCCTGGCAAAGATGATGAGGTCACTCTCTTATTGCTAAGAAACAATAAGAGATTTACAGGCCAGGATACAATGCCAATACTGTCAGCTTAATATAATCTATTATTTATATTTATACTTAGATGGAGTAGCATAAATAGTAATAAACAGAGGATGAGCAGCACATATTGTGTGAAGAATGTTTTGTTAATGTGGTTTGACTAAATTAGGATTATGAACGTGTTTCTGAGCAAACCTGGGCAGATTGGGACTTTGTATCAGGTGAGAGGGGAATAGAAATGTCCAGCAGCTGTGAGTTGTATTCATTTGTTAATTAATACTGTGGCTCAGATCACTTTGGGTATAAGCGCCTTTGATGTACTCGAACAGAGCTGATTTGTCCTAATAGCTGAAATGTCCATTTCATTCATACTCGTGAAACCTGATCTCCTGCCACAACATCAAGAGACCATCTGTGAGGTACCATCAAAATAAAGCAGGATACACTTTGCCTTCCAGGCTAGATAACATCCATGGATCCTGTGAGTGTGAGTGCAGTGTTTTTCCTTGATGTCGAAGCCGATTTTCTGGTGTCAAAGGACACCCATACGCTGATGTCCTTACAATCTATAGACAGATGGGACCATTACGGTCAAAGCCCCTGGCTTTGTTTGGCCTGAGCCGGTGATGAAATATTGATGGAAAAATAGAAATATTTTGCCTGCTGCTCAATGTTGCCCATCTAAAAGGGTTAATGAGTGTGAGGACTTTCCTGTCTCCTGTTACAACAAAATGTGGCTCAACTACCCACTAACATTGACTCGACTGGAGTCTGCAGGCTCTACAGGGCTAACAAGAATCAATAACCTTTCCAATGCCAGATTAAGTTACGCTGTTATAATTGGGAGCTGAAGTTGAGGTGCAGGTCGCTAACTTTTTGGCATTTTCCATCCTTAATGGGAACGCTTAACAGTATAGTTAAATATTTGGGGAAATATGCTCCGTTACTTTCTTGATGAGAATTGACTGATAACATGTTCATGTTTGTACAACCTTAGAACCAACTTTAGAGGTGTTGGTTGGTGGATAATTAACGTACATATTGGTACCTAGTAGGTGTCACTGAAACTGAAATAGTTAGTGTATTATATTCTTTAATGAACTGGCGACTTGTCCAGAGTGTACCCCACCTTTTGGCCAAATTCAGCCGGGATCGGCTCCAGGCCTCTACCTCCCTGATAAGGATAATTGGCCATAGAAAACTGATGGATGGTTATGAATGATTACAGCAGTATGTAAAATTAATTATATATAATATATTCAACAATTGTTGTAAAATGAATCTCGATATTGTGATTATTAACTTTAAATTCAGGACTTTTATGACAAATCCATTCACGTCCTCATAGCATAGAGAATCCAGTAAATATAAAAAACAAAAAACTTACTTCCTACATTCTCCATTCACCACATAGCACCGACGCTAATGTAATGAAAGTGCTTTTCATTATGCGGTCTTAGTCAGCAGCAAATCTGTGCGCTACAGTATACAGTATATATATATGGCTGGCTGTATTCCAGATCCATATGGTAGGCTAAACAGCAGTGTCAGTCTTTTGCCAACTGTTCAGACCTGTTGAGCTTGTTGCCATCCCACTTCATACATAATGTATAGAACAACTTCAGGTCGGGAGCCCATCTGCACATCTCAGAAATCAAGATTTCAGCATGCAGGGCGTCTTTTCCATTACCGGCTGATACAAAACAAGACTGAGACTCTGTAGCCATGTTAGAGGCTCTGTGGGGTTTTTCTTATACAATGCTAATATGCTTATGTTAAACAGGTGTAACCATGTTCACCATCTTAGCTCAGTGTGGTGTGATGCTAACATTTGCTAAGTAGCAGTAAACACAAAAGCTTTGCAGATTTGATCATAACCAAAGTACTGGACCAATAACAATTATGACCAGATGATGGTGCCAGATGAAAAGTCAGAGGATCGCCAAAGTTATTGCAACTCATCCTGAGGGAAACATGAATAACTGTGCCTGTTATGTAGAACAAAGTGGACCCAAAGTGCAAACATGACCAGGGGCAGGTGAATGTCTGGTGGTGAGATCCAAGCGGCGCGGGGCTGGGTGGTGGCAGACATCCTAAGATGGGAGTGATAACGAGGCAGTGCTGGACGTGGCTGGTGAGTGTTAGGCAGCACAGAGAGATCAGGGTTAGAGAAAATCACAATCACGGGAGGTTGAGACAAAGACAAGACAGACAGAAACACAAGGGAAGGGAGAACAGGCAGACAGTCACATCATGACAGTCCACCATGGCCAACACACCCAACAGTTGTCAAGACATGACACCAAATGCCCAAAGTATCAGTAAGTAACAGGATGAGAAGAAAACTCGGGATAGCAAAGTCAGAATGTCTGCAAACTACATCCAGTAGTTTGTTGTGATATTTCAGTCTGAACTGAAGTGGTGGGCCGACCGACAAACAGACTACCATCTCCAGAACCATGCCCCAAGCTCTGGCTACAAACCATCTTCACCATTACACCCTCCTCCACTTCCCAGATCCCCTGTGGCAGCAGCAGTAATGCAGCACGCTGATCTCAAATCAATAGATTTATCTCCTTCATTTGAAAGGGACTTGGCTTGTGCCTCTTCCCTTCCCCTCCTCTCCTCCCGGGGGTGCACTGGTGGGGTTTGTTTGCAGCCACACACTCTTTATGTTCTTCGATCTGTTGGTCTGCGAGGTGGTGAATGTATGAGGGGGCCTATCAGGTTCAAGGTGGCTATCCTTGTAGCTTTGTGTGCCCCACTCTCAGTGAATCCCTTGGATGATCTAAATGTTTAATAGCGCTGGTTATTTGGTTGTTATGGTGTGTTATGATGGATGGTAATGCAGTGTGGGTTCTTTCCGATTGTGCCTGAATTACACCACAGGGCATGCAGGCTGTTTGGGCTGGGTGTTTAACTCGTCTTCATTAGTGAGTCTATAGCAAATATGTTATAAAATGATGGTTAAAGCTAAAAGATTTTCTTGTTTGTGATCATTTTTATTGCTTTTTAAACCTAAACCTACCTAAACATAAAGTATTGGTGCAGCAGGCAATGTAATAAATAGATAAATTAATAAATGAATGACAGCAATACCTTATTTGTTGTTGTTGGGCTGATAGCAAGAAGACAGAATCATCATTCAATAGTAATATTTTTTCTATGATAAGTAAATGAGATCAGAAGTTGAAGAAAGTTTAGTGCACGACACACGGTTCATTTGCAACGTTTAATAAAACTTGGGGATCATTTTTTGCACATGCAGAGGAATTTATTTTTAGGATTATTCCGGAGTAGCCACCCTGATTGTCTTTTACACGCACAGAGTTTTTCTTTGTGTGAATTTATAACATGCTTGGATTTTGGCTTTGGGTTTTTATTTATCTCTGTTTAAGCAAACTCCATGTTTGACTTTTGTGTTTTTATTTTGTGTATTTGATGTTGGTTTTTCTTTCTTCTTTTTTTTTTTTGTTGCTTACTTTTATATCTGACACTGTATTGATACTCGAAACATTCCTTTTTGATTCCGGTGTGTCACTGAAAAATCAATAAACAAATCTTTTTTTAAAAAAAAAAAAGAAAAAAAAAAAAAGAAGTAAATAAGATGGTAATCTAAAATCTCATGAAGTCTGTCTCAGATGAGGATAAAAGCTTCCTTAAGTAATTTCAGCACAGTGCCTTTAGTGTACCACAGTGACATAGCAATAAAAAAGCTTGCCAACTGTCTGTTGGACAGCCTTCCAAGATCTGTCCTCCTTAGTTTGCATGAAATGTGAAAGACATGTTTTGCTTCCTGAGACCTGCAGATGTACCCTAAAACTGATCCAAGCCGTACACACACCAACACAGCAGTAGGTGAGGGTCTTATCCCGAGAGTAGATTCAACACCGCCAAACTACATCAAAGATGGATTCTACTTTTAAAATGTTTCAGACCCCCATAAACTGTGAGTTTAAAGTGCTGAAAGGAATCACAATACAGCTTTGCTTTGGATGAATAAAAAAAAACATTCTGTCCATCTCTGCAACTCTGCCTGCTGATATGCTTTTATTTCTGTCATGCCTGGTGTTTGGATTTGAACGGCGCCTTGTGTCATCCTTAAGAAAGCCTCTTTTCGGTGGCTCGCTGTGTGGTCGCAGCAGAAGAATTACCTGCAAAACACTCTTTGTCAGCTCACTGTGCAGAGAGCTCACAAACAAGACCATTTAGCTATTATTTCCTCTCAGTCGGAGATACGCACAGCAAAGCGAACGTTTATCAAGAAAAATGGGCGATGTTGGGAGAGGAGGAAAATAGGACAGGTGGAGAGAGAGGCCAAGAGAGAGGGATGGAGGAAGGAGGAGGAGGAGGACGAGGAGGAGAGGGGGGGTTATTGGAGCCAGGGAGGGGCCATGGTGTCCCAGTGGAGGGAAATAGTGAAAAACATCCGTAATTTTCACCGCGGGATCCCATGTAATTGAGTCATTTAAAATACAGATACAGAGCTGACTCAAAGCAAAGTGGCTTATGGAGGAGGGGGAGGGGGAGGAGGAGGCTGCAAAGTAAAATGGAAGAGAGGTAAAAAAAAAAAAAAAAAAAAAAAACAAGGAGGTAAAAGTGTGTCTCTTCCATTATTTGACAAAGCTGGTCTGTTTATCCTTTTCATCTGTCAATCTTCTCTTTCAAGACAGGATGTTACCCATCAGAGATTTTTTGTTTGTTTGTTTGTCCTTTATGTTACTCTGTCACCTCCCATGACACTCCTGCCTCCTGCTTTTTATTTTCCTCTTTTTTATTGTGTTATTTCAGTCTGTGCTATTTTAAAAAGAAAAAAATATATTTCATATATTTATATTTTATTCCACAGACATATTCAGACTGTGTTGGCACCATTTTTATGTGTATATTCCTGAATCGGTGCAGAAGTTCTGACCACATATAAAGATAAATAAACACAACTTACCAATAACATAATTCAAGCACAGCTAGAACTATTTATTGGAAAATCAATTGCAGTTAGAAGAGAAAAACATGGTTGTTTAGCTTTATTATATTATTATTATACACAGCTTTATTGGTGTGTGTGTGTGTGTGTGTGTGTTTATGAAAGAGTGACTGGACATAAAGAACGTACGTACGTACATGTCATAACTACATTTTGTCCACATGATTTAGTTTAAGTTTAGACTTGTTAATAACTTAACTCAATAACTGTATTTATTTTGCACTTTTCTAAACAGCAATACAACACATTTAAAGGGGAACTCTACCAACTTTACACATGCAGGCCTGTTTACAGGTCTTGGGGGGGTATGACTACACACGTTAAAAAAGTTGTATAACCCTTACATTAGACATCACTAGCATAACACACCCAAATCTTCACCAATCCTCCGTGGAAGTGCCAAAAACTGCAGTACCTCGAATGTACACTTGAGGCTGGCTGCAGAACAAGTCAATCTCCATAAGCCCCCATGTTAAAATGTCCAACTTCACAGCAGAAATAAACATGTTTACAGCCTGGTCCAAAAAACAGTTTTGGTCTCTGTAGCTAATTTCCCGATCATTCACCTGTTCAAATTATATTAAGGTTTAAAGTTATGTATAATTAACAGTGTGGCCGCTTTGATCGACAGGTAGGTGACATTACAGATGGCTTGTTTGAGCAAACCTGCCGTCATTCGGCCCACCTCAGGTCTGCGTCTTTTTAGATTAACCAGGAGGCAGGACTGCCAACACGGCAGTGGTCAGTGCTACAGATTTCAGAAACTCTTCAGAAACATGTGGGCGACATGATATGCTGTCCATCCTTTATAATCAGTGAGAAAGCCTTACATTAGCCACTACTAGCACAGCACACCCAAATCTCGACCCTTGAACGCTTGTGCTGCATTGTGGGCAATGTAGGCACCAGGATTTGACAAGGAAGAAGAGCAATAAAAGGTAGTGCTATGCTAAACTGGGTCCTTTAGTAAATTATAAACTGTGCTGAAATAATGAGGCTCATACAAAAAGTAGAACTGGGTGAATGTTTAGACATGACTTATGTTAGATGCTGCGGATTTTGCTTGGCCCTTTTCTGAGTATTAATATGAGAGCCACCACTTTTTTATGCACTGATTCTTCTCTCTGCATGAACAATGTGCTCCTCAATGAAAGCTCTTTTGAGATACCTCAGAGGTCTCTGGATGAAACACTATCCGTTTCTTGTATCCTGTCTTTAGAAATGTACGCCCATAGCAGAACCATGGCAATTATAAAGCAATTACAGTTTCATATGGCCGGTTCTTTTGAGATTGAGGAGGAGAAAGGAGGAGGTAAAAGCTCAGTAGTTAAAAAGAATAAGTGTGCCAATATTGATGTCCCCCCCCCCCCCGCAAATGCTCGGTTGTCCAGCTGGGCATGTATTCCTGACCACAAAAACATTGCTCGCTCTCTCTGCAATGAAAAATGGTTAAATTACTCAGCCCACGATGATGATTTCTTAAACTATTTTTTAAATCTTTAGAGACCAAATGCTTTGCGTGCTCACATGCACTACTTTGACGAGCGGCCCTACGGTTTTTACAACAGTGAACCCTGGGAACAGGAGTCCATTCTCTGCAAGACAATGACAGGGAGGAAGCTGTGTTTGTGTGTGACACTTGATCAGCCTGCTACGGTAACCACAGCTCCACACACACACACACACACACACACATAAACACACTAACTCAGTTCCCACTGTTTGACTGGCGGTATGCCAGCGACCCACACCTGCTTTAACTGCCTTTACTTTCTAGGCTGTTTGACTAGATGGGGACTGAATTCATTATAACTATCTATGTGTGTGTGTGTGTGTGTGTGTGTTCTTGCATGGTCAGACATCTATATATGACGACCACCACCTGACTTACCATTTGATACCACAGCTCTGAAATCATTTCCTAGCCACCTTGAATACATTGGACAGCACATGGTAGCAATATGTTAGGGCCAGGGCAGGGATCATACTTCAGTCATGCTAAATTGGAGGTCTTCATTTAGAGGAGCTGGTCTGGGAACAGCCTTCAAGCTTCCTCTTAATTTCCCTGCTTCTTTTTTGGAGGTGATAACATGCCCCGGGGCTGACAAGGAAAGGAAATTGATATCTGCACGGATGTCTGTAAGACGCAGCACACCAATCTGCTTGTCTCAAATTCGAGGTCAATCATGCCTTTTCAAGCAGCTGCATGAGCACGTTGCACATAAGTAACCATAGTGGGAAACAGTTACTTATTATAGGCTTCGGGCTAGTGCATTTCCTCTTGTGTTGACATAAGAAATCTGACAGATTTCGTCCATTAATATCAATAGATAGTGCCGGGCACTGTACATCATTAAGAAAATTAAAGTAATGCATATGTACTGAAGAAAAGCTTCATCAGATACTCAGAAACAAACACTTCAGTAAATTTGAACTGCTTCTTTCGGCTGGACCACACAGTCATTTTAAGTCCTTACTGGTCGACTTTGCTCATTGAGGTTTGGATACAATTTATGGAGCAGGAACTGTTTTGCATAAACAGTTTGGAAATTTGCAGCAATTTTACTTTCTTCTGTCTGGCTGCTGGCTTTTTCCAGATGTGCAACAATAGATGTTTCCACATGTGCAGCGAGAGAGAAAACCAGTATTCCTCAATCTTCATTTTGTCGTGTCGGATGGGATTTTTTGATTCTGTCAAAACAGCTTACAATGTTGGAACTATAAATAGAAAAAAAAAAGTCAATTTAAAACATCTATGTGGCTCCGTAGAGGGAGCTGTGACGTGTATGTTTGGGTTCTCTGTTTCATTTTTCATTTTTAACAAACACTTTGTATGGACCAAGAGTAAATCCAGAAATAAAGTTAGTCTGAAGACGAACAGATTACAGAAGAGAACAAACACGGAGACGTCTCTGCCAGCTAAAATTAAAGTTTTCCAGTAATTTGTTTTGTTTTGTTTTATACATCTTGTTTCAACAGTATTTCAGCGACTGTATTTCACTGCATTAGCAAATGCAGTATCAGCCTAATTATGTCAGTATCAACTTAAGTTTTGTCAGGTATGTTTACACATAAAAAGATGTGCGACTCCAGATGTCAGTTTATTTCAGTAAAGCAGCTTATCGTAGGATTACATCATACAAAGAAGGTGTTTATAGCCAACAGTGTGCTAAAGGTGTCATCAGAATATAAAATATAAAACACATTTTTCTTAGCTTACACTTTTTTTGTTTACCACATAATTCCATATGTGTGTATTCATAGTTTTGATATATTCAGTGTTAATCTGACATGTAGAAAATGAGAAAAATAAAGAAAAAACACTGAGAAGGTGTGTCCAAACTAATTTATAGACTGATATATAACAATATAAGAGATGATATATACTGACCAGCTACTTTATTAGACACTTTTAATATACTGCAGTCCTGTACAACAACAGCATCCACTCAATAATAAACATAAAGGTGGATTAATGCTCTCTCTGACAGTGTCAACAAAAGCTTTATAAAAATAGAATTTATGGCCGAGTTGTTGTATTGGATCTCAATGGATTGTTCAAGTTATTATACATTGCTAACTGCTTAAGTCCTTTACCAGGTAGAAACGTCAAACCTTTTCTGGTTGCAGCTTCTCCACTGTGCTGCTTTTCTCTTATAACGCTGTAAACTGAATATTTTTGCATTTTGCATGAACAAAACAAAACATTTGAAGATGTCGGCTTTGTTTTGGACTGTCATTCCCACAATTTTATTGACTTTTATTTAACTGAAAATTGTATGTGTGTATATTACATATCAATCAAATACTCCATTGCATTAGAAAGGAGGAGGTGTTTTGTATCATAGCATATCGTAGCACGTGTGCTACTCAAACAGCCACTTGAGGCTGGCTGCAGAACAAGTCAATCTCCATAAATCCTCTGATTAAAATGTCTTAAACTTCACAGCAGAAATAAACATGTTTACAGCCTGATTTTGGTCTCTGTAGTTAGTACCATTACAGATGGCTTATTAGAGCTCCACGTCTTTGCCGCTATTTAGATTAGCCAGGGAGGAAGAGGTAGTACAGCCAACATGGCGACGGCCTACTTCCTTCTACTGTCATCGGTTATCACAAGAAAAATAAGGAAATAAAATGTATGAATTCTATATATTTTATAGATACCTTGAGGGTATCTCAAGTTATTTTATTGTTTATTTTATTTTTTTCTGAAATACAACCACAAATACACAAAGTACTCACAGACATGCAAATGTGGAGAAATGGTGGAGTGATGGGAAGCCATGGAGCAGTGCCCTGGGAGCAGATAGGGGTTCGGTGCCTTGCTCAAGGGCACCTTAGCAGGGCCCAGGAGGTGAAATGGCACCTCTCCAGCTACAGGTCCACCTTTCATACTTTGGGACTTGAACTGGCAACCCTCCGGTTCCCAAGCAGCAATGTGCAACATTAAAAATTGAATATATTTGTATTTTGTGTGAACAAAACTAAACATTTTAAGTTGTCAGCTTGGGTTTGGACTCATTTTCCCACATTTTATTGACTAATTGACTGATTGAAAAATATATTTGTGTATATTGATATCAATCAAATACTCTCGTATTAGAGAGGACATGACTTTTATTGTTTGATGCATCATAGCCTATATGTTGTGTTATTTTGCTGTGTTTAAACTGTGTTTTCCATGCATGTATGTGGTCTTCCATCAACTCGCGAGATCATGTGGCTCGCGGAGCTTCGGCTTGGCACGTGTGCTACTCCTTTTTTTTTTTTTTTTTTTTTTTTTTTTAAGTGTGGCTCTCAGCTGCCGAGGCGGATGATGATGATGGCGGAGCTGGTTCAGGGACAGGCCTCGGTGGCTCAGCCCGGAACGAAAGATGACTTCGCAGACACGATACGCCGGGTCCGACAGGTAAAACGCTCTTCGGCGGACACAAGTGTACAGCTTTCGGACCACAAACAGCGTGTTTGCATGTGGAGCAAAGGCAGGACTTTTTAAAGTCAGGACACCCCCTACCTACTACAAACACTCCTCATGCACCCAGCAAGCTAGCAAGCTAACGTTAAATAGCCGGAGACAGCATAGCTGAGAGGACAGATTAGAGTTTACACGAGACACGGGACGGCGTTAACCAAAAGTGTCCACGCTGTCCAGACGACCAGTTAAGTCATGTCTCACGCAAAACACGAAGGCCTCTCGCAATGTCGAAGTTTGTGTAACTTTAGTAAGTTAAGCCGAGCACACTGCAACCTGTTGTCAAGTCACAGAAGTTGCAGTTAGCTTAGCTTTGCTAACTTACTATCACAAGTTTGATAGCCCGCAGCTTGACCCACGACGTGACTGAAGCTCGTGTTTTTAGTTTGGACACGAAGCCCGGACCGGGACCGAGGGTCTGACACGCTGTCACAAAGTTAGCCTCGCTAGTTTTTGAAGTTAGCTTAAGTATAACTGGCTGTCGCCCCACTTAAACACACACACTGGGAGCTTAATCAGTAATCACGCTCAGTGCTAAGGTTTAAATCCCCTCTCGTCCCTTTCTTTAACTCAATTATCAGCTCCTTTATATTCAACTTGTAGCGCTATCTTTCACATAATAACACATGTGATCAAGCTAGTAGAGCTAGCCAAGCTAGCGTGTGTCTGTGTGTGTGTGTGTGTGTGTGTGTGGTACTATGTGTCCTAACAGGCAGCGTTGGAGTAAGGCCATGTAATGTAACGTCATCTGTTCAAATAAGCCCCCCTCCACTCCTCCTGTTGAGCACACTTGGATTTTTCCATTGCTGCCTGGAAAATACCTGGAAAAATATCATTTAAAATGCAATCCTGCATTTCCCTGCACACTCCCCTGTTTAACAAACATCGCCTGGTGTCATATAGAGACTGCAGCAGCGCTGTGCACTGCAGTTAGACAACCTTTAAGTTGAGAAAGTAGAGCTGTCTTTAAGCTGTAATAAAAGATTAGTACACAACCGACTGCAGTTAAGTGTGTAAATTGGACTTTAGTCGTACAGCTACCAGTTGAGCTTTCCCCTGTGTAGATTATCACCTAGATATAAACAAGTAGTGCGTCCTGCATGTTTGAATACTCATTAAAAGATACGGACAAACCTTGCATAACAGCGCACATTATCAGTATAATTAAACATGGCTGCATTCGGTGTAATTTTGAATACGTGTCACTGTCTGTAAATGTCTGACACGGTGATTTTTAAAGCCCTCTATAAACTTCCACTTTCACATATGTTTGCTCCCGCCGCGTTCACAAGGTTTCACATGAAACCTAGGGCATAAAGCGATTCTGATCATGGGCTTCAACCTCGTGTGGAAGCCAACCACTTAACGTTTATAATCAAAGACAAACATCAGATTTAATCACACTTTTACTGTTATAAACATCGATTCATGGCTGACTTATCTGGTTTGTGGCTGACTTGAGTTACCATGCGAGTGCCTATGTCTGCTTTATAGAGAAGGGAAGAAATCATGTGATATCAATGTGGCATTAGTCAGAGAGATGGGAAGTGGAAGCCTTGATCCGATATTTTTTTATTATTTTTTTTTTTACGTTTGTTGCGTGCATGGTGTTAGTTCCTACAGATGCAGCAGGTCTAACTTGCCTTGCTGTGCTTTGTGAGCAGTCAGTGAAAGTGACTGACATTTAGATCTTGAAGCTGCATGAGCTGAATTTCAATCAAGGGCTGTTTTTTATTTACTATTTTTTCTGTTTTATCAAACCAAACACGAGCAAAGCACACCTCGGTGTAAAGGTCCATTAACTCATTAGCCTAAATCACCAGATGTTGACCTCTGCAGTCGGCCTGCCATGTGCTTATTATTGCGTTCTGCCTCCTTCTGCTTGCCACTTCCCGTCTGGGTTGCGTATTTCAAATTGCCACTGTCTCAGTGTCATTGAATGCGCCCGTCTTGATCCTAAACATTAACACCGTGTAAACAGCTGAAAACAAACACAATTTCTTGTAAAATGTAAAAACTAAATTGCGTAGACGGCAGGGTTGTGATGAGTGCAGACGAAACAGTTGTGCCACAGCGCTCAAGTGGACGAGGTGTTCTTGTGCCCTAAATATAAACTATACATACTTCTGTTCCCATGTGACCACATGTCACATGATTGCATTTCATATTTTTAGACAAATCAGACATTTAGGTACACATTTTATGGCTTAAAGTCTGAAACCTACTATTTAAGGTCACTCTGTTTTTTTTAAATGTATATTCACTCAGCAAAGATTGCATTAAAGGTCTTGGAGGCCGGTCACAGTGGTGTTTACCCAGAGGCCTCAGTGGGCATCGAGGGGTTTCTACTGTACGTTAGACAGTTTGTACCAGACAGTTTGCCACAAAATCCACCAGACTGCATGACTGTAAACCTGACCCGGCTGCTGCGACGAATATGGTCACACGCACGCACACACATCTTTGATTTTGTGTGTTACACTCAGCTAAATCAGCAAATTCTTTCATTATTTTAGGTGCTTTTATTCTGTAAGATGGTAAGATTACTATAAAATGATCCCAAACAAGCACGCTTCATTATGCCTATGATGTCAGTTATGAAAAAGGCTAAATGTTTTCCCATTTGTCCTTTTTGGGCAAAAAAAAATCATCATCACGGTTCACGTTAGCCAGCAGTTGTTTCAAAGCTGCTGTACTGTGGTGTTGTCCCACTAAATCAACATAACTACAGATCGGTGACAAAAGCTGTGCCGTGTGTTCTGCCATGTTGACATTTAAATTGATTAATCGCAGCAAACATTAGAGGGAACAGAAAGTTCTTAACTTTAATGCCACACAGTCTCCGTCGCCCGTCACCCCCGCCTGCGACTGGGCGGACTCAGTTTCAGTTTTTCTTTTCAGTTTTCAGGTTTATTTGTCATTTGCAAGTTAACGCAGGGTCAACAATACAATAAGATGTGTTAGACGAGAAGAACCGGTCAGCTCAGCGCTCCAGTTGTGTAACAGCATTACACACAAAGTATAAAAATAAGCTAGAGAAGTAAAGCAGAATAATAAAAGTGACAAGATTTTATCAGGCGTATACAAGTCTTGGACAGGTATGAAAACATAAATAGAAATGAACTATATAAATGGTACTACACTTTTAAAAATATCGAGTAAGAGTAAAACGACATCCTGGTTTTTTTACTGGAGTATTACACAAAAAACTAAAAGTCAAGTCCTCGTACAGTAGCAGCAGCAGTCATGTTTGGAGGTGCTTATTGTGCAGACAGAAGTCCTGTTCGATTATGAGCTCAGAAGTCTGATGATAAAAACCGTCCTTACGTCTGGTAAGGCATCTCATATAATTGTTTCACAGGTTTTCACAAAACGGTGAAACAAAGACACAAAACAGTTTTTTGTTTTTTTTTTAAAGATTTGTCCACTGTTGAAATTGTTTTAGCTCGGTTTCTGGGTGAGGCTTAGTGAGCCCAGAGGGCTGTAAGAAATGGATAAAATAGATCAGAAACAAAGCGCGTTCCACCAGTCTGTGGCGTCTGCGCCTGTGGCAACACAACGAATACTGTAGAGACGGATGAATCTGAATTATGGTGTCACTAAACAAGCAACGAGGGGAAAATGAGTGTTTATGGTGTATGTATGTAATTAATAAAACAAGATTTAAATTTGCAACAAAGCAGGTGAACTAAACTAGTCAGCATGTCAATAGAGTTACTGTCATAACAGTGACACCCGACACCCACACAGCTGATGAAACAGGCAGGTGTTTGAGGAAATGCTTCTCAGGTGTCGGCCCAGATTTAGTGAAACAAACCACTGAGTTCACACAAAGATTAAGCATTTTCTTGAATATTGCCTTCATGTAAAATGCTTTTTCAGGCTGCTCGACAAAGGCAGCTATCGCAATGTCACGATAAAAACGCCAGCCCCACACCTGCTTCCTTTTCTGCCTTCTTATTTCCATCGCACCCCTCTCGCTTCCACTTGCGGGCTCTGAAGTAGATAATCATCCCTGAAGGTGATGGAAGACTCTAATTGCCGTCACTATATTTTCATATTGTGGAAAAAAAAAAAAAATCCAGTCAGGCACAGATGTCAATTTAGTGTAATTTTCTGAAATGCTATACTTTTGTGTGGAAGGAGAGGCGGTAGATTAACGGGGAGTGGAAAATGCTGTTGGCGCTCTGCTACAGCAAAACTGGAGATTTAAGCGTCCATCACAGCAGAACGCGAGCATCTACTTCAGCTTGTAGTGGTTTTCACCTGAGCTGTGATGCAAATAAGACATGCCTTCTTCTTGAAGTTGAATGTAGGGGTTTGGATATTTTCCATCACATCAGGAGAAATGCACAGTGATCGTTCTTAGGGCCAGTCGTGTATTGATCTTGATTTACAAAAGTAAATCTGACTAAATGTTTAGTCACCTTTTAGGTACTGAAAACTGTCAGTCATGTACTGGAAGGCTTTAATGGAAAAAAAAAAATGCCTGCACACTTAATGCCACAGAGGTTTAATAATGTTACATTCACACTTCATTCTGACCTGATGAAGATCCAAGTGGGATCGAAACGTTGTCATTATTAAACTTTTGCAGCACGCAGGCGTATTCTGATAGCCTTGCACCTCCAGTGATGTGCGTCTACTCATCTTGCTGCAACCTGGCATCAAATGTGTAATCCTATTCTTGTTTACTTTTGCTGCGTTTAGATAGTTCTTTATTTAAATGACATGTTTTGCCTGTTTTAGACTAAAGTTCTCGTAGCTACGTGAGTGACAACAATAAACATGTAACATTTGAGGTAAAAGTACAGAGGTGTCAAATTATCGTGCAAGAAGCCGGAAGTGTGTTTTTTGTGTAGGTAGCTGTCATGTCTCTTATAACACTCTCTCTCTTATAATACTGCTGTGTGTCATGATGATCTGTGTCATTTGTCAGTGAAATCATAAAAAGGTTAGTCAGTGAGAGAGAGAGAGAGAGAGCTCGGAGAAAGCCCCACCATCGGCAGCCTCAACAAGAAGTGTATCAGGCTGCTTCGCACTGAAGTTGCGCAAAGTGCAGTTTTTTTTTTTTCCAGCTGCTGTCAAAAACAAAAGTCTCCACAACAGATGGCTTTGTCAACTTCACAGCAAACAAAAACAAGGAGAAAAGCGAATGTGTCACACTTGTGTCAAAAAAAGCGTATGTTCAAAGAGAATTTCATCACAAATCCACTTTATTCCATCTGTCTTATTGTTTGTGTGTGTGTTGTCTAGATGGCAGCCAAGATGGGAGGAGATCAGATCCCCAACATGAACAGCTCCTCTCCGGTCATAGACCCCTCCCTGTACAGCTTTGGAGGCCAGAAACGTTCACTAGACAATGGAGGTAAGCCTAAAATTATCCACACATGCATATTATGGTTCTGTAGGCTGATGTATTGTTATTACATTCGCAGCCACTCTCGGATGCTTTTATCCTGCAGAACATGTATGTGGACACCTTCATAAAAACACCATCCTGCTATATAAAAGCTCTCACAGCATCTCCTTTCTATAGCGAGGGGATAAACACACTAAGTGGCCGTCTCCTGCCTGTTCAAACAGCGCGTTTGTGTTCCTCTTTATGTCAGCTTTTGCTCAAACCTTTAAAGTTTAGCCTAAAAATCGGACTGAATTGCCGTTTCACTTCATTATGCACTCTGACAAGTTGCC
Source organism: Protonibea diacanthus (assembly GCA_028641955.1). Classification (NCBI taxonomy): domain Eukaryota; kingdom Metazoa; phylum Chordata; class Actinopteri; family Sciaenidae; genus Protonibea; species Protonibea diacanthus. The sequence continues at coordinate 10,660,308 of CM053991.1, read as the reverse complement.
ATTTCTCTTTGCGAAGGGTTGTTATTTTCCCCTAACCAATCAGTATGGAGTGTGACATAACCAGCGTTATTTAATTTTTTTTCCAGTCGAGACAAAAGCTGAAGCAGCGCCTCCTTGGAGTACTTACCTTTCAAAGGTTTTTCATGCCCGTAGCAGAATTATGCCAATTTAAAAGTTATTTCTGTAAATCAACATACAAACCTGTACAGCTGCGTCAATCTCAGTCAAAGCAGCATGACATCCCTGTTATTAATCTTGCCTGCAAAGGGTCTGATTGACGGGTTGTTTTTCCACGGAGGGAAGTGGCTACTGAGCACAACAGCAGATTTTTAATCTGGGGGGGAAAAAAAAAATCCTGTGTGGGCAGTGAACTAAGCTACATAAAGTTGACCTTTCTAACAAAGGATCATCACAACGGCCGTTAAACAGCAGAAATACAGTGTTCGCGTCATAATGAGTTGCAGTCCATCAAAAAGTTGAGCCACTTTCAACTTTAAACAATTAATGGTCTAAACACGGCTCATGTCAAGATTTATTGGTACTGTCTCACATACATATGTGGATTTTGTACAGAATAAAGGCTGTTAAATACGTGAAATGCGCAGAACAATTAGTAATGATGACAAACACATGCTCAACAGTCCAGTTTGACTTGAAGTCGGCGTATTGTATAAATTCAGTGTTGACTCACTTTTAACATCCATGTTTACTTGCTCACAGTCCTCTCCCTCTCCTGCGTTTACCTTTTTATCTATAGTGAAACAGTATGAAGCAGACTCTTACCAAGCTAAGTGGCAATGGATGCTAGCAGGATCCACACTAACCTCTTTAGCAGGCACTATTTTCCACCACTTTCCACACACGTCATTACACACCTAACGTTAAATCACACCCGTAGCTCCTTGGATAATAAGCTAGATCAAACACAACAAATACCTTTCAAACTTTGCCTTTTTTCCCTGTCAAACTCCGTCACCGATATTAGTGACAACTGCTCTGTTCCTCCACTTGTTTGCCACTTACTCAGCTTTATGAATTGATTTATAAATGTTATGCTTCTGTGTAGCTGTTGGCCCGGCCTGGCTGTACACAACAGATTGGAGCTACGTAGGGGACTGTAATCTGAAGTGAGAGCCATGGTTTTATGTTTTCATGTTTGCACGGAGTATTAAGTGTCTGGAACGGCAGTCTAGTGAAAAATGTGTCATTCTATCTCGCTGTGCCTTGCGCACGTACAAAAGATTTGATCCATTTCATATCCATGAAGTGGAAACACTAGTCATTTATCCCGTCCTCCTCTTATCTTGTCACAGTTGTTTGTATGATAGTTCAGCTCTGAATGCATGGATAGATAAATTGTATGCAATTCTGTTTAGGTTTGTTTGACGCACTGTTATTGTTTGCAACAATTTGTCCTCTCCGTCAAGGTTGTCCCACAGTGCGGGGGGGGGGGCGCTAATGTAGCACTGCATTTATCTCTCTGCGTTTAATTATCAAACATAAAAGTATCCAAAGGCACTCGAGTCTTTCTCGTTTTATCTTGCAGTCTTGTCCTTGTGTGAATTCGCCTCCTGTTTTATATTCATAGCTGTTCCATTCTCGAGCGTTAACCCCGGTGCATTTCCAGAAGGAGTGAAATCAGAGCAAACAACCAGAAAATTGATTGAAGCTGCTAGATATCAACTCAGGTGTTCGCGTTCATGGCAGCGCATCCTCCACTGACCCTGCAGGACCCTTGCTAGGTGCTACCTGTCAAAATTCAATTCATGACCAGCAACCACTGACCCGGCTGTTGCCTCGCTTTTCCTGAATGGCTCTGATTGAAACACTCACAGACCTGATTACCATGCTGGTGAAAGTCCCCCGCTGTGGGTCAGACACGAACACGAAGGATTGGCAGGACTATATATCCATCTGCTCGCGTCCCCTCCGGCACTGACTCATTCGTTTTTTCATTTTTCTGCTTCGTCAGATATCACACAAACAGATATTAAGTATTTATTTTTAATCATGGTCTCAGATTGTTTCTCACATGTTAATTGGTTTGCTCTCCTGTCAATTCTCTCAGTAGGGAACCACCTCAGTGCAATGGTACATCAAAGGTGAGCAGAGCATACTCACATTTCTGTTTCTCTTCCTTTTAATGCACTTTGCATGTGTTCTGTTACTTTTACTTTGCTCAAGCTAATTAGTTTTGAGATCACAAAGTCTTTATTTTACCTAACTATAGAGCTTTTTCTAAAAGACGGATAAAAGGTCTTTCTCCATCTGACCAAAGTAGGAGTCGGATATAATTACTATATGCCGTTATTGTTGGTTAATTTGAGTTTTATGCTGCAGTTTGTCTTTCATTATTATACTGTTCTTTGATCCATTGCCTAAGTATTAGTTCTATGAACTCTAACAAAAAAAAGTCAATTTTCTTTGACCAACATTCCTAAAGTTAAAGTAATTTATTTCACTACGATTTAAAAAAAATAAAAATAAAAAAAATATCTGAAATATCTGTAAACACTATCAAAACATTTTCTGAATATTTTTCTCTAAGGCTCTCAAATGTTAAATGTTAAATATTTGCTGTTCTTCTATGACTGTACACTGAATATCTTTTAGAAGTTAGTCAGACAAAAGAAGCAATTTGAATAAGTTGTTTTGTTGGCCATTTTTTCCCAATATTTTTTTTTAATTTGTGTAATGAATATAATCACTAGATGCAGCTCTAATTATTTCATTTTATTTTCTTTGGTCTGCCAGAGTTATTGATCATGTCCCAATCTCTCCCAGGGCTCTTGCGACAGAAGACTACAAAGTGCCTGATAAGATGGTGGGATTCAGTAAGTAGCCCTTCAGTTCATTATAGTCTGTATTAATGTTTGACATGTAATCATCAATATTGACATTCTACTCAGTTTTTGGGTCACTGCTTGTGGCCCCTGTCTAAATTCAAAAAGGCTTAAAATAGTCTGTTCTCTCCCTCCTCCTCCTCCTCCTCCTCCTCCTCCTCCTCCTCCTCCTCCGTAGTCATTGGAAAAGGAGGAGAGCAGATCTCAAGAATTCAGCTGGAATCAGGTTGTAAGATCCAGATTGCTTCAGGTATGTTCTGTATAAAGGCTATTCTGAGATTTCTCTCAGAATACATTACATTTTTTTAAAATAGTTGCTGAAAACATGTGAAAAGACTTTGAACAATATATTACTTAAATGTGGAGTTAGAGGATAAAACAGTTTTTCACCAGTTTTCAGTCCAGGATTTTGTGGGCGGTCCTAAAGGGTGGCTCGATGACACGCTGAGGCCACCCTGAGCATACCCCTGCACCCCTGGCAGAGAGTGTTTCAAAGTTAGTCGTGTCATTTTCTGAACGCGTCTGACACGTTTCAGTCACTTTAAAATTGCTGCTTGACTGCTCCCACGAGTGATTTTGACAGCTAATTTCATAAACTTATATTTTAAGTCATTCAGATTGGGTGGTTAACACAACGAGCTTTTGGTCTGACAAACTCACAACACATTTATTACGCTCCAAAGTTATGTTTAATTTTGGCATTTGAGTCCCTTGACCTCTCGCCTCATGATATCTGACTGAGAATAGCTTCTGTTGGCTACCCACAAAACCCATTTACAGACATGCTCACTTTATTCTCACCCCATGCAGCGTTGGGCAGTTTTATACATGCAGTGTATTTATTTATACTGCAGTTATTTTCACCCTATGTAATTGAATATTTCCGCATACAGGGCTCAGCATACTTGCATAAATTGGGTATGACTGTGAAGCTGAGACTCAAGTTGTATTCATGTGTGATGATTGTAGTGCCCATACTAGCCATTTCATTGTAGTGAGACCTTTTTTTGAAACTTGACTTGACTGTATGAAATGACCTGTAGTGACCTCTAGGATAATCACAGCCTCATGAAACTGTACAACCACAAACTAGGGCATTCAGTGGCTGGATGGCTTTGCATGGTGTATTAACAATAAGAGAGTTTCTGAGCAATTTCCACAACATGATTGCTTTCCAATTACAATGTCAAAAGTTTTTGGGTCCAAATAACAGCATGACTTTTGCTATGGCGCTCCTCAGGGTCTTGGTATCTTAATGTGGGATTTTAGAGAGAGATTCTTACCATTTTTACCAATTTATGGGGAATGGCCATCATATCCTTCACCCATAATGTGCTAACCACTTACCACATACATGGATTTCCTATCTCCTCCTAAAGATCCTGTAACTCCACTGCCTAATTGATTAACACTGAGTTAAATATCGCAGTGACTTTTTACTCTTTGCCCTTTCAGTAGTAACAGCTGTGACATCTGGGTCACCAAATCTCAGGTTCAGGACAACTAAGATAAGATAAAGACTTCAATGATCCCACACCGGTGAAATTTCCTTGTCGCTGGAGCTCAGGTTCCTAAGCAATTTATGTCTTATTATATGAGCACTGACAAGCACATAAAAGTCCAAATAATGAACAAATATTTTCAGCATATACAGTACAACAGCAGCACAGAAAAGACCACATTGAAAATGGTTTTGGCCTTGTCCCGCACTTCCTACGCATAATGTCTTTTGATAAGACATGATGTGTAATGCCAGTACGGTAACTTGGCTGTCGGATTGCACAAGAAGTCAAGTTTGGCAACAGCTTGAATCACACTCACCTAGAACTCAATGTCAAGAAAACAAAAGAACTGATCATCAACACTTCCAGCATCCATAGCTCAGCACGCAACCTCATCCATAAGCCCGCAATGATCAACGGTGAATCAGTAGATATTGTGGAGTCCATCAGATACCTCGGACCCACCCCGGACAATAAACTGAACTTCGATCATCACACCACTGACCTCCACAAACGCTGCCAACAAAGACTCACTGCCATCCGCAAACTCAAAGCGCTTTCTGCTGCCCCCCAGCTTCTGTTACTACTCTACAAGAGCATAGTCCAACCCATCATAATCTACTGTTCAACCTGCTTCTATAACATGTTAACTGCCTCAAACATACTGACACACATTACACACCACGCCTCCAAAATCATTGGTCTCCTGACCCCCCAATCTCTGACCTCAACAATACAGCCATTGCACGCAGAGCTCTCAGTATAGCATACGGCCTCGGACACCCCCTCAACTCATCATTCATACTGCTAGGTCCTGTATCGTGATGCAGATACAGGACCCTGACCTGCAAACGTGCTCGCTATGGCAGGAGCTTTGTAACCTCTGCTATAGCAGCCCTAAACAAAGCATCCCGGTAACCACCATAGGGGGTGCTACACACAGGACAGGGAGGGTTATGTGTTTAATGTGATAAATGTGTATATATTCTTGTCTGAACGTACCTTGTATTTATGTATGTATGAAGGGCACGTACAGGCTGTGGAAACAAATTTCCTGTAAAGGACAATAAAGTATCTATCTAAAACCGTCTAGGATGTGCAAGTATAAGCTGGATTTTGTGACACAAGATTTTGTTTGAAATATGAAGCAATACTTTTTTCTTTTCTGTTGACATTTCAGAAATTAAATTAGCAGTTTGCATAATGAGAAGCCAGAAAAACAGTTTGTATCAAAGCTGTCCTTTTTGAAATGCAGTCAGGCAGTTGCTATGTTTTGTGATACAAACATAACTCATGTTAAGTTTTTGTGAAAGCACCTGAGTATATCATTGACTACTCATTCTTATATCTGTGAAAACATGCAGTCTCTTTAATTGTTGTGCTTTGTTTTCTAACAGACAGTGGAGGCATGTTGGACAGGCCCTGCACACTGACTGGGAGCCCAGAGAACATTGAGTAAGTCTCACCTCTCAACTTTGACAGATTTACTGAAACTGCCACAGAGCATTTGGAAAGTGTGCCCCATTGTTGTGACACAGAGGGCATGAACTCAAATCCCTTTTCACATCTCCTCTTAATCAGTCACTGAATCACCTGAACACCTCTTTCACTTTTAACAAAGAAAAACTGTTTCTTGTGTGGAGTCTGTAATTGTGGTGACAAATGTTGTTTCTTGGTCCTCAATCCACCCCCGCAGGCAGGCCAAGAGGCTGTTGAGTGAGATTGTGGAGCAGTGTCGGTATGGTCCAGGCTTCCACAGCGACATGGACGGCAACAGCTCCATCCAACAGATCCTCATCCCTGCCAACAAAGTCGGCCTGGTCATCGGCAAAGGAGGCGAGACCATCAAACAACTGCAGGTCTGGTAGTTGGCCAGTTACAGTAAAGCATCTGACAGCCTTGCAGTTTAACATTTTTATTCAGCATCTTTGTAAAGGTTGAGGACACGAAATTTAAACCAGATTCTCTGCAGTGAAAAGTAAAAAGGTTGAGCTCTAAAAACCTGTTACTGAATCAGTAAGAAACAAGGAGAGAGATTATCGGATCTCTTTCTCCCCTCAGCTTTTTGTGTCGATGTTTGCAACTTTTAATATTAGTTATCTGACAAGTCCAGTGCGCGACTTCCTGTATACTAACCTAAATGTCGATTACTAAATTAGTCCATACTAACCTGGAAAAATGTAACGCTCCTGTACAGTCAATCTAAACTGTCATAGGAGGGTCCTCCAGCTCATTTCTTTGCCGTTCAGATGGCAGCCACATTACATGAGCATGATCAACCAGGCTAAGCCAACTAGCATGCAGTAGATGACAACTGGTGTACTGCTAGAACCTTCAGGGTAAAATGTGCACTCTACAAGTCCACGCCAGCAGCTTTATAGAAATAAATAGTAGAGCCATAATAATTAGATTTTTACTGATATGGCAGCCGATTTGGAGCTGGAATAAAATAAACTTTTCTCCATGGATGTCAACACAGAGGTACACAGGAGACTCCTTTCTTTAACAATTTCATTAAACGATCTTTAAGACAAATATTCTTTACCTTCATGTAGCTGGATAAATATTTAGATTAACATGTTAAATAATTTAGCATACGGAATGACATTGCTGAGAGCTTCTTCTTCTCTCTTACTCTGTGCTGCTCGTCACATTGTTGTAAATCACATTTCAAGCTGGTGGATAAACTTGAGTTTTTGTGCCATTTAAAACAAATGGTGTGGCATGTGTATCATCACAGTCATTAGTAAATAATTTTGAGCTCAGATAAAAAAAATGACGATATTTTTTTTTTCTAAACTTAATCTGCTCACATTGTATTATATTTATTTTTTTAACTACACATTGATGACAAATATTTCAGATTATCAGTTATTCTCTTTTTTTATCTCTTTTCAGAGTGAATGCTCTGCTGGGCCCGGGTAGCTCTTTGATGTGTTTTTCTGCTTCTGTTTGTTTGTACCCCTGCAGGAGAGAACAGGAGTGCAGATGATAATGATTCAGGATGACCCCATGCCCACCGGAGCAGACAAGCCTCTGAGAATCACTGGGGATCCCCACAAAGTTCAGGTCAGTCTCAGAAGAGCTCAGTGTGTGTTGCTCTATTTGCAGTTTACACTCAATTTTACACATTTTATGCCTTCAGTCTTCCACACAAACATTTTAAAACATCTTTGTTTTTGAACTTTTGTTATGATCCCATGCAGCACTCTTTTGTTAAAATGTAATTTTTTTTCATAAAGAGTTTGGTGTGTCTTTTTATAGCAAGCCCGTGAACTTGTGGTGAAGCTTATCCGAGACAAGGACCAAGGAGACTTCAGGGTTGGCAGAGCAGACTTTGGATCCAAAATGGGAGGAAGCAGTCTGGATGTAAGATCTTCTTTTTTTTTCTTTTCAAAGATTATGTGATTTTTATTTATTCACATGAGAGAATGCTTGATCTGTTCTGATTTCGTCTCTCTGTCCTGATCATCCAGGTGGTCGTGCCCAGATTTGCTGTCGGTATCATCATTGGCAGGAACGGAGAAATGATCAAGAAGATTCAGAATGATGCAGGGGTTAGGATCCAGTTCAAACAAGGTATGGAGATGAAACAAGACCATACGATGGCAATCAACCAAAGCAAAAATGTGTAATCTCTTCTTAAGGAAGTTGAAGAAAGACAGACTTTTCCATAACACACAGCTAATAAGGGAATCTCCACTGAAATTGCTCTATGCATACATAAACACAGTTAGTTACACCGTGAGAAATGATGTGGTCTAATCATGTCCACTTAGTGTTTCAGCAGTGAACAAATAAAATCACTTGCAGAACTATAATTAAAACATACACTGTGGGTACCATGGTTCCTACAAATTCACTTGAGCCGAGATATTCAAACCTGCAGGCAACTAAAGTCTGCAAAAGTCATGCTTACTTATTTTACTCAGTGATTTGTATTTAAAGCACTCAGTAGTGAACATGTATACAATCTTGGAGCAGCTAAAGACCTTTTGTGTCCCATGCATTTGCCGTCCAGATGATGGAGTCAGTCCTGACCGAGTTGCTCAGGTGATGGGCCAGCCCGACCACTGCCACCATGCGGTCCACCTCATCAATGAACTGGTTCAAACTGCTCAGGTGTGTGTGTGTCTACTTTGTCCCTTGTTTCCTTTCCATCTGTTTCTGTCCAGGGTTGATGTGTTTTTTGGAAAATAGGGCAGTGATCAGTGTTGCTAAGGCACATTGTTAATAAACAGTGTAATAATACAACCCAACTTAAAGATTACTTCTGCAGAAACCGTCAACTTGCACAAGTTTGTTATAGGTTTTAAATGTTGAAATAAATTGAAGCAATTTAGGAGGTTTTGCAAAAAGAAAAAAAAATTGAACTGCCATTTTTTTCCTTTTTTTTTGGTCAAATTAATATTTCTTCTTCTCTCTTCCTGTAGGAGCGAGACGGGTTTGGAGGTATAATGGGACGTCGAGGGCGAGGTGACTGTAACATGGGAGGACCTGGAGGCCTGCAGGAGGTGACATATGCCGTACCTGCTGACAAGTGTGGACTAGTGATTGGCAAAGGTAATAAAATATGTTTGCATTAATTCTCTAGAAGTTGATTTAAACACTTATTAATGCTGCGAGGACCCCAGTGAACAATTTTGTGTGTAAAGCTACGACCTTTTTTTTTTAGTAGCTTGTATTTGAAAGTTGCCCAGTTTCTCGCTGTGAGGTTGTCGGCACAACTCTCAAATAAATAATAGAGTTCATCAATATGAGCGATCTTATTAAGAGTATATCCAACTCGCCAGATTGCCTTTTCCCTTTTTGATAACTGAATGCCGTTTGGTGTTCTGCCACTGCGTGAAACTGATGAGAAGTGGGGGTGAGTGACCACCCTCCTATTCTCCCTCCAGGGCTCATGTATACAGCACAAGTGGCATTCATTGGCTTCACTAAGGGCTTAATGACGGGGATAATGCGTGTAATGTGACATTAATTGTTAAAGGTGCATAATAACAGCCCTCAATCATGTGGAAGGCTGCCTGGCATCTAATGAGGGTCTTTCAGCCCAATAGAGTGCAGCAAGGGAATGAATAGGAGGAATTAGCTTATTGGCTATTCATGCCCACTCTATTGCCAGCTATTTAAAAGTCATTGACCATTGCATTGGAAGGAGCTGTGAGTGTGTGTGTGTGTGCTATGTGTGCATGCATGTCGCCTTGGTGTGTGTGTGTGTGTGTGTGTGTGTGTGTGTGTGCGCGCGTGCGTGCGTGCATGCAGTGGTGGGCGGGGTCGGAGGGGGCCTCTTTACCTAAGATAAAAACATGGCAATAGAAATGTCAAGTGGCTTTTGTGCATGTAGTGCGGCGAGGGAAACAAATAAACCTGGGCGTTGCGTCCCCCTCTCTGTGCATTAGCATATGAAGTGAGCCAATATGGTGGAGATGGCGGTGGGTCTGGGTGCTGTCAGCCGTCCCTTAAAGGGTGCAGTGATTAATATCTTTACGATGCCATATGCAGCCCATTGCCCCTCTGTTTTGACCCCCTACACACACTCACTCACACACAGCTTGATGAATCAAGCCACCCACCAACCTGCTCAGACTTTACTACAAGCGTGAATTCAGTGCAAGAGACGTGCATGCATCCTACAGCTTTACTGATTATTTCTGACTTAAGAACATCTAAACTCACTAGATTTTTCTAGGTTTTCTCTGGCAGGTCGAGTTTGCTCAGTTAAAAGTTGACTTTTACTTATTTCAAAGCGAGCAGATGGACCTTAAGTTAAGATTTCTTTGTCAAACTGCTGTGTTCAAAGAACTTGAACACTAAGCGAATGACTAAAAATGTCATTCTGCTGACTTAAAATGGACTCTATCCTCCTCCTAACATAGTTAAACTTTTCAGCTTTCAGTGTAATATGTCTGTACTCTTTAAATGATTACGGTTTTTGTTTGTTTGTTGTCACTGCCCCAAAAAATGAGAACTAAAAGAGATGTAAAATTAAATTGGTAATGTTCAACAGAAAGAAGATAGATACTTTACAGCTGTAGCAATGGGTCAATGAGACAAATTGCACAAAATCACTTTGAATAAAAGTGCTTTATAAATTAACCTTTTTTTTTTTCTTTTCTTTTTTTTTTTACTTGGACGGCCTGAACTTTATATAAAATGTATAGATACAGGACCGAGGAGTGATTTATTTTAGATCAGAAAATTGTGTCAAATGACACATCTGAAAAGTCACAAAACATTCAGTTTACTATGATTGAGAGGCTTGTTAGGCTGATTGTGTCTCTCTGTGTGTCTGCTCTGTGTTTGACTGGCGACCTGTCCGGGGTGTACCCCGCCTCTCACCCAGTGTGTCAGCTGGGATCGTCTCCTGTGACCCTGTGAAACTAGGATAAACGGGTATAGCTAATGGATGACGATTAATGTTCGACCATCATTATCATTTCAGCTCTAGAACTTAAACATAGCAGAGTTTCTCCAGAAGGACAATGAAGAGGAGCCAAATTTAAATCGGCGGAGAGTACTTGTCTTCTAAAAGTGCTCTCTTCAACACTTTCATCCAAACTTCCTGCCTCTGGTTTGATGTAAAGCTGCGGTTGCATTAGTTATTTCCATGTTATTTAATGTTATTCTCTCTTGAGGCCTAAGGGTTTTTTTTTCCCCCCACCAGCAGCTAACCAGTCCCTTGGCTTTGCCATGAATGCCGTCACCAGTTGCACTTTTGTATCCCCTCCTTTTCTCCAGCTCACTAAACCAGTCTCATTAATAAGGCCCGTATTATCTGTCCTCACTACAGCCCAGTCCATGAAATGAATAGTCAGGGTCTTCATTGCTCTCTGCTGTCTGACTAGAAGAGCTCATAATGGCTTCATTAAGGCAGAAGTTTCATTTGGTTGACAATGGGTTAATGGCCCATGTGCAGTCTGTTGGCAGCAAGGAATAGGCTACGGGAGGGGAGAGGTTTTTGATGAGCGTTTTCATTCGGGGGTCAGCCAGGGTCATCCGAGTGTCAGCCACAAGTGAACAAATGTGTAATTGATGTTGGGACAGCCCTGGTGTCCCCCCGGGAAGCACCCTCAGCCTTTTTCGTTCAGATGGGCATTGTGAAGGGGGGGTGGTGGCAGCTATATGCCCCCCATTCACGCCCGCCTCTCATCACAGAGGACAACACAGAGTCAAGAATGAAAAGGGTAAAAGAGACAAACGATATCCCAGAAGGAGGATACGCTTCAATTTTGGCCCCTTTCTCCTGCCAGCTATGTTTCATTTCTCCCTGCTGGTGTAATTGCTCTCCCCACACGTCGGGAAGCTGGCATCTGATGCCGAGGAGGGGGAGGTGTGCAGGAGAGATGTCTCCTTTTGTTTCCTGATTTGCATGGATGTTACCACAGAATGGTAGATAAGTGGTGGGACACATGCCGGAGTCTTCATAAGGTAGCACTATCACGCCACTGTAGGCGAGCGAGTCGATGTGATTCTGGTGGGGGGAAACATTAATGACTGTTGTATGATAGCACACTTGGTCAAGTTAGGAGGTCGAATTCTGGACGTTGACGGCTTTTAATTACATCGAACGATGGCGTTTAGCTGACGTGACGCCTCAATGTTTGCTCGATTTCCAGGCTCGGTTATCAGGTTTGGGTTGTGCTAGAAAAGACCCAGTTCAAGCGACGTGTCGTCTGACCGCGTTGGAAATCAAAAGTACTAATGTTTGTTATGAAGGTGCATAGTTGAGCGAAAAGCCGTCTGTCAAAGAGAGGGAGCAGACGAATATCGTTTAAATACTGGGGTAGCAACATTCTCAGACGGTCTCATCTTGAAGGCATTCATGGTGTTTCTGTCTTTTGTGCCTATGAATGGTGACAGAAGAAATTGTGGGAGTAATGAATAGAGAGCTTGAGAGAGGAGACAGTTTACTTTCTCGCTTCTAAATCATTTTTGGTGTTGGAAAGTTACAAAAATTTCAGACGTTTCTTAAGGTTGTAGGATTTTTCTGTATTTTCTGGCCTCAAAATTATCACCAGATTGATCAACAATAAGAAGAAATGTTCGTCACAGGCCTGTTGATGGTTTTCCAGGTGGAGAAACCATCAAGAACATCAAGGAGCAGTCCCGTGCCCACGTGGAGCTACAGAGAAACCCACCACCCAACACCGACCCCAACGTGCGCATCTTCTCCATCCGAGGCACCCCTCAGCAGTTGGAGAAGGCCCGCCAGCTGATCGATGAGAGAATTGGGGTAGGTGGTCTGGCTCCTGCCCCTGCCCCCCCCCCCCCCCCTTCTTTGGTACTCGCCCAAAACGCTATTGTCTGGCCTGATATTCATGAGCGCACATGTCAATGCAGAGAGCTGCTGGGGTGAGCTCGGCTGCTGTGGTCCTGGTGGCCAGCAGGATGTCACCAGAGGTTAAACATGAAGAATCCATCAAATGGACTTAATGGAGTGCATCAGCGCTCGGACCTGCCCTCTGACCTTGCCTGTTGGCTCCCTTTAAACACAAGTGTGGTCCCTCACTCTGCTCTTCCCTTTCTCTGCTCTAGGGCCCAGGAATGGGGGGCAACAGCAGCTTCGGCATGAATCCCTACAACCAAGGACCAACCACTCCTCCTCAACAGTAAGCCTCAACTCCTCAGAGTCACATTCTGACATAAATTTCAGTTAGTTAATTACTCACATCCAATTGTCTGTTTTTTATTTTTGCATAAGTGGGCCTCAGACGTTCATGACTGGAGGATGGGGTACAACATTTCAAATATGGCAGCCTCAAGGCCAACAGGAGCACAGTAAGTAAATGCGGCAAGAAATATTCTAGCTTTTCGAGACACAATATGAACTATCGGACCAGATTTAAATATAAAAACACAATAAATCAATAGCTCCGATCCTTCCCCAGCTAGATAAATGTGGTCAGTGCCTGACTCAACAAGGGAACAAAAGAATATATAAAGTTTTCACCTCCTGAATTCATTTCGTCGCCCATAAATTTGAAGCCTGGCTGTGCTTTCAAAGTCTTCTGCAGGCTCGGGATGAGATGGTTGCGTTCCCTGTGGCTAACCGTCTCTTTCCTGTTCGGACACATTTTAAATTTGCCGTCAATGGAAATCATTAGGATACAGAATTGCAGATGAGAGCAGAAGGTGGAAAGGGGGGAAAAGTAAAGCCCACTTTCAGTAACTTCTGGTGGTGTTATGTGTGTCTGGTTTCAGGTCACAATGGATCCCAGACGGGCCAGATGGACTGGGAGCAGTATTATAAAAAGCTAGGCAAGTGTCACTCAGAGGAGGAAAGGATATTTTGTTTTAACAACCATCTCAACGCCCACTTTCAAATTTAAATTCTCAGTTTCTTGTGTTTGTTCACACAAGCCTGATGAAATCATGCATTTACGCAGCATTATGGGCATAAATCCTGTTTGTAACTTTAGTCATTACTGTCATTTTAGATTTCTATTAAAAATAAACACTTTCAAAATAAGTCTTTCAATAGAAGCTGTTTCACGTAATCCTTCTGTTTGTTTACAGGTCAGCAAAACCAAGCCCAGAGCACTGCTCCTGAGTACAACAAAGCCTGGGGTGCGTGCTCGTAGACGGATGTGCAACACAAATATCAATCGAGCAGCTCAAACCTGCAAATGTGATTTCATTTTCTTCTTTACTAATGTGTGTGTTGTTTTTTTGTTTTGTTTTTTTGGCTTCCTCAGGCCAGACAGCTGGTCCCGGATCTCAGCAGACCTCTAATCCTGACTACAACACCTGGGTGGACTTCTACAGACAGCCGATGGCCTACTTCAACCAGGGCGCACAGCAGACACAAGCCCCGGGCCTTCAGGTGAGAAGCAAGTGTCTCAAACAGTGTTTCACAGTACAGATCTGTCAGTATAATAAGATAAAATAAAAGCAGCAAAGTGTGAGTCTGTCTCCACCTGACTTTCACAGTCAGCTTTCACAGCTCCAACTGAAGACGCAAAAACAAAAACGTCTTGAAACCAATCATTAGCAAATGTTGTGGAGCTTAAACGATTAGTCAATCCACAGACGATGAATCTGCAACTAGTTTGATCATCAGTTCATCGTTTTGAGTCGTCTTCCAAGCAAAATTGCAAAAAAAAAAAATGTACAGTTTGTCAAATGTGATGATTTGCTGTATGTCTTTTGTCTTGGATGAAACTAAATGGATCATCTTTGGGTTTGGGGTTGTTGTGTGATGTGTTTTCCACAGTTGAGCAGTTACACTGGACATTTTTAGATATTCTTTTATAGAGAAAATTACAAAAATAAAAGCTCAGTTGGTAGAGCAGCCGCCCCGTGTGCGAAGGCTCAGTCCTCGCTGCGGAAGCCCAGGGTCCGAATCCGACCTGTGGCTCTTTCCTGCATGTCATGCCCCGTCTCTCTCTCCCTACATTTCCTGTCACTCTTCAGCTGTCTCTATCATAAATATCACAAATAAAGGCCAAACCCCCCCCCAAAAAAAACTATAAAGCACCCTTTGGGTCAGCAGTGACGTGAATAAACGATTAACAGGCTTGTTTTATTCCACAGGATCATTAGAGAAGGCGCCCAGGTGAAAGACTTGAATCACTGAGGATGAAAACAACCCTTTTTTAACAGAGGGGGGTTCTAGATTTGCAACGCCTTGAAGACTTTTTTTCTTAGTGAGAAACACTAGCTGTAGAATGACTTATATGATAAAGTAATATTTCTAAAAATCAGGAACATTTATTTGTTACTAAATGCTTGTGTACACTGTTATTTTGGATAGACAGTATCTGGGATCCCTTTTTGGACTTGAGAGAGCTGTTTCGTTTTTTTTTTCTATATTTTCCTGTCTTTGACTCAGATTGTACCGCCAAAATGAACCCAAAAGTTGTAACATTTCAAACGGCAATATGATCTATTTTTTCTAGTTATGTTGAAATGAAACCATGGTTATGTGCTTAGCAGTCTTGAATACCTCTTGTTTTTGTCATATGTCATAAGATGTTTAAAAAGAGTGTGTTAAAAATGTTTTTCCTTTTACATAATTCAGTGAAATGAAACTGTGATGTTTTGTTACAGGAAATGTATTTTTGTTACAAGGCTTAAAAAAAAAAAAAAGGATTAATGTCAGCCAGTGGCAATAGTTCTAATTTAATTCCTGTTGTGCATTGTATGCTGTTTTTCATTGTCATTTTATTGTACTCTGGTTTAAAAAAAAAAAAAGGTGCAATATCTTATTTCACTTTTGAAACAAAGATGGGTTCTCTAATATTTTGACAGACTTTTAACTTGTAGTTTTAAGATGTTTTGTTTTTCTTATTTCAAATGAAAATGTCATGGATAATTTATTACGATTATCTGATATTATAGGATTTAGGGGGATGTTGCAAATAGCTTTTTTGCCTTTGCTACCTTGTAAAACTATGTATATATGCTCATATATTTGACTGTTAATTTAAAATATATATGTTTCATATATATATACTTATATAAAAAAAAATATTTTTTTTTTCCTGTGATCAGCGTCGCAGGAAAATTGTCCCTCTTTTTCTGTTTTCTGTTTTCATACTGAAAATGTTCAAAGATTGTGAATGTGTGATTTGAAATTTGATGTTGCATCTTGTTATGAAGAAATTTAGAAGTGGTAGATTTTTGTGTATGTTCTGTACCTGAACTATTCAAGACTGCTAAGCCTCTGTACTTCTTCTACCTGTGTAATAATTAATGTAGTATTTTTATGTTTTAAGTATTATGATCAAAAAAAAAAAAAAGAGAGAAACTTTTGTCTTATTTGGTACCTCCCAGTTCACCAACGCCCCACTGAGCCCTCGCTGTGGACTCAGTGGGGCGTTGGACTCAGTCCAATGCTAATAACTTTTTAATTAATTTTTTTATTTCTTTGTGTGATCTAATATAAATGGTATAAATGATGCATCATTATGAAAAAATGATTCTGGTATTAACGTCATTTCTTAATGAAAAGGGATATAATTTCAAAATGTCTAATTATGGTGTTGTTTTTTTCCTTATGTGTACAGTTAACCATGTATTAAAAACATCCAGACTACCTGTGTACTCGTTAAGCTGATTTTCTGTTTGATGACATTATCATAAATGTTTGGATATCTTTTTGTTGTATTCTGATAGTAAGAAACTTTCTCAGAGCTCTATTATTTGTGAGTGTGCGTGTGTGTATACTAACAAGTGATACATGGAGAATATATATAGGCCAACTGTATGTTTTCATGTTTTATAAGATGAAAATATATATTTTCTATAGTCTATTACCAGTTCTCAAACTCAAATAAATTTTCCGCAAGCCTCTCTTGTGGTTACTATCGTTTCAAGCTCTTAACGCTTTTCCACTGCTTAGTTTAACATAAAGTTTAAGAACACATGATACAGATTATTTCTGCATGTTCAAACATGTACAATAGTCACACGTCCTTAAATATTTTAAACAAATGGCGCACAATTGTTCCAGGTTTTCAGAAAAGAAGCGATACACAAGTTCTTCACACGGTGCTTCATATTGTGGGGAAAGTTTTAGTCCAAATCTATTGAATGTTTGCAGATTTCAGATGAAGTTTTCACATTTTTATGTGACGTAAAAGAAGAAAATTTTCAATTTTCTAGGTTTTGGGTATATGAACTATAAGATCACAGACTTTCACACCTCTCTCGTGTCAGCTGGGCTGGTTTCCTGTGGTTTCAGATGCCACAATAAAAACTTAAAAGTAAACTCATTCTGCTCAAAACAGGCTGCTGTTTTACATTTAGGCCACTGTAGACTGCGTTTAGTGTCCCAGATCTCTGCAGAGACGTCCCTAAACAATCAATGTAACCTCCACGCTCCTTGTATGTATTAACCGTCTACCAGCAGTAGCAGCAGCAGTAATAGCACAACATCCCTCAGGCTCCTGTCCAGTGAGATGTTCCTCTCCACCCCCTCCAAAGCCCATCCAGCTTTGTCACTGCACATCTTTGCACTCAGCAGGGGGGGACTCCTGCCACAGTGGACCCTGCACGGCCCCATACCGGTCCATGCATTGATGCTGTGCAGCTGTTTCCAAATCCAGCCCTTGATTTTGATCCTCTTCCTTTTATTTTGACGTGCCATCCCGGAGGACACTTCTGACCTGGTGGTCCTTTGTGACCGTCTAATAATTTAGTTATTCCCGGATCATTCTCGGACTTAGGATGAGAGGCACGATTATTATCAATAAAAGCCATTTTTGGAGACCTTTTCTCCTTCAGGGGTTACTTTAATGCTGCAGCATTTGAAGCCTCTCAGGGGAAAGTGAAGAAATGTTGAGGCTTGTTGTACAGATTGTTTTTGCAAAATTAAAACTGATTAGCTATGTTTTACAACATAATGCAATCAGATACAATATCAGCGCAATCTACAACATGAAAAATGACCAAACATAACACAAAACTCTTCTCTGGACAAAAAAAATACTCTTTTATAAGTAGTTGCTGTGGAATAAAACACATTTTAAACTGGTGTACTGCAGTTTCTGTAGATGTGTGTTGTACGGGAAGATGGAAAGTACATTATGTCACTTGAGTATTTCTTCTTTTTTTGCTTATTTCATACTTGAACTCTACAAATCTGAGGAAATTATTGTAGTTTTTACTCTGCTACATTTTCTGCCAGCTATAATTGCTTATTTACATAAGACTTCAACATGTAATGGAGTATATTTTACATTGTGGTATTTCTACTTTTACTTCATTAAAACTTTCATAAATAACTACTCTTTATACCAGCGAATGTTTTCACTGAGGCTTATTGATCTGCTGAGATTTTACATAAAGTTCTGTAAGTAGTACTCTAATGTTTTAGTTGAAGCAGTAATGGCACAGAGTAGAAATACTCCATTACAAGTCATGAATTCAAATGTTTACTTAAGTATAAGTATCAAAAGGCCTAAAATTCATTGTGCAGAAAGGCCCATTCCACAATCTATAATATTACTGTATTATAATATATATGCATTAATGTGTGCATCACTTTAATGCTGCAGCTGGTAAAGGTGGAGTACTTAGTTTGATCTCCAACATTACATCATCATTTATTAGTAGATTATATTTCATTTTAATTAATTGAATTGCCAAAGCGGACACATAAATGAAGTGAAGTGAGAAGTACCTCAAAAATGTAGTAAAGTATCACAACGTTAAATAACTATCTTGTACTTGAGCGGAGTACTTGAGTAAATGTACTTAGTTACTTTCTAAATCTAAAGCATGCAGTTAAATTGGGTCACAATATCTTAATTATTGCTTTAATGTTTGAGGACTTTTCTGATTTAATATTTGAGCCATGCATGGAGAGGATACACACACACACACACACACACACACACACACACACATTAAGCAGGTGTCCTGACTCCCCCCTTTTTCCTGTCCCACAGCAGAGGGGGGAGAAAATAAAAGCTCTTTTAGGGGAGTAAAGGGGGGAGGAGGAGGGGGGGTGTTATGTGTGTGAAGAGGGACTGCACCTCTCTCACCTTTGCAACAGATGAGCCGATCCTCCACACTGTGGCAGCTACCTTAATCTGCTTTTAATGACCCTGCGGAGGATCCCCGGAGACTCTGCACTCTTTTCTCCCAGCTGGTTGGACGGTGTGTGTGTGTGTGTGTGTGTGTGTGTGTGTGTGTGTGTGTGTGTGTGTTTTAATAGTAATTATTGGATAACTCTTTTTTTTTTTTATGTTGGATCATTTTTTATTTTTAAGTAGCATAAATAAACACAAAAAACAAATTAAACCTATTAGGATAAATGTTTTCTGTTTAATAATGTAATCTTTTTTTTTTTTCTCTGTTATTAAAGTTTAAATGTTCACATGTATTATTTTAACATGATCGGGTCTATTTTCACCACTTCTCCTCGGTTTCTCCCCTGATAGGCGTTAAAATCTCCCATTTACCCACAAACAAATGCTTTTCTTTGATAGGTTTCCCACCAGCTCTTTGAAATCAAACAATTACCGCATTCTTTGTGCAATAATTGTCAATCATCCACATTAAATTGATAAGCTTTAAATGGACAGAATAATAGCTTAAATTGTTTTACAATGGAACAGCTAAGCAGGATGATTTGCTATTGCTGACATGCCCGCGGCTTTACCAGCTCCACATAATGCCATAGGTTAATGCATAAATAAGCAAATCAAATCCATGCGTTACCCCAATTCAATTCATTTAATTCCTCTTTAATAAAGAAGCGGCCCCACCCCCCTGTCCCGGCCATTTACCTCGGATTTGTGCGATGAATGCTATAAATGTAAATCAATCTAGATGAGAAAGAATCCCATTGAAAGAGCAGAGAAATTTCATCTGGGAAAAGGAGACAAATGTAGGAGGGGCCCTGCTCATAAAAAGCAGCTGTTTCACAGTAATCTTTTTTCGTGCCCTGTCACTCACCTTGCCTTTTCACTATCTCTGCAGCTCAAAGAGAAAAAAAAAACCCTCCGCTATTGTATTTAGTTGCCATATCTTCTTTTCCCATTACATTGCCATATTCGTCCAGAAAGAGAGAGAGAGAGCACAACTTGCCCATTTTTTTCTTCTTCGGACAATCCCCTTGTAGTTGTTGGAGTGAAAAGAGGAGTGCATGGATGTCAAATTGCCCTCAAAACACCATGAAAGATTGATTTGCAGCACTTTTCAGGGCCCTGACATTACTTGGAGGGGAGCTGAATAGGAAACCTGTGAGCCGGGGATGGAATAAAGATGTCCTCTCTGCTGGAAAAGAAGGAAAACTGCCCATTTAGCCCCAGTCCATCAAGCCCGAAAAATAGGCAAGAGAGGAAAAAACACAGAGGACTGTGACTATGGAGAAGAAAAGGCTCGTATATACTCATCTAAACGTTGTCACAATACTGAAGGGGGCTCCGAACATCCATGAATATTAAACCGCTTACCTCAACAAGGGCTTGAAAAAGTGAACCACGTCAAAGCAGCTTTGCATTTTTTTTGGCGTGCGAACAATGCTGCGAGAGAGAAAAAAAAACTTGTTTCCATTCTTGTTATTCCCGCGCTAAAGTGCTGCACAAAAAAAATTAATATTACCACCACATGAATACGAAATGCATGAGAAAAAAATCTGCGAGCAACTCCCAGACTCACTGACCCACTTCTGTGCGTAAAAACAGTCTTCACTCACTCTTTGAGTCCGTTTTGCATCGTTTATTAATCCAACTTGATTTTAAATAAAGTGCTACAGATATTTTTACGACCCTCGTGTGCTTTTTACGCACTTTAAACTTTACATTTTGCATGTTTTCAACCTTAAAAACTTGAAATATGCACATGTTTATTGTCATTTTATCCAGTCAGCATCCACGTGAGGCTTTGCGTAAAATCTCTAATGTCGGGCTTTAAGTGCAGATAATTACTAAAATAAAGTTTTGGCCACACTCTCTCTCTCTCTCTCTCTTTCATTCTCTGTGTGTGTGCGTGCGCGGGCGCGGTGTGTTTTAATGGCTCTGCTGGCTGCTCGCGGTGCAGCAGGCAGGTCCACGCGGTGAGGGGTGTGTCATTAATAAGTAATTAGACAGGGGTCACAGCAGCCACTTATATAAAGAGACCCTCTCAGCCAGGCAGGGCAGCTTTACGCACAGAGTTTGGAGCAGGAGGACGCACCGAGGAGCTGTTCTTACTGTCCACTTCTTCTGTTTTTTTTTATATGTTTATCGCTCCACTTGCAGCAGCTCTTTTTCACTTCGAGCTTTTCTTTTCGTTTCTTTTATTTATTTTATTTTATTATTATTATTTTTTTTTTTTTTTTTTTACAAACATGGGCTCCGTGCTACCAGCCGACGCTTTGGCTCTCAAGTCTGGATTTAAGTGTCCGAGCCGCTCGCTGTCAGACGTGATCACCTCGGACATCCTGCACAGCTTCTTGTACGGCAGGTGGAGGAACGTGTTGGGGGAACACCTGGCGGAGGAGAGGCAGAGCGGCTGCAGCCCCAAGACCGCCTTCACTGCCGAGGTGCTGGCTCAGTCCTTCGCTGGAGGTGAGTTCACATGCTGCTTTAATGTTGGACTATTTTCATAACTGGTTTGTCATATTGTTGTGCGTGTTTGCAAGTTTTTAATTGTGGGTTTGTAACATATATTTTTAGTGATTTTTAATTCAGTTAATGTGGCTTTATATTCAAAAAATAATCATGTTTTTATTATAGTTTTTATATATATATGAACGTCCTCATTAAATCCAATTTAAAAATAAAAAAATAAAACATCTATCACTGAAATCCAACAGCGAAGTGACAGCTAAATTAATTTTCTCCTCGACAACTTTCACTGCCCATTTATTTCCCAAAGTTTCTCTGACTGTCCATTTATTTCCCAAAGTTTCTCTGACAAACTTGTTGCTGTTTTCCTGCGTTTTTCCTCATTTTTGCTGCTTTTATTTTGACCCATTTAACGCATTAACCCTTTCAGAGCCTTCGAGACCTCGCGTTTGGAGGCTTGTTAGGCGTGTAACTGCCGCTGATTGAAGGACGCAGGGCATTAAATTCATTTGGTTAACTTTGTGCTTGACCTGGGAAAGTTTCCACTTAAACCTCGAGGAGAGAAAGGTTTCCTTTCTTTGAGATGTCCCGGGTTTTTATCCCGCATTCATCAATCTCCGGACAGTCTCTTTTCCTCTCTTGGCAGCTATGGGGCTCCGGAGCTTTTCTCTTTCTTTCTCCTTAAAAGATTTGCTGTTCCTCGCATAATGCACCGTGAAGGCTAAATCTAATGCTATTCATTGCATGTCAACCATCTAATCGCCTTTCCATTTTTTTGTTGCAGAAATTCCTGAGTCTTTTAAACAAGTCCTCGTTTCATTCAGCGCAAATTTATTGCTACAAAGTTCTTAAAAGGATAATGAATTTGGAATTAGCCGTTTCTTTTCCAGTAAACTTTAATGAATATCACATCTGAAGCATGACAAATTGCTGGACCCTGAGCAATAGAGGACCATTTAACCCCCATTCGGTCGAGCTTTTTTTTTTTTCACAGGCACAAATAAAAAAAAAATCTTTGATTTTGACATTAAAGAAGCGCAAGTTTTTTTTTCTTTTTCCCCTTTTTGATGCGGATGAAAATGCTTTCCGAGGGGGGTTTCTCTGCACAACAAAAACTTTCAATTCAACCAGATAATCGAATTAAACGGAGGATAAGGTGTAGCTTAATATTTCGTGACTAAAATAAGATCCAGTTCATTTTCTGCTTTCAGCACTTTTCCAACAATCCGGTTTCATGAGGCGCTTTTTTTTTTTTTTTTACGCGCTTTTACGCACATTTTTTATCAATCTGTTTTAGACGCACACTCTCTGTTTCTAACATCTATATTTGCGCAGGCCCTTTTGATCTCACATCTCTTCTTCTTTTCTGTTCGCAGAGGTGCAGAAGTTGTCCAGTCTGGTGCTGCCCAGTGAAGTGATCATCGCCCAAAGCTCGATCCCTGGAGAAGGTTTGGGGATCTTCTCAAAGACTTGGATCAAAGCAGGAACCGAGATGGGCCCTTTCACTGGGAGAGTCCTGTCCCCTGAACACGTGGACCTGCTCAAGAATAACAACCTCATGTGGGAGGTGAGTTCCTCTAAAAAAGTCCTGATGATTATGATATGATATGTGAAGCCCGTGTGGAACCTGTGATGCAGAGATCACCTGAGTCACTGTCTTACGCTGTTTCTGTACGCTCAGGTGTTCAATGAGGACGGCACGGTGCGCTACTTCATCGATGCCAGCCAGGAGGACCAGCGCAGCTGGATGACTTACATAAAGTGCGCCCGGAATGAGCAGGAGCAGAACCTGGAGGTGGTGCAGATCGGCAGCAGCATCTTCTACAAGGCGGTGGAGGTGAGAATTAACTGAATACATGTTTGGGCCGTTATGAGTTTCACTGAGGACCACTGAGAATGTGAATGTTCTTTAGAACAGCGCCACCTTCTGGTCAAAAACCAGAATGTGGAATCAGCTCAATTGGTTGTCAGGTTGCACCAGTCACAGAGCTGTTCAGTTAGCTGACCTTTGCTCTTCTTCCTTCCTCAGACCATCCCGCCAGACCAGGAGCTTCTAGTCTGGTATGGAAACACTCACAACACATTCCTGGGAATCCCTGGAGTTCCAGGAACAGATGAGGAGCAGCAGAAGAAAAGCAGGAATGGTGAGTAATTTTACAGATCAATATCAGGGCTGCTACAGCCTGTTTCCATTGTATGTGTGTGTCATTACACCTGTTATCCTGTTTATTTAGCGTAAGTGTGGTTGGAGTTTTAAACCATTTGCAAACCCCCCCTTTTTTTGTTTCCTCTAACAGAAGAGCCCCACTCCTGTGAAGGCCCTTCCTCTTGCTCTCCTCCGTCCTCCATCACAGCCGGTCGGATGCGCTGCGTCATTTGCCACCGCGGCTTCAACTCCCGCAGCAACCTGCGCTCCCACATGCGCATCCACACCCTGGACAAGCCCTTCGTCTGTCGCTTCTGCAACCGCCGCTTCAGCCAGTCGTCCACGCTCCGAAACCACGTCCGCCTGCACACCGGGGAGCGGCCCTACAAGTGTCACGTCTGTCAGAGCGCATACTCGCAGCTGGCGGGCCTCAGGGCGCACCAGAAGAGCGCACGGCACAAACCGGTAGCGCACGCCGCCGACGTGTCTTCCCAAGTGTCTCCACCTCCACCACAGATGACGGCCATGTCCCACCAGCACCAGATGCCCCTGGTGCACCACATCCCCACCATGGTGCTATGATGACAGAAACACGGAGGGACAGTCACCCCCCCACCCAAAATCCACCGCGTTGCGTGAGTCACACGCGGCCACTCTAGTCAACGTATCAAACCCCACCGGCTCCGCAGTGGTCCGCTCAGACGCGACAAACCACCTCGAGCGGGCGGAAGACAGACACAGAAAAAGCAAAGAGAATCCGGTGGATTTTCAAAATAAAATACCCCTAAAGTCTGGCGGGCTAAACGCTCGTTTCTGAAACTCTCCCGGTGAGGTTTGGACCAAATAACGCGAAGCTCACGCAGCGCGCCGCGATGGTGGAGAATCAACGTTGCACTTTAGATTTCTAGCTGTGTAGAAAGGAAAGGAGACCCTGATGAGACAGGCCCTCATCAAGGAAACAAATGAGTTGATGTGATAGTGAAACATCCCACAAAGACATTTAAAATGTGTTGCCTTATTTGTATCGTTTGTTTGTTTGGTTATCACGTGATCATCATTGTCTGTATTTTGGAAGGAAAAACACCTCAAGACCTGACAAATAATTTCTTATTAAAGCTTCTCTGTGTGATCTTTAAATATGAACAATTGTCTCACAACAAAAGTGAGACTTTTTTTTCCCTCCCTTACATTTTATATTTTGCATCACATCCTCACCAGCTCAGGTGAAAAGTTCTTTCAGACAACAGTCAGAGATTTGTACAGTAAGTAGAACAATAAGGGACGTGGCCACCAGTGTACATTGTTCAGCTGCATCGTTCCACACTGTAATCCAAACTGTCACTTTAACCTTGCACAGACTGTGTACTATACTATTGTGTAATTGTAAAATTGCATTGTATGCTACTGTACATGTGAATGTAAATACATTTGTGCTTTCTTCTATTCTAAATAAATATGATATGATATTACGTATGATGGTCATTATTGTGGGAACATGTCAGCAACTGGCTCTTGCTACATATGAGTGCTTAGTTGTTTTATGAGCTGCTCAGTGTGGTGAATTTCATCTGCCGCCGCCTGCCTTTGTTAAAAGACTGCACACATTATAGTCTGTTATAATAATTCGTAATATGTCCAGAAGAAAAGACTGAGATGGACAGCTTTTCAGCTCAGATTCAACCTGATAATCAAGTCTAGTTTACTTAACGAAGTACAAATTGAGTTGTAATAATAAATGATTAAAAAATAGCAAACCTGTCTAAGAGGACAGCACCTTCACACTTTTTTTTAATTAGGAAAAAACATGACTAAGTAACATGTTTGTCTGTTTTTGTTCTGTTTTTATCAGGGTGTTGGCTATGACTTGTTTAATGGAATCAAAACACAAAGTTAGATTGATGATGTTTTTAGTCAGCATCATGAGGGAGTTGGAGTTGTGATGGACTTTGCTCACAGAAGATTCAGTGAAAGCCTTTTACAGAACAAAGTTTTGTGTGTTATTTTCTAGATTCATTGTCTCTGTGGGTCGTGTCAGTAGACTGTAAGTTTAGAGAAAAGGTTGTTGATGATGCTTTACCTGCCTCCCCTGTGCAGCATCACATGAACTGGTGACTCAGTGTCCCAGTGGACATTAGGCAAGTGGCAGTGTAAAGGGACTGGACAGGTAAGCAGCACATAGGTTCAGTGGTGTGGAACCTAGCAGCAGGTGTGTCTGCAATGATTTCCTCTGGTTGCTCTGGTTTCCCCTCAACAGTTTCAATTTGTGTGTGTTGCTATGGACTGGCAACTTGTCAAGGCCTTTCTATATATATTTTCTTAATTTTTTGTATTGTACTACTTAGAGTAGCCTCACAGTAAGAAGGTCTGTTGTTCAAACCTCAGCTGTTCTGTGTGTATGTTCTCCCCGTGGTTCTCCAGCTCCCTCCCACAGTCCAAAGACATGCAGTCTAAATTGCGGTGAGTCTAAATTTCCCAGAGGTGTGAGTGGTTGTTTGTGCCCCGTGATGAGCTGGTGACTTGTCCTCTTGTCCTAAGTCAGTTGGGATAGGCTCCACAACCCCCTGCGACCCTGTAAGTGATCACAGAATGGATGGATTACTTGTGTCTGTTTTGATGTTTTAAAGCGCTGCCAGATGCCAAAGACAGTTCACCTCTGTGGACAGTGAAACTGATCTTGTATTTGACCCTATTGCATGTTCATTAAAACAGTTTCATGCACATAAAAGTAGCAAGTCATGGTTAATAAATAAAGAAACCAACAAGCACTTTACTTTATACACTTCAAGTGCACCGTCTTGTGAAAGGCTATAATGTGTGCTCTTATTTGAATCATCTAATTTTATTTCATTTTAGTCATTTGTGAACCAGTTTTTCTGCCTGCCTTCAGAGGTAAGTGTCTCCTGCAGTTGTTTTTTCTTCCACACGATGACGCCACAGACTCAGGAAAAGAGAGTCTGAAGAGAGAAGTTGGGCCTCTTCTGGAGAAACGGTGTAAGGACACTTTGATGACACAGACAGTGAGGTGAACAACCATGTTATTTTATTGTTACATACAGTCACATGATTGTGAGTCACTTCTGAGCCACTTGTCGGCTGTCAGACATTATCCAGCTTCCCTTCGAGAAGTTTTCGGACAAGTCGTCATTATAACAAGTACAGAGCAACTACATATCAACATGCTGCAGGTAACTTCAGAGATAAATAAGATGATGGGGAAATGTGGGCATCTCTTCTGTCCAGTTAGGATGGAATTTTACTCTTTGTCGTCTCATCACAGGAGACTGTCCACACTTTCTGTCCTGCACAGTGAGAAAACAAAGAAGTTCACTCATCACAGAGCTGCATGCATCATTATTTCAAATTGGTACAGTTTCACTAAAAATAATCAGCACCTTTACACTGGAAAAAGCATCCTGTTGCTGTGCTGGGCTTCTCTGAGGAGCCACAGCAAGAAGCTATTCGCTCAGCAACATATCGCAGTCCTGAGGGGAGACAAAGTGGAGGAGACATTTTATGTTTGTAGTATGAGACAAGTCTTTTTTCCGCTGAGTTAATGTTGTGACAGGTAACTTGATCCCACCCCTATCAGGTTTAACAGCCTCTATACTACACACACTCCTACTGTACAGTGTATTGTCATGACTTATTTCATTAAACACTTCAACAGAGTGAAATTAATAGGGCTGTCTATGGTGAAAATATTTCACTAGACAATAACATCACTTTTCTATGAAATCTGCTATAAAATTTAAAGTATATTTAAAAACTGGCTATAAAACTAGAATATGTGTCTCAGAAAGTTTTATTACTTACCAGAGAATAGCAGTCACAGCATTGTTCCACTTAAATGTTTCCTTTACAAGTTCAGCTTGAAGTCTAGCTCGTCTCCTCCAACGTTGTTAGGTGTGATAATGATGTGTGTGAACTGACACTCCACGCCAGCGTTTCTAAGTTACAGACTCCTCAGAGAGATGCTCACTCTGACATCAGTCAACACTGAGGGTCGCCACACAGATAAAGGAAGTATAACACGAAGTCCCTCAGCAGTCTGAGCCTATAGAGGCATAACTAAGGGATGGTTCAGGACTCACCTGAGCCAGATCTAACTAAGCTCTATGAAAAAGGAACATCTTAACCCTACTGAGTGTGTCTGCCTGTTGGTAGCAGCAGCAGGGTATATAAGGCTGTCGTGGACTCCTGGCCTGCTGGTACGACCACTTGTGTTTCAGGTCCACAGTATATGGTTTAAGTATGCTTGTTTAATGTGTCAATGTTGGTGAAATAAACACCTGGTTGGTTTGCACACAACCTCTACCTCAAGCCTCCTGCTTTGCTACATGGCCATCCTAACACACCCAAACAAACATAAAGCATGTCAGTAAATCAAGTTTCTCCTCATTTATATCAATATCAGTTCAATTTGGACTCAGTTTACACTCCTCTGCTAGATGCTGAGTCATGCTCATTATTTCTATTTGTGGTTCTATTTACTTTACTTTTTTATACTATTTTTTCTAGCAGGTGTTTAATTTCAACGCAGGTGTTTAATTTATTCATTATATATAAATAAAAATATATCATCTGTCTATATGTATGAAATTGAATATATTCATGGATATTTTAGCATCTCTCTCTGCGGAAAAAAATTGTCATGTACCCATTTTTTCTTTAATAAAGATCTAGAAAATGACATATAATAACCTCAGCCTTCAAGAAAGGAAAAAATAAAGTGATATTTTAGTGATAATTTAGAGTCTGTAAACAGGGATCGATTGAGTTGGCTTTGCCGGACGATGACATTGTTATCTGTTAGTAGAGTCTGCTGGATTGTTGTCATTTTTCTGCAGCTAGCTGTCAACGCTAGCAGCTAGCCGCTTGGTTTTTCTCTGCAACATACTTTGATCCAGCAGGTGGGTCACAGTTTATGTCAACAACTTTGTACTGAGCCGAGACGATTGACACATGCAACAAAAGCGTTTATTCATAAAAGCAGCCGCTTGTCGTCGGAAATAAACCGTCGTCAGGCTAGAAGTTGAAAACAAATGTCAGCTAACGGCTAGCTGCCTTGTTAACTAGATAGCTAGCTTAACGTTAGCTTGACAGACGTCTAGTTAGCGTAGCTGTAAACTGGCTGATTTCGTTTGACAAACATGCACACATGTATGTCTGTTGACAGACATTTAGCTAGTTGATGTGTCGTGGGTCAGTGTGGATGCTAGACAACCTGTTTTCAGGTGTAAACACAGCAACTTGTTTTGAGTTTGACAGGTGTTCCGGTTTAACGAGTGACCGTGTTAACTGGCGACCGGCTGCCGTGGTTGTCGTAGTTACGACAGCCGTTGAAGACAGAAAGATGCATAACTGTCGTCGCGAATGATTATTTATTTATTTATTTATTTATTTGTATATACCAACGTCACAGTATCAAAATATAAATAAAAAGTGACTTGCGTCTTGTTTGACAGTTGCGTATTACCTTCCTGTCTCAACAGCTGTCGTAACTACGACAAACACAGATGGTCGCCAGTTAACATGGTCACTCGTTAAACCGAAACACCGGCGATAAAAATGACCGTGTTAGGTCATCTTCACACGACGTTTATCAAAGAAGCGCTGCGTGCATTTACTCATGAGCTAGATACGGGTGCGCATTTTTAAATGTAGCGCACATGAAATTTCTTATGCTGTACGGTAATGAATATACGGTAAATAGAGGGAATGCCACGCTAACACGGCTATGAATCCCTCCATCACACAGCTCTTTTCATTGACAACTCATAGGAAGATGTTAGGATCCACAATGAAGCGCTTGTACATGACAGACATATTGATTTTAGCTTTAATGAGCTGATCTGACAGCAGGAGAGCTGCGTGCGCGTTGTAACGCACACCAGTAGATCAGCTCTCAGCTGTTTGGCTCAACTTAGTCCCAGTAAAGGCCTCCAGTTATTTATGGCTGCACAGGGAAAACCAGTATGACCGGTTTCCTCTAAGTTATAGTGTATCCTTTTTATGTAGTATCTATCTTTATATTTAGACTATTAAATCCAGATATTTTAAATAATTAATTGACTATGTCACTCAGTTTTTCAGATGCTCAAATGTGAGGACATGCAGTCATATATGTTCTCAAACTAAGGCATGAAACCATCCTGTAGTGGTATTTGGAAGCAGTGTTGTACTAAACCAAGACCAGAGTGTATCGAGACCGAGACAAGACCAAGACTTTGAGACTGAGTTAAGACAAAGACCAGACAGTATAGCCTGCTTAGCTTACTCTGTAGGTGTAACGTGGTTGCTACATTAAGTCACCTCATTAAGCATCGCCTTGCAGTATTTACAGACTGCTTGTGTGTTCTTTCGGACACTGTTTTGCGTATAAACTCTTTGTGATTTAGGAAGCCAAATTTTATTCCAGAAGATTTGGCTGACATCTCCACCCAGACACTTAACAAATATATCAGTAAATGCACAGGCAATTAGGTGACATCCCTGAAGCTGTGATCTTGACCAGTCATGAACTAAAATCCAGTCCTCTTTTGTCTGAGACAGAGACAAGACTGTTGCCTTTTAAAAAGTGATTTTTAGCCTGGTATCTGTATCTGTGTGTGTGTGTGTTACACAGGATGTTAGGATGGAGTGTGGCCGAGTTCTGCCGGACAGCCTGGTGTTGGAGATCTTCCTGCATCTGCCCCATGAAGCCGTGCTGAGAGCTGGTCTGACCTGCAGACAGTGGCTGGCTGTCTCCAGAGATGAGTTCCTTTGGAGGGAGCTGTTCTACAGCTACTATCGTATACCACGCTCTGTACCCCGACACCCAGGTATAAATTTTAGTCATACGTTCAACAGAAGAAATCCACGTGTCCTGTTAAAACACTCTGATAACAGCTTTGTGTATAGACCAGATGCAGCTTTAAATAACTCCTGATCTACCTTTTGTGCAGCGGCTGTGTCGTGGTACAGGGAGTTCAGACGTCTGTTTGACTGTATCCCATGTGTGGAGGTTCAGACACTGAGAGAGCACAGTGACCAAGTCCTCCATCTGGCCTTTTCTCACAGGGGTCACCGGTTCTCCTCCTGCTCCAAAGACTGCACTGTTAAGGTAGGGATTAAAAAGATTACTGAGATTACCTTCATCTTATTTTCTTTGTGTCAGCGTGGCCATTGATTGTGTTCAGCGTTTTGTACGTACCTAACTGTAGGGCTTTTCTTTTCTCTAGTTTACACACGTGGGATCAACAGGTGAACTCATAGTGGAGTCACACGTGTGTTTAAAGAACTGGTTAAGAGGCTCTCTCATGATGTGATAATCTTTTTTACACTTACTGTGTTATTATTACCATTATTATTGTTATTATTTCTGTGTTATTACTATTGTTAAATCTTATTTCAATTGTATTTCCGGTTTTGAATGTTAGTGCTTGCTTGTTGTGTTTTTAGGATGAACCACAGGCGTTTGCAGACCGAATTCTCAGATACAAATGAGTTGTTTTCTTGAGTTATAATAAATGTTGTTAAGAGTTTAGATGAGGACAAGCAGGTTATTGAGAAATCATTATGATGTGTTGATGTAATTATGTAAAATCTACATTGAAGAGTTACCTATACATAATAATATATACAATAAAATAAAAGAATGGACACTAAATCAAGGACACATTTAGTTTGAGATACTGTCAGAAAAAAGAACTCGTCTCGACTGTTAAAAGATGAGCCAGAACATATGGCTGCGTTATTTTAATTTGACATTTGATCAGTAAAACTTGATAATTAACTGTAATTAATTCATAGTTTTAAAGGTGACATCATTTTCATGTACGTATAACATCAGCAACAACGCCAGAACGCACATAAAAAGACATGTATGGCCGTGAATCGTTCTTGTAAAATCTAAAAGCAGTTCTCATAAATCTTGGTGAGTTTTAAGCCCTCTTGTTGCGTCTTTGTGTAATTTTACTCTTTACTGGTCGGTAAATCTTGACAAGAAACATCTTGTCAAGAAATCTTTTTAATCATTATTAGTATTATAGTTATGTTTTCACGTTGTTCAGAGAATTTTCTTCTCTTGTCCCTGAAATGTGTCACCACCACCACCAGCAGCAACTCACATCCTCCTTATCATCCACTCACTTCTCTCCAAACACGTCTTCTCGCTTCTTGTATGCAGCTATGGGACACAGAGCGGTCAGACGGTAATATCTCGCTGGTGCACAGCTCCAGCATGCGCCAGTTCAACTGGGGCTACACCCAGTTCTCACAGTTCAATGCTGACGACACCCTGCTGCTCGTGTCTGGCGTCTACCTCGGCCCACACCACTCATCATCTGGGGAAATCGCCGTCATCAGTCTGGGTAAGAACCAAAACAAAAGCCCCCAAAACCCCCACAAAATATTTGTGTGTCATAATTTCCTGCTGCTGCGGCTTGAAGATAATTTTAGTTTTCACAATGATCTATTCTTGTCTAGTTTAGTCTAGTCTTTCCTCCCACACACTGAGATGTGGGCAGATTGTGTGATTTCCTTTTGAGATCAGATAACACAAATAACAGGTAGGAGGGCCTGATGTAGGCTGAAATTCATGGAAGAAGATGCATTTCTTTAGTTACTTTTAAAGAAGAACGCAAACCCTGTTTTACACTCCAGTTGCCAGTTTATTAGGCACACCTGAAATAAATCATGAAGGTCATAATGTCTAGTTTATGTTGAAGCTGTTGATTCACAACCGTGTAAACATTTTGGGGGCTTCAGATTTGTGAGTGATTTCAC
Source organism: Protonibea diacanthus (assembly GCA_028641955.1). NCBI lineage: Eukaryota > Metazoa > Chordata > Actinopteri > Sciaenidae > Protonibea > Protonibea diacanthus. Next base: position 10,628,048 of record CM053991.1, on the reverse strand, counting down.
TGAAAATGTCCTCACACACTACAGAAAATTACACGCTGTTGTCGCGTGTGAGGAACAAGCCGTACGATGTGTTTGGCTGCTGGCTGAACGAGACTCACCTGATCTCGGGGAACCTGCACTGGATAGGCAACATGACGTCCTGCTCTGTGCTCTGGCTCAATAAGGCCTTCCAGGTAAAAACAAAAATAACAATACACATCGTACGGTAGCTCACCGGAGTAGAATATGCACCTCCTGTACCAAGGCTCCGCCTCATCCTGTTCTTTTCTCCGACAGGATGTTGAATCAGAGAACGTCAACGTGGTCAAGCGGCTTTTCAAGATCCAGAACATTAATGCCAGTACCATCCGCACAGTGATGGTGGCTCACTGCCGTCGTCACGACAACCCGGACTTACTGCTGGACTACGAGGCTCAGTCTCAGGCTCGAAGGCAGAAGGGGCAGCAGCAGGACCAGCACCACCAGCCCCTCCTCTTTGACCTGGGAACCTCCGGCAGTGAGGAGGAAGAAGAGGCGGAAGAGGAGTATGAGCGTCTCCAGAGGGGAGCGAGGTGTCACAGCCTCCATTCTCAGCCCGCCATCTCAGGCCTGGAGCACGTTATGCAGGTGAGTATTGACATTTGTAACCATTTAAAAAAAAAAATCACATTGGTCTTCATTCTGCCTCTTCTTTGTTCTTTTCTTCCGTCCTGTCAGAAATGTAAAAATGTAGGGGCCAGGGAGCTGGCGATCGAGACCCACGTGGCTAAGATGATGGGCAGAGCCCACTCGAAGCCCCCTGAGTCCAGCCTCATCGAGCCCTCTGAGAGCAGTGACGGAGAAGACAAAACTTATTTACTCTTCACCACCGGCAGCCTTACATACTCCCCTCACCAGATAGGTAAGAGTGCTCCCAAAGCATGCAGATACATCCATCACCATCAGACGTATCATCTCATGTGGTCTTTTTTAAGGTATTAAGCGTATCAAGCCGGACCAGATGACCACTTCTGGGCCTGTACTTGGGAAAGAGCGAAGTTCAGATGAGTTTTTTGATTCCCTGGATCATGTCATTGATATCCATGGACACATCATCGGTATGGGCCTTTCGCCAGACCACAGGTGAGTAAATGATGTGTCCACATAAATGTGTGCATAGACCTTGTGTCTTGTGCCAGTGCAACGCATATAACAACTATTTAGATTACATATGCCATCAGGACTCTAAATGTACTCCTTTCCGTTCATGGATCAGGTACCTTTATGTGAATAGCCGAGCTTGGCCAGCCGGGTGTGTGATCTCTGACCCTAAGTGTCCTCCTCCCATCGCGGAGGAGATAGACCTCCATGTGATCGACCTGAAGAACCTGAGGGAGGAGAGAAGGAGCCTGCGCGCTCACCGAGCCTTCACGCCTAACGATGAGTGCTTCTTTATCTTTCTTGACGTCAGCAGGGACTTTGTTGCCAGGTGGGTGACTGAAAACTTTCAAGAATAGATGCAGCTTTCACACCTGACACCCTCACAATTTGCCTACATTTTGCCATTAACTGGTCATTAACATATTGTATTTTGTTTGTATTTAAGTGAATGCAATCATAATGAATAATAAAAAAGCTAACATATTTGTACAATCATTCAGATTCAAATGATTTCACTGTGAAGCCTTCACTGACTTATCTCTCCGCCTTACCTGTAGTGGAGCAGAGGACAAGCACGGCTACATCTGGGACCGTCACTACAACATCTGCCTGGCTCGTCTGGCACACGATGACGTGGTGAACTCGGTGGCGTTCAGCTCTGCCGACCAGGAGCTGCTGCTGTCTGCCAGCGATGACTCTACCATTAAGGTGTGGCGCTCACCGCGCATGGTCCGCCTGGCACAGGCCCCCTATCGACCGCCGAGGCCCCGCAACCTCCTGTCCTCCTGGCTGAGCCGCGGCAAGAACTCAACGTCTGGCAGCAGTGTCAATGGAAAACCATGAGTCAGGTTGGGAAGCACTTGCAGTGGGAGGGAGCGGGGAGAGGAAAGTTTGATCTTTTTCCTCTGTGGTGTGAATATACTGTATATATATACACTCCATGTATATGTACAGTGTGGTTACAGTCAGTGGTTTTGCTTGAGCTTGCTGTGCTATGACACACAGCAGTGACGGGATGTGATGTTCTGACACAAGAGAGCGCTGTTGCACCAGCAAATGAAATCACCCACAGACTGTTGTGCTGTTGGCAGGAGTGATATGAAAACACAGAAAAGAGAAAGTGAAGAGGTGACACCTGAATGCACAAGACGGACGCGCAAACATTGTCCCCCGAGAGATGTCTGTTTGCATCTGTAACGTCTGAACGGGTCAGATGCAGGACTCTTGGACCTGAGGTGTATGTATGACACCTCATGATCATGGCTGTCTTGTCCAGGCAAAGAGCAACTGAGTGTTATTTCAGAAATGTCTTTCTTAGTATTGGATATATATGCATTATATCGAACAGTTCCCAATATTGTGGCCCTTTCATGTATGTAAATGGTCAAAATATTAGAAACACCTCTCAGTATAATGCAGTCCCGTTTAACACTACTGAAAACTACGACCTCGACACTAAACGTAATAGCTAAATGAATACCTCTTTGACAGTGTCAGCAAAAATTTGAAAATGATAAGCTTTGTAAAAGTAGAATTTACGGTACAGATGTGCTGGATTTAAGTGTACTGGTCAGTGTATAAGGGTGGTCATTGGTCATTTTAGTGCTATGTTAGTTACTCATGACTCTTAAAGTAGAAATACTCCCTCACCGTCCCCTAACATTTCAAACACATCAAAACACACAAGAACAAGCGATGTTACGTTACATATTTAAAAAGCCCTTTGGGATACATGCTCCATGGTTTGAACAATGGGGACTTAATTTTGTTTTTAAATATATAAAATTCAATTAACACATGCAGTGAATTGGTGATTTTATTAAAGACTGTATTGTACACCACTGTCTTAAGCAGTGTTTAATTTGTGCAAGAACAAATTCAGAAAATTTCAAGTCACAGAAGTCGCGAAACTTCTTTAAGTTAGATATATGTGTATAGCACACATTAAAGGTACTGTAGGATGTCTTGGCCAAAAGTTAGAATAACCAACAGTGCACGCTAACTTGAAAGTAGAATGAGATAGAATGAGTCATGAACACATGCTGAGAACGGTGAAAAGAGATCAGTAGAAAAAAGTAAGGGAAACCTCCTGCCGCCTCAAACCTGATCTGTGCTGATCAGTGTTTTTGTCTTTAGATGTGCGTGTGTGTGTGTACATGGGTTACCCTTTTACTTTCCATGTGCTCCTCGTCGAGATACTTCCATTTTATCACCCAAAGATTGACAAAAACAAAACAAAAAGTAACAAACACTTGATTGGCACTTATTCTAAGTGGCTGTTTAACCAGCATAAGCTTAAGGTACTTTACCTGGTAGATCTATTTATGTTTCTCTGCTGGAGATGTTTGTGACTGATTATAAAGCTGTTTAATTAATTATGATTTGGGGTTGTCTGGTTGCATTTGCATGTCATGTTTTCACAGAAAAACCTTTTGAAATGTGTGTGATAAGTCATGAACTTTCTCCTCTGTTCCCTTTGTCAACTTTCCTAACTGTTCTTTTCACTGTTGCTCCATCTTTTCCATCATGTTTTCTGTCCTCTAATGTTCTTTTCATACTCCCCTGAAATAAAAAAAAAAAAAAAGGAAAAAAAAGCATGCCCCAAAAGGCCAGAAGTTTGTGTCAGATAAGATTTATTTATTTTTTTTAGTAATAAACCTTGTCCTAAATCTATCAGAAAAAAAGTCAAAGAACCAGAGAGCGGGGCTATTGCAAAAGTTTTCTTGTTACTTTGGCATTGGTTTGAAAGGGTCAATGACTTGTACGAATATCGAAATAGTTGGCACATGTTGCCAAGGTTTCATAGAGGCTCCATGAGCACCATAAGATTAGGTTGAAAGCTGTGGAAAAGCCTTTTTGGTGGGGATATCTTCATCAGCTTTACTAACTTAATTAAACACAATAGCAACACGTTTCAAAATGAGAAGCTGAACTGTGGGAATTTTTGTCATTTTTGTTGGAATGAATTGAACATTTAATCGATTATCAAAACAGTTACTGATGATGGCGCTCTGGGAAAGTGTAAGAAATCATTGCAGGGATTACAATTCAAGAATTTAGTTCAAACTTTTTCTGGAGCTTTTCACATCTGGATCTTGTGTCTTCCTCACCTAAATTAAAAAAAAAAAAAAACATCCTTGAACAGACACAGGTGTAATGATTTCCCCCTTTTACAATCTGCTATCGTGTGACCAAGGTTTCATAGTGGTACCATATAAACGAAGAAACTCCATCCACCGAGGAGCATCATGAAACCTGTTTTGAAAGTGTTGAGTTTTGCTCGTTATTTTAGGGAGTTATCTCTTATCAGACTTCACACGCTCCTGATTCACTTGTGTAATCAAAATGTCCACAGGACAGACAAAGAATGGGCTTTGTAAATAAATTATTGTTTGGACTGAAACTGATAAGTACTCTCCCTCTAGTAGGGATTTTCCATTGTTTCAGTACCTCTGCAGTAGCCTTACTAGAAAGGTAATGAGGTTGTGGGTATGTAGCTAACACCAGACTAACCCACATCATCACACCATTTGCTTCTAGTCAGAAAGTGTTTCATTTTTCTTGAAATATGTTTTATGCGGTTCTAAAATGTCAAAATGGTTGCAGTGGTAAAGTCAGCGTTATCACTTTTAAAAGGTTAATTCACTGGAATCTGAAGTGTCAAGCTATGCACGTAGTTTGGAGTTTACTCGGGTTTTGAAATGACTTAGTTCATAAGACTAAGATGAAGAGTCTAGCCTTGCTAGCACATCTACTAACATGGCAACAAGTATAATGTTTAACAAGTTTAGCTTGTTAGTATGCTAACATTTGGACTGAATACAAAGTAAAGTATGAAGGGAATCACCAAAGCAATTTATCCTGAGGGGAACATGAACATGTTTGTAGTTTCAGGGGATTTCCATCCAATAACTGTTAAGAAATTTCACAAAAAACATAAACGTCAACCTCAGCAGGACTAAAGGAAGACAGGGAATCACCACAGTCACTAGGGTTCATCCTCCGGGGAACCAAATCGTTAGCCATTCAGTATGAAATATTTCAGCCTGGACAAAACTTTGGTTTATGAACAAATACACTCCCATCTGATTCAGTACTGTTAGCAAACGCTGACACGTGTATCTGATATATAGAGCATAGTACACATTATACCTGCTGAACATGTTAGCTTCAGCTTCACAGAGGTGTGCCTGTAGACTCTTAGTGACATCTAAACACAGCAAATCTCTGTGGGTGGTACACAAGGAACTGTGACTAAGCTTAGGACTTGGACATAATGACTATGACTTTGCATTTATTGTCATTACTTGCTAGGTCAGAATGACTTGACTTGACATGAACTTGGACACAGTATATTATGTCATGCAGGTCATGAGGGATGTGTGTGTGTGTTTGTGTTTGTGTGTGAAAGGGTAAGAATAATAATGTCTGCAAACTAAATTTTTTTCAAGCACTCTGTGAATCTGAGGTAGAATTTTGTTAATTGTCAGCAGCATTTTAGTAATTTAGTATTTAGTATTCCTTTCCCATAAAGTTTGGTGACTTACAAGAGATCTATTTTTTTAAAAAAACATCCTGACTTTGAGCCCCTAAAGTCAAAATCCAACAATAATGGATCCTACATTTCCCATAATGCAACCAAGGCCGAGACACAAGATATCACATTTTCTGAATCATGTCTGCGTCACCTAAACAGCAACAATAACCGGGTTCACACATAAACTGACAAACTGTTTTCTGGCAACAGTTGAGTGTGTCATACTTTCAGGTTGTGCAAACAGTTTCTGTTCATGCAGGTGGTTGACCGAATCGGGTCGTTACACCTTCACTGCAGCAGAAAGAACCCAAAAGTCATCAGATCGTAAGATAGACATAAAAAAAATAAGCCTACGGTGGCCCGCTGGGGAAAGTTTTCACATTTACTGTTTGAGAACATCAGAAGATACCTGTCAGCAGAGTTAACTGGATTTTTGATCTACGCCCACTCTGATCCTCGCTTGATAACACCACACCACGTGATGTTCAGTGCTTCTTAAACACGTTACACCACATACCTCATACCTTGTAACTTATCATGAACTTGAGTGAAGATGATGACATATCAGGCTGATGTTGAAACAAGACATTTCAACTTATGTTAAAAACATTGCGGCAATATCTTAGTTTGATTTGTCAAAGTGTAGATTGTTTTTGAGTTATTTCAGAGATTCCTCCAAATATCGCTGCAGGAAGGTCGAGTACCATCAGTGGTACTTGTAACACACTTTGAGAACCAGTGGTGTAGATATAACAGTTTTAGCAAAGCTCCTGTATAATACGACCTTAATCTTATTTCTTAAAATGATATACAGTTTTTGATCACATTAGGTAAAAGGAAGCAGGCAATCCTCAAACTGAGAAGACAGAACTGGAAGATGTTTGGTATTTGCTCTTGAAAAAAAGACCATAAATCAAAGTAATATAGTAGTCACTGCATAATCACAGGAGATGGCCACCCACCAGGAGCCTATCCACACTGCATTTTTCTTCTAGCTACACTGAGACATCCTCACTGCAAGCAGCTGCCAAATGGCATCAAGCCCGGAAAGATGCTGGACATTAATCTATCAACCATAAATAACACAAGTCCGATGCTCATTGGTCGCTGATGGTGCATGGTGTACGACAAGGATTCTGCCTCCTAAAGGAAGTTGCTCATGGTTGGAGTTGTTGGGTCTCTGTAAATAATGTTATGAAAAATACAGTCTAGGCCTGCTCTATATGGGAAGAGTTATTACATATCAATATATCATGAAAATATAATTATAATATAAATAATAATACATTTCTTTTTATTTATTTTTAGATATATGTTTATTAGTTTTTCAACATGCAAAACAAGAACATATAACAAAACATTTGGCTCACGTACATATTCAAATCCAAATTCATACAGGCAAGGGATTTAGGAGACGCATCCTATTTAAGTAAGAATAAATTTTAAACAAGTAAAATAAAGAGTGTCCCTTTTGTGGCAGAGCATTTAGAGCGATGATACAAACCCTCTTGTGAGGATGGTGGAAATTTTCAAACCAACATGACAGAAAGGGTTCCCATGTTTTATGAAAGGCATCATCATCGCTGTGAAGTTTACATGTCAGCTAGTCCAACGCAACATATTCAAATATATATAGATCCAATACAGAATAATACTCTACTTGATATATATATATCACATATATCAAGTAGCAGATATGAAGGGTTATTATTACTGTTAATAGACAAAATCTTATTTTTCTTTTTCTTTATTTCCTGCCCTATGACCTGCCAAAACTGCTGTACTTTTCTACAGTACCACAAACAATGTGTCAGACTACCAGTTTCCATCTTACACTTGGGGGAAAATTAATTTTCTGTTGACTGACTAGATGAAAAGCTATTGATTTACATACAAAAACTCTAAACTCGAAGTTGATGAAATACGCAGCGTTCTTTATTAAAATCAAAACCCACACAGTTAAAGTTCATCAAGGTGAACGAAACACAGTTAATGGTCAAAGACAATACATTTCCCAGTAAAGCGCTAACATAAACTGGCAAACATCACAGCTAAAAATTTTGTTTGATTGCGATATATAGGACTATCCACTTTTAATCAAAAGCTACACCAAATTACTATTATTATTAAAACAAAACACAAGTGTAAATAATGTATAATTATTGGCATATATGACGGTGGTTACAATATAGAGTGATTATCAGTTGCCAGGGTTTCTAGTTACTTGTAGGACTGAGTTAAGCAGGAAGTTAAGTTTTTTTTTGTTGTTTTGTTTTTGTTTTCTTCTTCTTTGTTAACAGTAGTTAAGTTACTATTCTTTGCTTAAAAACTAAACTCCAGGCTCGCATCGGTGGTCTATATAAGCACAGGCACAGGCTTACATCTGCTTACACGTTCATTCAGCAGCAAGTATGGCCTACTTCATCTACAGTTGAGTTAAAGTGCTGCTAATATTGAATTTCCATCGGGATCAATACAGTATCTATCTATCTAATAATTCATCTGTTTTATTAGTTTGTGCTGTTTTAGACAGATCTCAAGAACCACACAACGTAAACTCTGGAGTACTATAATTATTATAGTATACACTGTGTGTATATATGTAAATATAAAGATATTTGTTAAAAAAAAATATTTGCTCTTTAGTCATTTCAAGAGGGTGTCACATTAAGATGACAGATGATTGAAGACCTCTTATGTCGTGAGAGACATATTTAACTCCGCATCTCTTAATGTTCGTAAAACTCAGAGCTCTACCGTTGACAGCGTTACATTTCTGCAGATGTGATCAAGGTACTGCACATACAAGACTCTAACAAAATAACAGAAATGGCTAAACTTATATAAAGCACAGGTATGGCAGCGCCACCGTTCACTGGCTCTTATAAGTCAGATTAATTTATCCACTAAACATGGATGACCACCAACCATTAAAAATCCACCATGTTATGTTATTTTAGACACCCTTGTATATCACTCAATGTGACACTCCCAAGAACATCTGGAGGATATTTTGATGTATAGTGTAGACATGTATAATAAATATTATTGTATAGATATATTGCTATCATTATTATGAAGTTATAATTAATAATTATCATCAAGTCTCCTTGTATTTTGGTGCTTTGGTGCAGCTTCCACAGTGCACACCCTATAAGCCTGTGAGGTCGACGATGGCTTTGATGAAAATCGTATCATCTCTCAGATATGGGCTTTTGCCAGCCAGTTTCGCCAACGGACAAAAGAGCGGGCATCCACTGGCGATGTTCATCTCGCTGATTGGCTGCTGAAAGGAGGTGGATGTGACATCAGGGCGGAAAGCATCAATAATGTGCTCCCTGTTGTTCTGATCCAAGAGCATTAGGGTCACCTTGGGGAAAGAGAAGGAGACAAGAACATCAGTTTGTTTGGTGCCATTTATTTGTGGGTTAACATGAGCGGAAAGATTGTTTACAAGTCTTCGTACCTTCTGACTGAATGGCCATTTCAGCAGCGCGTCGCACTTTCCCCTCATGACGACAAAGAACAGTGAAAGATGTGTTCCACGGCCTGTCCCGTCGCCGTTCAAATACAGTCTCAGGCACATTTTGTATCCGTATTTGCTGGAGTAAAACGCTGCAAGAAAGAAAAAGGAGAAGCATGAATGTTAACGGAGCCTAAAAACAGTGAGGGGAGTAACATGTACACTCCCTGAAGGACAATAAGGGTGTAGGAAAGCGGACTTTCCCTTGACCAGACGCCAAAAGTTTAGATCATGCGTACCACATCATCTTAACTCACTAAAAGTCAGAAATAACCTTTCAGCACATACAAAGAACCTTTGAAATACTTGTTGCGTCATGATTAGGCCTTTCCTCTCACCTGGGGAGAACATCGCAGGTGTTCGACCGGCCACAGCGTCCTGTCTGCGGCGTGAGAAGTCAGAGATTTTCCACACAAATATTCCATCGTAGGTGCAGAACTGGAGCTCTCGCAACAGCTGTTCAGTTTCAGACAGCTGCAAGTCTTTCATGGTCACTGTCCGCTCCAGCTGATGGACTTTATTGGAGAGGTTTTCGATTTTTTCCTGGTCTAAACGATGTTGATGCGAGAAAGCTTCCAACGTAATCGAACTGCGCTCCACCTCTCGGTTCAGGACACACACAATGTTTTCCAAAGCGTTTACCTTCAAAAACAGAAAGAAATACATTAAGATACTCATTCAAAACTTAGAAACATTAGTGGTCAACAAAGAGCGTCCAATTCATTTGAGACTCACCTTCTTTTCCAAGTCAACAGACTGTCCAGAGGCTGTAGCTCCAGTGCCCATATTGACTCCCTCCTCAGGAGCCCTGTACAGACCCAGACCAGAGTCCTCTTGCCACTCCCCGGGACCAGAAGCATCAGCACGTGTCCGAAACATGGACAGCACCATGGGCAGCAGCAGACGCAAGTGCTCCATGGTGCTGATCTGCTCATGGTCACCAAGTTTCCCGTTCTCTATCTGAGAAACACAACAGAGCTTATTTAGCCACTCCTGCAACTAAAATGTAAAAAAGCAAAATGCTTTTAAAGTTTATTTACTGTGAAAGAGCCAGAACAACAAAATGTAAATCTATTAAATGTATTAAATATTCAAGACTAAATAAGCAACAATGGATGTTAGGAGTCAAAATCAGATTTCTCTATCAGGACAGCGTGGGCGCCCCGGCAACAAAACAAATAAATACTGTTGTCAGATTCAAACATTCAAATGTTCCTATATCCTGATTGGCGCCATTGTTTTGACTGGGCTGCGCCCACGTCATTTCAACCCAGTGACAAAAACAGCCCAGTGAGAAATCCCTCATATGAAATAACTAAAACTGTTCTAACGGCAGAAAGTTGTGTGTTCATGTACGATGACCAATATCAATGGATTGTACTGAATAGAATGGGGGGGGGGCGTCTCCTGGCAGTAGCTTCATATTTGTTGTACAGATATGGGAGTGGTTTCAATCTTCTCATCCAACTCCAAGTACAGATATATCCTAACATGTTAAACTTTTTTTGAGACATCTTCCAACAGTATCTGCATTCACATTTTTGTCGACCGGCTCCAACACAAAATAACACAATGAAAGCATTATGTTTGATTAGATTGCTGTACATACCACAGATTTACAGCCCACTTCGCTGAACGGACATGCACTCTTTGACTTAGCACAGGACTTGCTGTGGTCATTGAACTGAAGAGAGAAAAGACAAAAAAAAAAAAAGTTAGTGGATCAGCTCCAAAAAAGGGCTTGAACTCAAACAGGGAAATGAAAGTGATTCTGGCCAGACAGAAACTTAGTGGTCATTCAGGGAATTCTAAGGCGCCATTTCCTAAAACCTCAATTAGAAATAACCTTTCATGTTCACACGATGATGTTAATGACAGTTTGAAGCACTGACACGCATCTAGTTTCATGGTACATTGATTTATATACTTATTTGTGTAATTTGTATGTTACTTGTATAATATTATGTAATCTCACATCATTGTACAAACATTTCAGACTATAAATGTATGTAGCACTAGCTTATTCAGGACAAAGATAGTCCTTTTATAGATTTATTTTAATACAGTAAAACAACTAAGAGTAATTTGAAACCACTAAACTCCACATCGATATAAATTTGGAAAATGAAAGGGTAATGTGAGGAACAGCTCAAACCTTTTCCCTTGGGATCTTCTTCTTCCCACAGTCCTTGCACTGTAAGGGGAACTTCAGACAGATCGCATCATGGGCCTAAAATACAACCATGATGGAGAGTATTATTTTGGGTCTATTTATAAATGCAGGCACAACCAGGAAATGCTTTACAATAAAACAATCTCTCACCTTGATGTCCTTAAAGTTGAATGTCATCTTGCAGTATTTACAGTTGAGTGTTCTTGCTTCACACTCTCTCTCAATATGTCTGTACATCTCTGTACGAAGGATTGAGTTTTGGCAGGCATCGCACTTCACCCGCTCGAATTCACAGCGACCTTCATGCTGAGCCTAAAAATGGAAGAGAGATTTTTCTTAAAGATTACATTCATACGTTCAGAGCGGACGTGACTGATATTAATTGTTCAAAAGATAATATCAAAGAAAAACAGCTGTACTTTATGGCGTTACGTCATATTTGTACGAACATAGTACGGGTAGATGATCACAAATGTATAAGATATATATATATATATAAACGCTTCTGACGTTTGGCGGGTTTTCTTTTGGTTTTTATATAATGGCAACACACCCTTGTTTACTGTAACACAAATGTTCTGCACAAAGTGTAAGACACACCTAATTTAAGCAAGCGTGGTACAGGATGTGCCAACAGTTGAAATGTGGAAAAACAAGCTTTGTTTAGTACACAAGTATTTATCATTCATCCGAAAAAAACAGGTGACAGCTAAAAGGTACCAACCCAGTACACTTATTTAATTATGAAAGTGATGTTAAGTAATTATGATTCTTTTATTACGCAATTATTGATGTGATTATGTTTTCTGTTCAATTAGGAGAAATATTCTGAGACTTAATAAAATTATAATAAAATAAAAAGTATTCATAAAAGAATAAAATAGAGATAGAATATATATATAAATATTAGAGAAGTGAGATAAGAAGAGAGCTTTGAGAGATTAAAAATGGGAAGTTATTACATGAAGAAAAAGAAGCAGAGAAATAAAAATAAAAAAGTTCAGCTGTACAGTTAATTTTAAGAACAATCACATAAATATCTCCTTTTTAAAAATTACCGGGACTTGAGTGGGAGGAGCTCAAGTGTGAGGCGGAGTTGGTGACCAGGAAGTGTTTTCCTTCCATATTGACTGTAGCTCGCATGGAGCCACAAAGCAGGAACAACGGGTAGGTTGGTTTTTCGTTATGACTATTGATTTTTCAGAACCGCTTCACTGGTATAACTTGCAACAAAACTATATATGAGTCATCTCTAACAGCCACATTCATGTCCTTACGACACCGAGGACGTTTAGTCGATGTTTCCAGCTTCTTAACGCCTAGTTTTGGGTGTGTATGGCTAGCTAACGACAACGTGCAACTTTTCTCACGATGGTGAGGCATCCTACAACTGTTCACACAAACATGTTGTGTCACACGGCATTTTAATTGTTGCTTAGCAGGCTGTGAAACGGATATAACAGATTCTGATCACAGCGACCAAATGTTTAAAAAAGAAAGAAAGGAAAAAAAACAGGAAGTTTTAATCGGCTAACCAATCAGAGCCACATCTGCAAAGCATGCAAAATGATCTCCAGCATCAGCAGTCTCATTTTAAAGATTTCCTGCCATCATATCCTGAATTTCTATCTGATGAGGTTATGGTTACCAAAAGCCTGACACATAAAAAAAAACAAAAAAAAAAACATCGCAAACATCCTTTGCATTGAAATACTGCCAGGATGTCTGCTAACTCTCTATCTTGCATAATCCGTACAACCCCCCCCTTAACCTTGTTACATTGTGAGATCATGACAAAAATGCATGTGCTTTTGCACAAGGCGAAGGACAAAACCCACACACACACACCCACCCACGTAGTGATATTTACAGTAGAAACAAGACTGTAGACAAATGACGCTGATTCAGACACTAGAACACAAACAGCATTTATGAGTCTGTAGGGGCTTTTACGTGATTATACAAACCACAGTCTGTCTGGTAGACGTGGTTCATTGCTTAAACCTGTTTCTATTCTGTGTCTGACTGCTTTTGTAAATTTAGTAGTTCCTTGATGAACTAGACTTAAACCTAAAAAAAGCTGTTTCGTTATTATGTATCACGGTCAGCTAACCCTTTACAGGCAGTCAGGCTTGAGTTAATCTTGAGTTAAAAGGCCTTTTATGTCCTGGTACTTTCCCACTCATCTGTTGTTGTTAACTGAGCTGGTAACGTGGGGACTTTCCAGACCACATGTTAAGTTTCACTTCCTGTTTCTTTCAGTTACGTGAGCCGAAGGCCAGAGGGGAAGGGGCGTGATCTGTGAATCTAGAGCATGTAGTCTGCGTGGTTAATGGTCTGGTTTAGAGGAAAATACTGACATTACTTGTTCAAGTGTGGTAAACAGACACGGGTTAATGTGAGGCGTTAATGTGACACTCAAGTCGAAAGCCTCAAGCTGAACTTTATACCTCACCTCATACTCTTTTATCGAGCCTGTCCAACTGCAGCCTTCGTTCAGACATCGAGCAGGCAGGCTTGCTATTTCCCGTCCAGCTGCATTGTCTGGAAATACCTGATAAACAAAGAACTCATGAAGCCACTAATTATAATCTCAAAGACATAACAGATTACATTGTGTGTCTGTAATGAGAGGTTCTCCCGTCAGACTGGAGCCATGAATTTTTCTTTGTAACAGGGTGGGGGCGAGGAATAGTATACAGATCACAAGGAATTTGTCTCATAACATAACAATGTTGGCTGAAACGTCACACTCCATGACTTACCTCGTTACTATTTAGAATGGAAATAGGTTCTTCATAGATCTCTTCTTGTCGACAGGCTTCGCATGGCTTTGGTCCAGAACTAACAAACAAAACAGGTTTTTTACTTCATAGTAAAAAAAAAAAAAAAAGAAAAAGAAAAAGAAAAAGAAAAAAGAAAAAGCTGGTTGGTGCAAACAGTCAGCAACAATTTCATGCTGACCAGTATGGACCACAGCTGACACATGAATCACTGATCAATACAACAGCAGTAAAAGTTGCTTGTAGCACTAAACAAATGCTGCAATTTGCAACTTTGACGAGGCGTGGAGAGTTCATGAGAAAAATGCATTAGCAAAAAACACCCACAAGCAGCAAAAACACCCACAAGCAAATAGCACATATGAAATCATCAGTATCATCATGTCACCTTGGTGGTTATAAACCACACAGGTTAAAGTTAACTGCATGTGAAAGAGCACTTCACATGTAACGAAATTAACGACGCAGGAACATGTGACATCGTACGTGTGAAAGTCCAAACTTCACAAGTGCTTTTTGCTGTTGTCTGAATGGTGGAAGATTAGCAAAGAGACTCCAGTACATACATGTTTAGAAAGGTTTAGTTTAATAATATTATTTTTGTTGTATTTGGTTTCATGAATAGTTGTTAAGACGATTTAATCCCCTGTAATGTCACATCATGTTTAATGATACCATCAAAGTATGATTAAACATGAGGTCATACACCAATGTACTGCTAATGCATTCACAATGCATTACTGGAAAGGAGGTGGGAAAAGAAAACGGACACCTTTAGAATGAGTCAGCATGGTCAGATCCTTGTGATTCATTGATTTCAGTCATGTGAGGGATGAGTCTGCATTAAGGAATTGATCTTGCGTGCACAAGACTCCAGAGGCGAGCAGAGATAGGAACACAGGATGTGTTGAAGCATGTCCAGTAAGAGGGTAAAGCATTGTGGGAGATGTGGGTTTGCATTTCACGCGCTTGTAAGTGGTCTCAGGACCTCCGGTGTACCTGGTGAGCTGCTTGAAGCAGTGTACACAGAAGCGGTGGCCACACTGAGCCTGGACAGGCTTCCTTAGGACCAGGTGACACTGCTGACATTTGTATTTATTCTCCATGGGCACCGTCAGCACACTGAGGGGTATCCCTGGGAAAGAGTTTGGACAGTCCAGCGAAATTCGGGCCATTCTTCTCCATCAATCTGGCACAATTTCCTGTGAATGAATACCATAGCAACTATTAACAACCAGGAAACACATGTAAAAATACACAAATGTAGCACTTACAGTACGTGCAGTAAAAGTTTGTACTTCCCCTGACATACAAGCAATAACTTAATGAGCACTTGCAATAGGTACAGCTTGTAAGCCAGTTCTGCAGAGTCACGTAAAATGCAGTAGATGTAATGAAAGTGCAAGTAATTATAGTGCAAATAATTGCACGGTGAGAGTTTAAGGTTCATTCATCATAGTGAAACTATGTGAGAGTATCATCTTGTGTCAAAGAACCTTGTTATGTTTGGCAGCCACAGTGCCAACGTTCTTTATGTGTCACAGCCAAATGATGTTCAAATAACATACAATGTTTTTATTTAGAATTTATGCAAATCACATCTGGTTTGCATGAAATTCAAATACATGCAAACCTCCGAGGCTATGATGGAACCTTTGTGCAGCTAAAATACAAGGTCAAATGGGGTGCCTTTCTAATGTCCTTGCCTTATCTCAGTGTAATTCTATGTGCGTGCGAGTTGTTATCAACAATCTATGACTGAAAGCTGAACAGACACGCCAGTGACAGACGTTGCACTAGAATGTAAACATGGCAAGTAGAGCCAAGTAAGAGTAAAAACAGGAAATTCTCTGACAACTGTTCACTTGGAGTCCATCAAAACTTGATCCCAGTCCGTCACAACAGACAACTCCTGATGAAAATGAATTAAAAATCCAAACTGTGACAAACTCAAAAGATCACCATGCCAAGACGTAAAGCTGCTGGAAACAGCACCACCACCATGTGCCACTATCTTTCCTAAAGTGATGACAAAGATTTTAAAAAGTTGTCGCTCAAGGACAGAGGTGGCCAACAGTGTCAAGCTACACACACTTATGTTTGAAACTGGTGTGCCATTTACTGCTTTTATTAAAGAGTAACTGAATAAGGCTATTAACCGTGCTCGTACTGCCATCTAATGGTTGCTGCACACTCTGCCCACAATATGTACATCGCAGACAAGGTACGATGGATCAAAATTGGGTGTGGTCACATTATTTTTAATGATGAACTTTATTTGTGTGGCATCCGTGTTAAATGTAACCATTAAAATGTAAAATGTAACCATTTAAAGCTACTATGTTTATGGTTTGAGCCTTTCTTCCTTTGGCGCCATCTGGTGAAAGAATCAAGGAGACGCTTTGTTTAAGAATACATCCTTCTGAGCGCCTTTACATACTCATATGGGTGCAGAATCAACACAGAAAAGGTGCATCATTCATTCCAGCACAAGAATTTCACTATATCAGCCGCCATATCGTTGACCCGTGGAGGAACTCTGTATCACGTTTTATGGCAGAAAAGCACTGTTACGCTGACCTCTACAGGTGAAGTTTCACAGCTGCTGGAAACTCTGTCACAGCAGTCTGTACGAAAGTCTGCGAGGTCAAACGTAGCAGCAACAGCAGGATTTTCTGCCTCCGTGTCAAGCTACGAACTGCATCAAAGCAGCGTGTAAGGTTTAGTGGCATGCAGTGGTGTAGTTGCTAATTGATCATAATCCCCTTGATACTCAAATACTTGAAAGTCGAGATGTAGAGTCAGTGTTTGGCTCGTCCGGCTTGGCTGATGATGCATGTTTACTCAGTCTCATGTTCATGCTCTTATCATGCTCTTATAGTGCAGCACCAAGATTGTGGGAGAGCTACAAGAAAACTCCCCTTCCTTTTTGTCTGCTTTGTGGATGTTTAATCTATTAGTAGTCCATGACTTATAAAAAAATCCCTCATGGGAAAATGAGTAGGGAGTGTTTTTCCCATACGTGGAACATATTGCCACACAACCAGAGCAAATACTCCATGAGTAAATATGCACACGCCTGTTTGCTGCCTGTCACAGAGCATAACTCGGTTTAGTTTTGCACACAGCTGCAGAAAATGGTATGCTCTACAAATGGAAAAGCCATAATACATGTGTGTATGTAAGTACAGTATAGTTAAAATGAATGTGCCTCAGAGAAGTCTGCAAAGAGCTGAGACTTTGAATGCCATGACATATAAAACCTTTGAAAGTATTTTGTTTATCGTGGGTTGTATAATGACATCTAGTTTATCTGGTTTGAACTTTGTACAAAAGCCACATAGCTTTCAGCAATGTGTCTCCACCTTTTGGTTTGCTTGAGTCAAAGCCAAAGCCGTAAAAGCACAAGCCCAACAAAATGCCACAGACAAGAACAACAACTGGGGCCTTTTCATAATCCAGGATAAGGGTAACAAGGCTTATGTGTGTGCAGGTGGACCAGTTTTCAACCCATTCAACCATTGTGTTTAGTTACAAAACACACTTTATCCTTCATAATCTAACAGACAGACAGATCTGAGCAGACTGTGTATAGAAATTCCATGCATCTGCAAAAAAGCTTTTCTTGACGTGGCTTCAAAGAAGGAAATATTAGACAGGGAAGTTAGATTTAAAAAAAAAAAAAAAAAAAAAAAAAAAAAGTTAAAAAAAAGTGCCCCAGAAATCTATTTCACTTCCCATATGAAAACTGAAAACATGAGAACTTTACATCTCATTTCCATAACTATATTCTCAGAATTAAATATGATATAGAGCTCATGATCGGTAGACTACAAGCTCTGGGGAAAAACTTGCTCATGCTTATCATGAGACTTCAATTGTCACAAGTAAACACATGACCAGTAACAGCACACATTAGTAATACCAGTAAACAGCACTGCTACAAACACTCTAATCTTCCCAGTAACACTCAGACTTCCTGGCATCTTTTCAGTTACACATAATTAACATTTAAGAGGCAGCTGTGCTCAGTTAAGATTACCAGCTAAAACCCAACATTTAAGATGACGTGGCAAAGCAGTTAACTGTGAAATATATTTCTTTTTTTTTTAAATGAATGTTTACACATTTTAATCTTCAGTCCCACCATATGGAGGGTAAAACAGCAATTCTTACAGTGAATTCCCTAAAATAATGATGAGTAATTCTCATCATCATCATCTCATTTTTAACTTCAAGAAGAGCCCCATTTCACGCGGGAAAGTTTTCTATTTCATTTCTTAGAAAAAGCCACTACTGCTTATCACTTAGTGCCACGCCACCCTGTCTAGTTCTCAGAAAGTCTGTTTGGCTTATACAAAACATGTGACTAACTTGTGCTCATGCAGTTTCCGAATATATGAAGTTCAATTTGTTCAAACATGACTAAAGGAGTGGAGTGGAGTTGCCTGACTGAGCGTCAGTGCTGTGAACAATGAGCCAATCCTTAATAAGAAAACACACAAACTATGTTTATGTATCCATAGTAACCATAGGATTGTGGCAATTACAAATCCAGTGCAAACAATCATTAAATCAGCCAGTCCTGTGTAGAAATCATCTGCTGGTTCTCTTTGTGATACAACAACACTATACTATACACTACTATAACACAACACTATACACTCCAGAAAAGTCTAAAACAGACCTGAATCAAGCAGCCACACACTAAGCACAAACATAAATAAACCAAATAAGACTGTGTTGTAATACAAAACAAAAAAAAAAGAAAAGGTTATTGAATTGTTTTTGTAAAAATATCTGTGAAAGAAATAACACCAATATCTGTATTCTCAATCAAAACAATGTCTTGACGAATAAAGTACAACCAAACCATCCCCATCAATCTCCACAGACTCTACTTTTTGTCTCAGACAACTCTCTCTGTCTAATTTTTGAATCCAGTAGGAGCTACATGAAGTCACAAAAACACCATATGCTGTGCCTCCTCCCTGCATGGCCGTCCACCCCTCTCTCTCTCTCTCTGCTTCGCCATGTTCCTGATCGGCATTTCTGTCTAACTCGGACCGAGCGGCAGTTTTCTGCACTCTGAACCCTCCCTGCAGCACTGCACTGGAAAGCAAACAGGATCTTTACTCACCGACCTTGCGAAACAGCTTGCTGTAGTTTTAATCGTACACCAAACCTACACCACTACTTCACTGAACACCTCCCCCAACAAGCCAACCCCGTCTGTGAGCAACAGTATAAAGCACAGCCATGACTCGCACTCTGAGTCAATCATGAACAGCTTCTTCCCCTAACAAAGAGCTTATTTATTTAACATACGCTTCACTTCTTCGTGGCAACACAACTTTGGGAGGCCAGTTTGACCCTGTGTTAGGCGGTGTTTGACACGACTTTAGCGGTTGAATTGCCCAGTTAGCTTCTAAGCTAGTCGTCTGCTAAGCTGAGCTCTTTCTCAACCAGTTTACCCTTTTTTTTATTATTGTGCCACTTGTCGAAAAAAGATGGAAAACTGTTTACCAGCTATCGAAGAATAAAGAGACCACAGGAGGAGGAAGGGCAGCTCAACCTTTTTTTTTTTTTTTTTTTTAGCTGTGTTTACACTTTTTTTGTTGCTACATGCACTTATTTTCAACGACTAAGCAGCCGTGGTGAACGGAGTTAACACTCATCTGATATTTTGCAATGCCTCTCCGTTCAGTTCAACTGACTAACTAACCCCGCCCCTCTCTCTGGACCGCACCGGAGAAGAAAGCCAATGTTGTGTCGTCGTAGCCGTTAGACCTCGCGCATGCGTATTAGCGCTCAAACAATGTGGCAGCAGCACTTAGCGAAGCCGTTGCAGCGGTTATATCAGCGACAATGCGCTCTGACCTCCAAAGGTAACTCGTGTGTTTACTTACGTGTCTTGTGAGAAAGAGCTAAGAAACGAATAAATCCAGCAAGGTGTAAGCTGTGGGTTTTAATGTAGAAATAAAGTCATGTTCGTAACGTTAGACACGGAAGGCATAAACGGTGCACACACTCCTCAGCTGACTTGTGTAGGCTGCAGCCAAGCTGTTACATCTACAGAGAAATGACTGCATGATATTGACTTTGTTCAGTGTGTATGTAATATGTGCTACAATCTTTACAAATACCGGGTAAAAATTGATATATATATATATATGTATATATATATGTATATATATATATGTAAAAGAAGTCGGACTAAATTAGGCTGCAAACAACGAATCAAAGTCAGTATATCTCATAGCATATGCATACATGTTTAGGATGAAAAGAGCTGTACGGTTTGTGCAGGAATGTGCAACAGTATGCAGAATATTTTAAATGTGCAATATATTTATCAAAACGTAGTAATCCAGTGGTAAAGGATGTGCGTTAATGTAACTGCAATTTTCCTTTACCAAATAAAAATAGTGATTCATTCAAAAAATAGTGATGAATGACATGAAACCGAAATGAGGTCCATTCATTCGTATGAAGTAGGAAGAGTCAGCTTTTATTTATTGAATGGATTGAATTGAATTGGGTACATGAAATAAACAAAGTGAGATCACACACACACAGGCAGATTATCAGAGTTCAGTCCGTGAATCCACCTGGATAGTCTCTGCTTCAGAGACATTTCAGGCTGTCTGTGCAGGGTTTTTTGCGGCAACCCCTGCGTTGGCGGGCTGCCCCCACGCTGTTTGCCCGTCCCTGTCTGAACGCCCACTTATGTTATTGCTCTACACTCAGTGATGATGACAATTATATGTATCAGCGGATGTGTTTCCTTTGGGAAACAGAGGGAGGAAAGAAGGGATGGGAATATCCTGAACAGTAAATATCCCTCTTTAGTGGGCGTTCAGGGACAGGCAAAACGAACTGTGTTTTTCAGTTCATTTCAGTGGGGGTCGTGTGTTAGACAGTTAGAGAAAGGTATGAAGATCTGCAGAACTGTGCACTATCTTCCCAAGAGAGGTCGTAAATACTATAGAATGTTTATTCTTTATGCAGAGAGATAGAGAGAGAGGTCATAAATACTAACCAATATTTAAGCTTCACGAAGGGAGAGGTTATTGCAAGTTCTTACAAATATGCACTTCATGTTCAGGTGTAATCTTAGGAGAGATCAATGAAATACTATAGAAGGCTTCTAAGAAAATATACCACACTATCCAGGTGGATTCACGGACTAAATAAAAAGTTATTTCCTGATTGTTTCACAGCGATTACATTCAGCAGGTATAGACACGGCAGCCCACCTCAGCTCCCCGCAACCCCTCACCACCACCGGTTTTCCTGTTCCTGTCTGAATACCGCTAAGTGAGGCAGATACAGACGTGAAACTGCAGTCCAAACACAATTTGCTCCATTTTAATCAACACAACTGGATCTTATCGAGAGCCTGAACTGTTATGAAATATAATTGAATCAACCCATATTCTGCATATGGCTCATAGATACAACCTATGACTCAAAGCAACCTATACTATTATGACCTATTTGATGAAATATTATGTTATGTTCTGGGAAATCCTTTTTTTTCCTTCTCAGAATGTCCCTCATACTACACCAGCATCAGTAAATTGCTGTTTTTACTGGCGTTCTAATGTTGCTCCACCTTTGTCTCAGCAGTGCGTGTCCACCAACTGCACGCCACTAGTGCTGGACTTACAGACGGATGTTATGATGACCTGTATCCTGGACACATCCACACCACTCCCATCCAGAAAGCCCTGTTGGCCGTCGGGTCAGGGGTGGCTGCACTACAGAATCCCTACAGGCATGGTGAGACTCACACCCATCAGCATGGGAGTTGCCTTGACAGTTATCTGTTATTCTCATTGGGCGTGTAGTAGCCAAGTGGTTATGACGCATATAACTGCAATGCCGTAGTTTGGCACCCTAGGGAGATTTATTGCATGTCAGTCCCATCCCTTTTCCTGCATTCCCTGTATCTCTACTGTCAAAATAAATCTTCCCATGAACAGAAAAATACTGAAGCGCAGTCACAGGCAACCTACTTTATCGTCAAATATGCAGATAGCTCTCCTGACATGCAAAAGAAAACCCATACGTGCATCCATGATAAGTTAGGAGCTAAACTATGACATGAGATAGTAAGTGGATGTCAAATGAACGGTTTTAAAACTCGTGGCTCCAAACAGAAAATATAAGGAAGAAAAGTGCACTTTTCTACCAAATGATCTCTGGTTCTTGAGCAACCTACACCAACACTGCTGGATTTTAACATCTGTCAAATAGTGGTACTTGTAGAGACAAATATTTTCAGAGGCGTTACATGGTGTAACAAGTTTAAGAAACACTGCTCTGCATGTACGAAACAGACGTGCCGCAAAATGTGGCTTAAAGCAAAAAGCGAAGTATAAACAAATCAACCAAATTCAACATTTATTTACAACTTCTTTGGAGCTGGGAAGATTATTCTTCCCGTAATTTAGCTTGTAAATCGATTAACTGTATATAGCCAGTAGCAAAAAAGTCCCATGTTGCTGCTTTTTTGACCTTTTAACAAGTATAAATCGCAGTCAGCCAGTCTGGAAGTGATACTTTTATCAACAAACCTGTTTTCTTGGCACGACATTTCAGGTTATTGGAACTCGAAAGAATGTTTCACCCTGTTTCATCAGTTTCAGTGATGTGATACCCACCGTGTGGGGACTGTACCTGATGTTCTTTATTCATATTCAGTTACGCATTGACAGTCTTTCATTCTCTGGGGACCTCTTTTACAGTATATGCATCCATAATGTCTTGGAAACGAATGAGAATAGGTACCCTGAAACTTTCAAGGAGGAAGAGGGCGCTAACACCTGTCATGTGATATCTGGTTTAGACACTACAGGTGTCATCTCGTGAGCTCTAGCCTTTTAAGATGCTTCATGCTGTCATAAAAACATAACTGAAACTCCTCTCAGGTCATTTCAGCCCCCCCCCCACACACACACACACACACACACCCCCACCCCCCCACACACACACCTGTAATAAAGACTCTCTGTTAAAGATGTAATGACATCACCAGATTAACATTTCAACAACATTTTAATGGCATCAAATTCTCCTGACAGACATGGTCGCGGTGCTCGGGGAGACAACAGGACACCTAGCCTTGATAAATCTCAGAGACAGGATGAGAAATGATCCTGAAGGCTACGCTGTCCTAACGTGAGTCACTGTAACACTCTCCAGTAACTGGTACTCAGATTTAGGTTTCTGTGAAAGAAAAATTGAATTTAGTCTTACTTGTTACCGACTGGTTATTGCAGAGAAAGGCCCAGGATCCGGCTGTCTACGCTTGATCTGAGCAAGATGGCGTCCCTGCCTGACGGCTCCTTTGGGAGAGAATACCTTAGATTTCTGGAAGACAACGTGAGTGTCCGCTGATGTGTTAGAAAGAAAGAAAGTTTCGTGCTTGTTGTACTTTTCTCATCATCGATTTCAGCAAGCTGAACATATTACCACAGCATTCTCCCGCCTTGTATGTTCCTCTTTCTAATTCACTCATTGCATACATTCACTCTCTTTATCTGTCAGCACGTAACCCCGGACTCAAGAGCAGACGTGAAGTTTGTGGACAACGAGGAGCTAGCTTATGTCATGCAGAGATACAGAGAGGTCCATGATTTGTTGCACACCTTGCTGGGCATGCCCACCAACATGCTGGGTGAGTCAGTGTCAGTCGTTACACTGCAGACCTGCACAAATTTGGCTGTCTACAAAGTCAGATCGTATTATTTAGAGCATCTTGATAGCCAAGTAGTTTTGAATAGCACAGTGAATAATGTGGCTGGGGGTTAGCAGGAGCTATTGTGTGGAGTTATTGACTAAACCAGCTGGAGCCAAAATGACCGCTGACAGAACAATGCAGTTCTCACCAGAACCAGAGAGAGAACACAAAGTGTTTCTTCCATGTTTTATTTTTCAGCTCCACATTTCCTGCTTTTCAAAACATTTTCCTACCAATTGTTGCGCTGAGCTATGATGAAATATCTAGAGACTTCTATGACAAAGAGTTAACGTTTTTGTTTTGCAATAGTGAGTTTCAACACGGCAGTGACTCAGATACTGACATTACGGTTTCCTCCTTTCTTGAGTAATCAGGATGTTTCTTTCGCTCTCTCTCCCTTTCGGTTGCTCTCAGGTGAAGTGGCAGTAAAATGGTTCGAAGCTGCTCAGACCGGGCTTCCCATGTGTGCTCTTGGAGCTGTGTTGGGGCCACTTCGACTGAATGCACGGTACAACATCAGTGTTCTGTTTTTTTTTCGACCAGAGTTTAAACTGTTTAAACAGTGCTGGAGCACCGAGGCGTTTAGCATTATCTGCAGTGTATCGTCGTGTAATCAGAAATCAGAGTTAGCTTCACTAAAATTTCAGATAAGCTCAAAGTATTGACCTGCCTCTGTGAACTAACAGCAAAGAACAGAGTTTAGTGCTGTGGGTTGGAATTAGCCATAAATTAGTAAATCATTTTCAAATTGATGAATCCAGATGTCTTGTTTTGTCTGAGCAACAGTCCCCAAATATCAAGTTTAATATCATAGAAAACCAGCGAATGGCAATCTGGAAGCTTTTTGCATTATTGAAATACCTGACAATTACTTTTCTGTTGACTAATTGATATACCAACCAATCATTTCAGCTTAACTTGCCTAGTTTTATGTCCTGAATTTGCCTCTGAGGCTACATAAGCCCAAAAGTTGCCGCCTTTACTCTGTACATAACAAGTCAACGTTAGCTCTGATAACAATACGGCCCGCCAAATCTTGTATCAGAAAGAAATGATTAACATATTGTTAACATTTATGAGGCTTTTGTCCGGCTCTATTGTGAGGAACAATACGTAGATAACAGGAACCACTCTGACAACTATATATGATCGCTGACTGATTACAATAGACATGCCTATAAACTGTTTCTTTACCTGTAAACTATTAACCCTTCCTCATTCATTAACACTTTGGCTTCCTCATTCATTGACACTTTCACTTCGTTTTTTGGAACTGGGCTGTGACCCGTTTATTTCTTTGTTGCATCATGCTGAATTTTTTCTTCTTCCTTGTATCACCTTCCTCCTAGACGTTTACAGTCACTGTTCACTTCCTTGGGCCCGTGGGCTCTGCAGAACGGTCGGCGGTCCCGATGTATCCTCAGCATCTTCTACGAGAGACGATGGGAGCAGAGCATCGAAGACCTCCGACAAGAGCTCAATATAGAGCCGCCTCCTATCACGCTCAGTGCTACTAACAAGGAAAGCACGAAAAAAATATCAATAATCCAGGAATCACTGGACAAATGACTTTCAATTGTGGACAAACCAGAAATATTTGAAGTGATACTGTGGAAAGGAGAATGATGTTCAGGGAAGTTTCACACTCGACACACTTTGGATTGTCCCTGCTTACATACTGAACACTTGATGTTATGTCAGCTTTTATTTTGAAATGTAGGAAGAAGATCTGCCTCACGCTCAGTCACCGTCACAGTCATGTGACAAAGTGTATATTTGTATCAAAGAAATAAATGTATAAAACGGAATTACATTTGTATTTTGTACAAGATATTTCTCTCATTTGTTAAAATGGTATGTTTGTGGCTGTTATATTTATCGCAGCTGCAGAATTGTTGAGACATGATATCATGTACTCGCGCTGCTGTTATACTAACACTCATGAGAGGGAAAGTAGCAGGTGGTGCAGTGCAGCTGCTTCAGTTTTCTTTTGAATTGCTGCTTCATCGCTTACGGTGCTCTGATCAATCTATGCTTTCTCCTTTTTACTGGAACGCTGTCAGCAGGGGTCATACCGTGTACACAGTTGACAGCTGTGCGATAAGCAAACCTGACGTCAAGAAACGACCTTTTACTTTTTCAGATTTCAGTGTTCATTGTTTAATTTCGAAAACAAAGAGAACAAAGTGTCGCGTTTGCTGAAGCTTTCTGTTAAACTCTGTATCACAGCTGTCGTACATTTAGTCCACATTTTAGGATGGGAAGATAACCCTTGTTCTGACTTGCAAAGCAGTGTGTAAAGTGAGTCACATGTGAAAACCCGCTGTCACATCTTACCCTTAGCTATTTATTGTTGTCCTTTGTATCTGTTTAGTTATTTTTTACAGACATCTGAGATGAGCCTAAAAAAAGTTGATAACAGTGTGTGAGTGACTGGCCTGGTTTGCAAAGATGTTTCTACAGTGTCCGTGTTGAAATGGATTAGCTGGCATGAATGGGCTGTTACATTTTTACAACAGGGTAATCACAAGAAATATTTAGGATTGCATCACTCTTGAATATCCACAACTTAAACACCTCCATCCTGGAACTATAAATTAATTCTCCTAAGAGTAACATGACATTTATTATACATATAAGGAGGAGTTTATAACCAGGACACAGTTTACAGCAGGGCTTCAGTGTACTTTATGATTAATTTCCAGTAGTGCTTCAAACAGTACCTTATTAGGACACCAAATAGCTCTGATGGTAAGCCAGCACAGTCACTATCTGTCTTTCTCTTTTTTCTTGAGGAATTTCCTACTCCCCCCTCCGCTCACATGTGGTGTCTGGTATCAGAGGAACATTGTGTTCCAGGTCACCTTACTCTTCTGGGAACTAACAATGAAAGAGGCTTGTTGCTTTCATTGGTAGTTCTCTAATCTTTAAGTAAAATATGAAGCTATCCAGTGTCAGCCTTTTACAGATGTTAAAGATACAGATGTTAAGTTTGTTTCCTTTTGGTGTTATTTAAGTTCACAAACATTATTTCAACATGTGCTCCATTCAGTTTCTTGTCCGATTGTAGTCAGTACCTGTAGCTGTCCGCGGTCCTGGAGTAAACACTTTCACTGTCTTACTTTACTGATCTGACTCATCAAGAGCATATCATCTGTTGCATTACTCAGATCCGTGCTGCCGGCTGTGAAGGCTTGGCTTGACTGTGCTGCCATCTTGTGGCTGAGCAGATGTGATTCATCAGATCGGCTCAACTTGCAGTTACAGTTACAGAACATGCAGTTTTGTGTGCTCTTGCATAGTATGATCACATCTTAGGTTGAGCTACTTTATAAAAGTAAATTAAGTTTAAAACTAGAAGTACTCTGCTATCTCAGCCTGTAGCCTTTTGCTGCATGCCCCCCCCGCTTTCTCCCCATTTCCTGTCTGTCTTACACTGTGCTATGTAATAAAGACTTTAAAAAGCCCCAAGCTGAGCTTTCAAAGAATGTTTCCAATAGAAATTTTAGCACAAAACAGAGCAAGAATGCTGAGTTCTTACAAGAAAAGTGGTATTGCAATGTACTGTATGCTAGATGCACACAAAACAAAAACCTGCTGCAGTATAAACAAACTCTGGCCTTGTGTGTTCATGAAAATACGTGTTGCGGAGTCAGAAAAGCGAGTCAGGCTGTAATAACAATAACTGGTTTACTGAGCAAAAATACAAAATGATCTGCAGTGAGTTTCTTTTCCAAATAATATTATAATAAACAGTTCTGGATCAACCAGTGACTGATGAAACAATCATTAAAAACGAACAAAACAATCAATGTCAGTCAAAAAATACTGTTACAGCACTACTGATCAACAGATATGATCAATAAAATAATGAATAAATCACTAAAAACAGTAAAAAAAACAATCAACTTGGTGCTAATAGAAAAGGAAATAGAATAAATAGAAAATGAGGCCTGTCATAATTGTATAGATGGAGCTGCTGATCATATTTACTCATCATAAAGTTGTTGTAAGGTCGCCTCTGGCATTTTTTCACGTGTTTAAGGTCATTTATTCTTTAAGCAGTGTGTGCGGTGTGTCAGTGCAGTATGGTGATACTGCGGTCAGTCACTGCACAGGCTAGTAGCAGCGGGGCGCTGAAGTGATGTGTGACGGAGTACAGCACGGCACTTGAGTCCGGCTCGTAAAACATCAGCGTCTGACTCGGCCAGTCCAACAGCAGGCCGATCCTCTGAGGTCTCTTCACGACCTGCAGGGGCACCTTCTTCCCCGCATGGCAGAAGGAGTAGTCCCCGTCGTAGTGGGACAGCACCCAAGACTGACTGTTGTAGCCCAGCCGTGCCTCGTTTCCAGAGCCTTTGCGCTCCAGAGAGGCGTAGCAGACCCCAACCTTAAAGGCAGCACTCTGGCCTACATCCACAACCCAGCTGTGGGTGCCGGAGGACATGGTTACTGAACCCAGCGCATTGGGCCAGCAGTCGAATCGTGCTGGGTCGTAGGGGGGGGATTGGCGAGCTTTTTTGTGGACGAAGGTCAAAGTGCAGAAGTCATCAGACAGAGACAGGAGAGGGCTCACTGTGCGCTCATCAAACTTTAAATGAGATGATCCATACGCTGTGGGAAGAAGGAAAAGGTGGACTGAATGTCACAAACTGCTGCATCACTATAAGCAGATAGCCTTCAGAAGTAATTTGGGGTTCAGTATCTTGCACAAGGAAGCCATGACATGCAGATTGGAGGAATCAGCTAAAATATTAACATACAGGTCAGAAATAATGATTAAATAATACCTTTGCATGCACTGTAATATTTTTACTTTGTAATATTGATACTTTTACTTCAGTGAAGGATCTTCAGCACTGGATGACTATCACATGAACAGTTTAACTTTTCTAATTGAAATGCAAAGCAACACAAGAAATGCAAAGTTTCTTAGGTTGTTTCTGTTCGGACCAAAGCATCTATTTTTGTCTTTGTTATCACATACACAAAGAAGTATTCAGGATAGACGCACGGTGCTTTATGCTAACTGTCATTATGTAATAATTTTATATGTTTATATGAAGACTGAATAAAAATCCACTGACCGTTTGGTCCCAGCAATACTGCAGTGGCCCACAGACCTCTGAGCAGCTTACTGTCACTGCAGGCTGGGTTCAGGTTAAGCTGGTCTGTATCACAGGGCTCTCCGACCCCCTCCGTCTCCTCCACCCTGACACAAATACACACAAAGAGCAAGAAGAGAAGCAATATTAAATCTCTGGTATGTCCTGAGCAAGAAAAAAGATATTTGCAAGCATGCCGTGTGATAAAAGATAAGATTACCTTTCAGCGATCTCCTGGACACTAGTCTGAAAGACAAGGCAGGAAGAAAGTGTAGTTCAGTCATTTCTGATAATTATCACGCTGTTATTTGAGCACAAGTTCCTCTAATCTTCAGATATCTTCCAACAATGATCTCTTTCCTCCCCCTTCCTGACAAAAATATCTCTCACCACCAGCTGTGTGTCTGGACTGTGAGTCAGCGTGTGCACCAGGCTGGAGCGTGTTTGCGACAGACTCTCCAGAGCCTGGCTCCAGTGAGCTCTCTGGGTGAGGAGACACTGCTCCACCCGCTCCTCCTCCCTCTGCACCTCCTCCAAGAGACGCTGCTCCTCCTCTTCCAGAGCCTCTCGTGCTGCGTTGATCTGAGCCACTACCTGCTCCCTCGCTCTGCTTGCCGCTGTCTACGCCAAGAGAGGAGGAGAGAAGAAGAAATATTAGATTAGACGTGGTGTAGGAGGAGAGGAGAAGAAACAACATTTTGAATTTCAGTATGAAGTGTATGTATGTTTATGACAAGAGGTTAATTGTAACTTTTATATAATATACACAAAGCTTTACAGACATGCTTTAAATCATACACTAAAAAACTTGTTTTGTGAAACATACTTCATCACCAAAGTTACTAAAAGAAAACTGACAACTTTTTTGTCAGATATATTCATTTATTCATTTATTTAAATACTTTTTTATGTAACACAGCTTTGGATAGAAATAGTCGGATGGTTCCTAAGGATTATTTTCATTTTTCCAATGAACCATTTGGTCTACAAAATGTCAGAAAACATGGTGAAAAATGACCCGGAGCTCAAGATGATATCTTCAAATTAGGATTAGCTGATATGACAATACATATTGTATACTGTGAGATTTTGCCCTACCATCAATACAGGTAGATTAGGTATCTAATTAATATCACTAAGTGTGGTGTGCGCTACAAATCATTGAGCAGAATTACTTTATATCAACACTGGATTCCTAAACACAATGCATTCTAGAAAATGTACTACATTACAATTTACAGTGTATAAATATACTGTACACAGTATGTAGAGTATATATTACTGTGCATGCTGTTATGGATGTTCAATTCACTGCGATATAAACAGAGAGAAGCAAGATATCGTCATATCTGAGAAGTCTAAAACAGTGAATATTTCGCATTTTTGTTTGAAAAATTACTCAAACAATCATTTGATCATTATAATCGATCAAGAAAAATCAACTGACTAATTGTTTCATTTACCAATAGGACATTTTCACAGAAGATTTACTTTATTTATCCCTCAATGGGCACTTTCTTTTTTCACTCATATAGACACATGATGATGGGCAGCCATGTAGCAGCACTTTGGGAGCAGTTAGGGCAGACTGAGCTACAGCCACCCCAAGAAGACATTCTGCCATGTTACTGTAACAAAAGCGCACGTGTTAATAACAAAATGAATGATGCTTTCAGGGTCCTGATGTTATGCACGCTCGCTCACAGTCAAACTGTCGTAACTTGAAGAAAACTGAACCATCGTTAATGTTAGTAGTGCCTGTGATTCTTCCACAATGATGAGAAACATGGTCGAAGACTAAGACTCCTGGATGTAAATAAGTAACTGTTTGATAACAAGTGTGCCATGTCAGCTTAAAAGGTGACTGATGATATGTCAATGTTGTGTTCACAACTTGCCCACGAGTGGACAAAAATAATCGTACTTCTTAATTGGGAAGGCGTGTGTATTTTCTCAAGTTTGAGGAAATGATCCTACAAATCAAACATCAGGAAACACGTAGGTCAGACAGTGTGACTGCCCACGTTTGTGTTTCTTATCAGCAGCCAAACAAACATGTTGGTGGGCGCCCACGACAGCACGGAGGTTGTTAATAACATTTCATGTGATTGACTTCCCACGTCTCACCACAAACACGCCAACAGTTCCAGAGAGTGCTACAGATTGGTTCCCTGATTTGTTTCTTGCTTACATAAGGTCTTTACATATTTGTCTCACCCGCCTTTGTTGTTTGCTCAAGGTTTGATTTGCTCGTCGTAAATGTAACCTACACATGACACCCACTGTGTTCAGGGAGGTTAATAAATATGGGTGCACCGAGAGAGGCAACCTTTGCTTCATTGCAACGTGACGATAAAGTGACTGCAAGCACAATCTATTTCATACTAGACTATTTGACGTGTGAACATACTGTCATACATTTCCAACATTGTTTGGGATAAGAATATCTGAAATCATAACTGTTATAATTGTAAGAGATAAGGTGAAGTGTGAAATGGGAAATTTATGAAATTTATGAATATTTTACTACATATTTCTACAAATTAACGGATGAAATCACTGATATGGCATGTGTTTTTTTTACCCCACAGGCATAATGTCTCGCACAATTTCCTCCCCTGATGTAATAATAACTCCTTTACATGCAAAGAAGTGCTGACTCAGCTATATAACGAGTAGAAATAACAATCATTAACTAGTTACTGCTTCTCAAATGTGCAGGTTTTCCAGCTTTTCTCAGTTTTTAAACACATTGTAAACTGAATATTTGTGAGTTTTGGAAGCTGATGGACCAAACAAGCTATTTGAACACATCTCTTTGGGCTCTCTGAATATAATTAAAGAAACAGCAGATTAATTGTTTGAATGGAAAATGGAATGAAAACAATCCTTAGTCACAGCCTTAATGCGAGACTAATTACACATATCAGCCTCCCCATCAACATGTGTCTCCAAATATTCATAATTGTGAAACAGTATAGTCTCCTCTGAGGTATGTGTGTCAACACAAATGTTGGCAACGTGTAGTGATTATTACTGTGTGGTTGGGTGGGTGGGGATCAGTGTCATTTCTTTACCTGGAGCTTTTGTTCTTTGGCTGTCAGCGTCTGGTCGATAAACCTTTCAATCCTCAATGCCTGCAGCTGTATTTTCTCACACACATCCACCAGTTGGTTCTGGTAAAAACACACACAAATGCACACATGCACACATTGTACTTTCGGCACATCACAGGCTGGAGACGCAACAAGAAAATCCTGTCTTTTCAAATACCATGCAGAGAGAAGCAAGAAAAACCACATGCAAACTGTGGCACACCCAAGAAAGAAATATGAAGTGTATACATACGTATATATTTATATATTCTCAACAAGGTGACTGGTTGAAATAGGAAAAATACATATTTGCTCTTGTAAAAGAAGGATAGCCTCAAGATAGGTGAGTTAAAATGGGTAAAAAACACACATTAACAGTAAAGTTTAGGGGAGATAAGAAAGATCCCATTCACATAAAGTGAAAGTAACCTTCCTGGGTTATTTCTAACCCTGTCAGTCAAGAAAACATTATTTATCTTGTACATTTTCAAAGTTTTAAACAACCAGTCCCAGTCCACAGCTCGGCTAATACAAAAAAAGAAGCAAACAGCTGTTGCATACGAATACAGCACACAAACTGCTCCTTACCCTGACTGCGGTTACTCTGGTGGCCAGAGGGGTCACAGTGTGTCCGTGACAGGGGCCCACGATGGCGCAGTGAGAGCAGATGAGTTTCTGCTCGGTGCCACAGAACCAGTCCAGCTCAGATTCATGCTCCACGCAGAGCTCACACTCACCCGAGAAGATCCCAGACTCCGCGTCGGTAGTAGTGTTGGTGGTGGTGGAGGTCGAGGTGTCCCCCACCTCCTTCTGCTGCTTCACTCCGCCGCTCAACACGGAGAAAATAGGCTGCTCACACTCCATCTCTCCGGTTTTCACGGGATTTAAAGTCTCCTCCGAGTCAGCCGATGAAGAAGAGCATGTTAAATCACACGTTATGAACTCCTCCGTCATGGCATACACACACACACATACAACGAAAAAAAAAACGCAACAGGTGCACCGGCAGCGCAGGAGAGCAGCTCACAGCACGGCGCTGTAATACAGGTGTAACAGGTGAGCGGAACACGGAAGTAACGCGGACCTGAGAGGTCACAGCTCAGCGGAAAAAAAAAGAAGTTTCTGCTCTGCTGGTTTTCAGTTGTTTGATTTGGGCGTCAGCTGACGACTGTCTTAAATCATGTCATCACAGACAGGTGTACACGGGTGTTATATAAGGCTAACATATCAAGCTGCATATCAAAATGTCTTCTCTTTCTTTGCAGCTTGTTTTAATTTCCTGTTTTTCTCTCTGTTTTTGTCTTTTTGGCCTCTTAAAAGTTCTCACATTTTCCAGCTGTGGGAGAAAGAAAGTACTACAGTACAACCAAAAAAGTTTCCAAATCTTTTTTTTTTCTTTTCTCAATATTTATGATAAAAATAATAATAAATTTTATTTATATAGCACATTTCAAAACACAGCTACAGAGTGCTTTCCAATACAATAAACTTAGAGTCTAATAAAGGCTGATACTCAGACTTTTATGAAAGGATTAACATGTTTCATGAAACTTTTTAAGGTTTGATGTTTGTAAATGAAGTGAAAAATAATAAGAATATTTTGATTTATAATACAGAACAAATGTTGTTTTTTCATTTAGAACTTCTCAGCTATAAATTTACCTGAAAATAATCAAATTGTTCAATGTTCGTCAATGTGATTAAATACTCTTCTATTGTATATTTCACATCAAACAAAATACTACAAAATAAAACTTGAATTCCTTAATTGGTTTATGATTACAATTTTCTTGAATTCAACACTAGACAACAGAATTTTAATTTATATATATATATATGTGTGTGTGTGTGTATATATGTATATATATATAACCTGATTTATTAGAATATGATTCCACTAAAAGGGACTTTGTACCTGAATGAAAACATTTGCATACTAATTTGCAGCACCTCCCTCTCTCTCGTTTAGTTTTTATTATAGCTGTCTCATATTTAAAAACTTTGTATCCAGGTATTTTCATTTAAATTTTTACTAATGTTATCAATTACCATAGTGAGAAAACAGTGTAAGAGGATAATTACATTTTCCAGGGTGTGATAGATACACAGTTTCATCATATGAGTGTACCCAGGGATCAGTGATGCAGCCACACCTCAAAAAACAGCTCTGTCTGGAAATAGAGCAACGCCCAGAGAGAACAACCTCAAGGAAGAGCACATGTACATTACGAAAGATGCTCTGTCCAGGGCTGGGTCCATTCATTTAAAATGATCAACATATCACAGTCTGACATGTGATTGGTGAAAAGAATGGAAAGATAAATCTTGTTCTTTAGTCCCTCTGCTGACGTGATATAGTTATGTTACTGGATAATTTCCATTTATGTTCACGTCATGTGTGTCATTTTAACAATATTCCACCCATCCATCCATTTCCTGTAACCACTTATCCTTATCCTTATATTTGGGAGGTTGGAGACATATTATCATAGGATGGGTCAGTCAAATGAGTCCAGTCTATTAGTATATAAACAGTATAGTATAGTATACTAGTATATTAACAGGGCGATACAGACTGTAACTTGTTATATGAGATGAGTGTTGATCTGTTGTCAACAGATACTGGTTGGACTCTAGTCTGTTCAACAGATCTGCATCCTCCATAGGAACCCCAAAAATAGCAATGGGAGAAGATGGGATGATGGTTGTCCCTGTTACCTCATATATAGAGATATATAGATATAAGGAAGGACTTCCAAAACCCAGCCAGCCTCAAACATGACAACAACATATGGGCTAAGTCCCCTGGTGCATGAGAGCACCTGCTGCAAACATCTGCTACGTTGGGTATAGTTTAAATAGGTTAGTTTTACTCTAGTAAATTCTATCGAGCTGCTTAAACTGGATGCGCCTGGCAAATGATGGCATTGACACTTTCCAGTGCCTCCTCCCACCATTGATTAGAAAATGTAAACTGCCTCACAGTCTGTTCGGATCTTAAGCGATTAATTTTTAAACTGAGCTTAAATGAAAGACTTTTTGTTAAAGCTACAAGCACGTTTGAGAGGAAACAGATCAAATCTCAAGAAATTCAAACCAGCCCAAGAAACGACACACCTCCCACTCCTCCCAGCTCCATGTCCTGTGAGAAACTGGATAGGAGTGATTGACAGAAGAGACAAGGTGGGTGTCCACACATTTCACTTTGAAACAGCAGCAGCAGTAGCAGCACAGGGCTGCCATTGTTTCCAACATACGAAGCTGTTTTGTCATGGGTAAAACTAACGGACAAAAGGTGCATGCAGGAGTTCTCGTCACGACAACAACAATCAACAAACAAGGGTTACCTGTGCACACATGTTTGTTGTGGGACAAAGAGCTGAAACCTTTAAAACATGCCGGAAAAAGTGGGAAACAACAGCAAACGTCTTTACCATTTAAATTAATCCACTGTAGTAAATGGTGAGAAAGTGTCAAAGGAGAGGTTGATTTACCATATTGGAATATGATTTACTGGGATCTAAAGATGAGAAGAAACCCATAAAAACTGAGGTTTTGAGGGCTTTCACATCACGTTCATAGTCGGAACAACTACACAATTGAAAATATAGCTGTAAACTAATCGTTTTAAGTCATAATTGAAGATATCATATGTCTAAATCTTTTTCTATAATTCTGCATTATTCTGCTAATACAGGTAATGCAGGTACTGATCTCCAGATGGTGCTCACTCACTTTACTAACAGCTGTGTTGGGACGCTTTACAGCACAGCATCTGGTGGCTCCAGATGAAACTGTATCAGGTCCTAAAGATTATTTAGACTGACATTCTCATTTTAGTCACTGTTGATTCAAAAGTGGCAAATATCATGTTTGTTTAGAAGTTTTTTTCTTTCACCAATAGGTTGGATGGATGGAAATAAAATGTCTATTCAACGAGACTGTTCTTACTGCCCTTAGTCAAAGTGAAAAAGTAAAGTAAAAAATGGGCAAAAAATGGGCACATCAGATACATAATATATGTATTACCTTGACTTAAATTTGAAACCTTTGTTATATATACACACTGTCACGATCCGGCTCTGAGGCCATGACAAAACAAAGGGAGACATGGGCACAAAATAAAGATAATTTATTATTTAAGCAATTCAAAAAACACTGAAAATTTACACAAAACTAAACAAAGGAAACACTGAGGTGTGTTTATTGGTACATCAGTGGTGAATGTGTGTGCGTGGATGAGTGTGGCGTGTGGTGTGTGCGAGATATTGCATGAAATGAAAAGAACCAAAAACCATGCAGCAGGCACGAGAGGAAGACAGAGCCTGTCAGGGAGAGAGAGAGAGACAAGTCAGTGGGGTGGAGTTTTATATTTGCCCAGGTGTTTCCAACAGTGTCTCTTCAGGTACCTGCTGCAATGAGAGAACACATGCAAATAAACCAGGGAACTGTCACAGCACTTACTTAGTGTTTACCATTGGTGGACAGAAAGTCATGTTGCATTTATGGTGGAACCAGTCCTTGGTTAAGATTAAAATAGTTTTATTATGTGATTTAAAGGATAATTACAATGTCTCTGCAATAAAAACACACAAGGAACTATTATAACATTTATAGACACATGAGGCCAATTAATGTTGGAGCATGTAGGCCAGCCTATACAGCTCTGTATTGTGTTTTCTCCACTGAAAGGCACCCTAGAGGGCACTCTACCATGTTTTGTCCACTGTAAGGGCCCTTACTGAAGAGGGCACTTTATCACGCTATCTTGCACATTGAGCCACCCTAGAGGGCATTTTTCATGTTTTATCTACCATAGGGGCATCTAACAGGGGCCTTTTGCAATGTTATTTCAAACATGGGGGCACCAGCGGGGGCAATTACACATGCTTGGCCCATAGACTTTATATTGCCATGACATCATGCTAATAAAAATAACTGGGAAAGTTAGTAATAAACCTTATGTGTAGTCTTGTCAACAGTTTTTGGATAATGGTGGCCTAAAATAATAATAATAATAATAATAATAATAATAATAGTAATAATAATAATAATAATAGTAATAATAATAATGATCTTATTGAAGGACAAAATAAAGCTACAAAATGCTTTACATTGACAAACTGGCCACTACAACAAATTAGCGGCAATGCTGTGTGGTGGTCCCATCATCCATTCAGCTCTCTTAGTAGTAGTAGTCAACTTTTTCATGCATTTCACTCGGCAACTTCTGTGGCTGTGAAGAGCTAAAAACTGCAGTTCCTCAAATGTCCACTTGAGGCTGGCTACAGAACAAGTCAAGTCCCCATGTTAAAATGTTCAACTTCACAGCAGAAATAAACATGTTTACAGTCTGGTACAAAAAACTGTTTTTGGTCTCTATAGGTAATTTCCACGTTCATTACAGTTGTACTGAGTCTGAATTGCATTCAGGTAGCTTTGTAACACTAAATCCTACACACACTGGTCTTTTAACTTATCCATGGTAAAAGTGATAATTCTATGGAGCTAGAAGAGTAACTTTTTTGGCATTGAAAACAAAAGCTGAATAGAAAAAGTAAACATTAGCACCGAAACACTTGTGTTGGAAAAAGATGGCCTGGCTGCTGACATTTTTCAGTAACAATACTTTGTTTCAGTGAAATATGTGTCTGAATGCCAATACAACAACTTTTTCAACAAGTGTTTCAATGCCAACAGTTCCTCTTTCAGCTCAGGTTTCGTTTTCAATGCCAAAATTTAAAGGCTAACTTGAGATAATCCCTCCCAGCTATCAACCATTTCGCGCGAAAATGTCTGGAAGTGGTCACGAGAGTGTAGTGACGTTATAACTGAAACAGGCGGTGCTTAGTAACGGTCGCTTTCTATTGGACAGCGTGTTCCAACGTGTCGTGTTAAAAAACGTAACGTCATGTCTGATTGGCCGCTCTGTTTAGTGGCTCGTCCCGTCCCGCCCCACCGCCTCCCCCCCAGCAGCTCGCTCGGCTTTCCTGCGCCAGCGGTGGTGTGTCACCGAGGCTGGGCTGCTGCCGGAGAGACCCGGAGTCAGGGCGAACACCCAACCAGTTAACCCAAACTGGCATCGCAGCGGGGCTGAGGGGCTGCCCCTGCGAGTTAAAAACCCGAACACTGCTTAGGTTGGATCCTACGCCTGTCTCCTGTCACCACCGCCCGTCCTCCTGATGTCGGATTTCAAGCTCGGGATCGTACGGCTCGGCCGTGTGGCCGGGAAGGTGAGCTGGATCCCAGGGCTGCCATGTGCGGCCGGGGAAGGGCCCGCTGGGACCACAAAAGGCGATGGAAAAACAGGTTTCGCGGTGATGAGTTGGTGCTAGTCAACCTCTTTAATTATTACCAGGCTTTTGCCGATGCGGGAGTAGCTGAGCTTTACCGATTTTAGCCGCGTTTGAACGGATTAGAGAAGCCGGCCGTGCCGAGCCAGACTGGTTTTCTGTGCCTCCGCCGCCGCCACACAGTCTCGCTACGAAGCTAACGCTAACTAGCATGTAGCCGGTTACGTTAGCTGTCAGCTAACGTTAAACGGCGGAATAGTGGCACAAAGGTAAACACTGCGGTGCTTACTTGGTGGTTACCGGAGTCGGGTGGCGTACGGACTGAGGGCACGGTTGTTTTTCTTGTGTGCGGCGGGTCATATGATTGTAACGGTCGGCGGTACAGTTAGCATTGCCACGCTAGCTGTGTTATTTGGATTACACGGTGAAGTGTCTTGCTAATGAGGAAGCCATCGCCATGCTCCATCAACTGATTCTTTTGTGCAACGTGACAAAGCACCGGCAGCTCAACCCCCAAAACTTACATCTTTATTTATGTCTTGAGTTATATATATGTCCACATGGATGTGATTTTTAAACTGTAGCTCAGTGTTGGTACAAGAAAATACCCCCTGGGTGCTGCTCGTCTCACAAGACACTCTCTCTCTCTCTCTCTCTCTCACACACACACAGGGTTAAAACGGTGTGTGTCGTTTTTTGTTTGAGTTGTGACGAATCAGCTGCCCACCTACTGAGTGTCAGGGCTCCTGTCAACAGTCATATAACTGATTTACATGATGTCACTCCTGTTAAGATCCACACAATGGTCTGGCAGTCGTGACCAAGTGTCACATTGCATGTTTCGACCTTTTGGTATGTGTGCCATGCTCAGTGTAGCGTGGGGTGCTTACTGTGTTGGTATCTTGTCACGTGCATTTGTAAGTCCCATCAGGTAACTCTTAAATGGTCATGTGCCCCCCCCCCCCCCCCCCCCCCCCAAACATGTTGCACCCCAAATGGTCAAAAAGAAAGTTGAACTGAAACAAAGCGTTTTTGATCACGAGAATATTTGAGACCATCCCCTCTATTTATGTCTGTTTTGAAGCTGTCACATGCACACGTGCAGGCAAATTCCCAAGTAGGAGTTTAAACGTGCCTCCCAGCCGCCGCTTATCATTTGTGATTGTGGCGGCCTCTGCAAACATGCAACTTTTGAACAAATGGCGTTGTTTGACTTCTCAGGTCTGTACAAACCAGTTAAATTGTGCATAAATGTACACTAAAGCTGATATATTTATCAGCAGGGGATGTGGTTAGTAAATAAATACCAGAGGCGGTTCTATAATAGGCAAGTATCCTCTACTAGAAAAGTTATTTTCCTTCTATTGGGCTTATCAGATTGATAAATTATCACCAAGTTTAATCATTTACTGGCTGTTGTGTTTATATTATGTTTGATACATGTGTTACATGGTACATGTGTACATGTGTTCTGATATGCTCTCACATAGCCACCCTTCCCCTTTAGATTCCTTGTAAAGGTCCCCAAAATGATGCTTTTAGTGAGCTGTCATCTTTCTAAAGCGGGCCATAAAATGCCAGCTGAGTTGTTGTGGTTGTTTCGGGTGCTAACATGAAAACTTTCTCTCATTTCCAGACAAAATACACACTGATCGATGAGCAGGACATACCTCTTGTGGAAAACTATGCGTTTGAGGTAAACTACAAGGACCGCAGTGCAAATTTTCTGACAGTTATTGCTGATACAGGTTTTTCTAATGACACCAATGTAAATCCAATTCAAGGCACGCATGGAGGTAGATGCGGACGGCAACGGAGCGAAGATCTTTGCCTACGCTTTCGACATTGGTAAAGGCCGCTGGGCAGGACGGCCGTTACATGAGCTGCTCTGGTACGTAATTATCACATCAGGTGTGGAATAAACTATTTTATTTCTGTTAGGGGTCAAAACTCTGTGTTGGCAAGCATTAATGCTGCGAAAGTGTCCTTGATCAAAGTTCTGGATACGACCTCTGGATATAAATGAGTGTTGTTTCATCTGTCTGTATGAAAACAGTTTAAATCACTTAAAGACTGCTGTAGAAGCCACTTCACTGCAGTCAGTGAAACTGCAGACAACCGAGGGCTGCACCAGATGCATCTCGCATACTTCTGTCTCTTAAGAAGCAAGATTTTTGTATCATTACAAGTGCAGGCTGGTGATCCGTTCCCGACCCTGCCCTCCTAAACAAATTTCCTCTAGGTTCCAGCCTACTTGCTTGCGTGTGTACATCAGTGAACACTGCCCTGATCTTAATGAGCTGTTGCTTGTTGTTTTCTAACTGACTGGTTGCTGACTTCTGATTTGAATGCATGCCTTAACCCAGGGAGAAGCACAGAGGAGGCATCGCCCCAAGTTTTCAAGTCATCCACATCAACTCTGTGACCGTCGACAACCGGCTAGACAACCTGCGACTGGTGCCAGTGGGTTGGAGCCCCAAGCCGGAGGAGATTTCCAGCAAACAGAGGTAGGACTGCAGCTGGACTGGTGCTCAAAGGCTGAATTTTGATTCTGTAGGAACATGGTGTACTGCAAGAGCCGGATGTTTTGTCTTTTAAGCAAAGCCTAAAGACAGTTTGAGGTTCATTGCGGTCCTAGCTTAGCCTGGACAACGGAGACCTCGAGGAGATATGGATGTCTAAACATATTTTATCAATACTCTGACATTTTAAAACAAAGATGAGATTATTTTTTCACTGTGGGTCACACAAAATTGGCACCAAGCTGGGCTCTGCTTACATTTAGTGGTTTAAAAAAAAAAAAAAATATTTCTGTGTAAATATTTGTTGTTTACCATGTATTATGTGCCTAATATATCTTCCCATAATCTCTTACTTGTCCAGAGAGCAGTCTCTGTACTGGCTGGCCATCCAGCAGGTACCGGCCGACCCTGTGGAGGAGCAGTATCTGGAGCTGAGCCGCACACGCTACTACAACGCTAACGGGGAGCTGGTGGAGGAAGAGGAGTGCTCTTGCACCTATTATGAGTGTCACTATCCTCCTTGTTCACTCATTGAGAGGAGGGTATGTGCTAAAACTGGCATTCATTGATTTTAATCACTTTATTTTGTGGCGAAATCAGTGTCCTTTCATTTATAAGTGGCAGAAGAAAGCTACAAGAGATCCACGTGTTGATGCGATTGGCAAAATTGTCGCCATAGAATCACAGGACCAGACTCTGAGCCAACACTGATCTTGTTCCTTGTCTTTTCACAGCTCCGGGAGTTCAACATCTGCGGTCGCTGCCAGGTGGCACGTTACTGCGGCTCCCAGTGCCAGCAGAGGGACTGGCCCGCCCACAAGAAGCAGTGTCGCGAGCGCAAGCGGGTGCTGGCCCTGGAGTCGGAGCCCGAACGATGATCTGCCCTCATCCTCGCCTGCGAGAGGAGGAGGGAGAACAGGGGGCGGGGAGGGGTAGGGCACGGTTATTAGACTTTTGGGAGGGGAGCGGGGGATGAAGTGCAAAACGAGGGGTGGGGGAATTGCTGACAAGAGACTAACGACAGAGGACAATGTTGGTTACTTGATTGTTTGACGGATGCAGGGGGTAAGAAGATGGAGGAAGGAGAATAACGCAAAAAGACATCTGCCACTTCCCAGAACTGGTAATTCTCCATAGCTTGCTTTTCATGTGGATGACGGGGAAAGGTATTATTTGTTTTTTGTTTTTTTTGTTTTTTTTTTTTTGTTTCGTTTTTTTTTTTGTTTTTTTTTTTTCCTTATTTTTCTCGAGGAGGGAGACCCTCGAGCTCTACCTGCTGCTATGGTTTTGTATTTGAGGGGGGGAAAAAGTTGTCTTGCTGATGAACTGGACAAGCTTCTTTGAACCACAGTACGGACAGTCGTCGTCGTCGTCATCCACTTTTGTTCCTCCACCCGGCCCACTGGGTGTGGTGACGTCTGTGCAAACAGGGGTGGGTGGGGTGGGGGGGGGGGACCCCAGGGGCTGCAGTACCCGTCGTTCAGCTGGTACAATGGGACATGGACCTTTTCACTGTATCGCTCCCTTTTCTGACCTCTCTGGTGCACATGGCTGCTGTCTTCATGGTCATCGACACCTTTAGCCGCTGCCTCCCTGTCTGTCGTATCCCCTCTACGCCACCCCCACGCAGCCAACCACGACACACATCAGATAGATTTCACTGATTAAATCACACTACCAGTATTGAGTGTGTGTATGTGTGTGCGAGAGAGTGTGTGCGTATGTATGCTTGTGTATGTGCTGCCAATATGTACTGAAGGACATTGACATGGTCAAAATGGCTCATGGGCAGGGTTAATGTATGTCTTCTATCTTCTTAAAGGGGCCATATTACACAGTTTTAAATTTCATATTTAATCATAAATTGGTAGGTTTAAAATATTTTCACTGTTCTATAATAAAGTAGCTGCCAAATAAAGGCTGTATTTTTTTTTTTTTGTAGAAATTTTCTTGACCCCATTATCATCATTTTTCTATTAATTTGGTCAGACTTGTTTTGTTTTTAGACAAGATACAAAGTTTTAATCGCCTGAAGTGACTGGATTCATTCAAATTCAAATCAAAAAATTGTCCAGTTACCATTTAAAAAGCTGGTCTTGGTGTTATTGTTACTTTAAACAGGGCTTGTTTTACATGATCCCACACAAACAAACTTCTTATGTTGATCACAGATAAGAGACAGCTCTCATGATCACAAAATAAGCATTTCATGTTATGAACGTTTCCTGATGATAACGAGGAAATGAAATGTAAGAAACTATCTCTACCAAAGTCTACTATGACCTGTAGTTTGGCACTCCTGTATCAGCTGGTTTAAATCCTTCCAGTCAGTTGTACTTTGCTGTTTTTTTTATTTTTAACAGACACCTGTCTTTTCAATTGTATTTTTGCATCTGCAGGGTTACGGTATGTGTGTGTCGGACTCACAGGGCGGGGCGGGAGGGGTTTAGCACTCAGTTTCTCGTGAGAGTTTGCTCTAAGGGTTATTTTTTTGAAGAAATTCTATCAATGGAGCTATATTTATTTAAAACATTTTGATTGTGAAACATGTTTTTGTCCTGGTGATATTTGAAGGCAAACAATATAGAGAAAAAAGAAAAAAAAAAAAGTGGGACCTTTTTTTTATGTCGCATCTTTTTGGGCAGGGAGGGGGACTGAACATTTCAACCCCGTCACTTGATTTCTGTTTTTTTTTTTTTTTTTTTTTTTCCCTGATCCTGATCCTGAGCGAGCAAGTGAGTCCTCCTCAGTATTGCCCTTCCAGATTTTCCATGAAAACACTGCACACCATCATCGTCACTAAAATCTTCCATGTGAGAGGAGTGTAAAACTTGAATCCCACCCCCACCCCCCTCTTTACACACCTTTGGTAATTTTTTTATGATGGAGAGTGGTTTTATGAACTGAACCATTTCCTGCTTCTTTTTTTTGTTTGTGTTTGTCTTGTTTTCTAAGACACAACAGTCCAAGTGAAATTGTTCTGTGTCGACTCTATCCTCAATCGCCTGCCTTCCTTGTATTACCTACAATGCACACCTGCTTATCGTGTCCTCTTGTGTCTTAGGTGAGGAGTCCAGACACTTAGTAAGCATGTAAGTCACAGATGTACATGCGACTCGTTGATTGTTTATTTTGTATGT
The DNA here is from genome assembly GCA_028641955.1 of Protonibea diacanthus. Taxonomy (NCBI): domain Eukaryota; kingdom Metazoa; phylum Chordata; class Actinopteri; family Sciaenidae; genus Protonibea; species Protonibea diacanthus. The sequence continues at coordinate 10,584,010 of CM053991.1, read as the reverse complement.
GTGTGTGAACAGGTTTTCAACACTGCACTAAAAATCTGGCTCCCATGTTTAGCGTATTTGTCATAGATGGGTTTGAAGGGAGGGGGTGTGATTTTTGGATTTGGAGTGTACAGATTGTGTCTAAAATCTTTTTTGTTTTGTAAGAATATAAACATTAATCACCTAGAAATAAAGAGCTACAATATGTGAATGGAAGTACAGTTGGGGATAACTGACAGTTGCTTTTCCAATGTAAAATGATAATAAATAAAAATGAAACTCATTTCTCGGAGTCGTTAGAGGTGTGAATAATAGTGAGAGATGTGGGAAAAGGGAGATTCCTCCAAGTAGCACTACAGGAAAGACAAACACCAACTGTGGTACTCATACCAAAATTTGAGAACCAGTGATATAGACATAACTGAGCGGTTACAGCTGTTAAATACATCTACAAACTTCTGTCTGCGCACAGCTCTATATTGTGTTATAAATCATGTATTAAATGTTAACACACAATCTATAAATGTTAAATCTCTGAGGTTAAAATTTACATTTGGTCATTTAGCTGATGCTTTTATCCAAAGTGACTTAGAAAAGGGAAAAAATCAAGGTACAAAGTACTCTCTACAAGTGTCTACAAGTGTTACCAGTTATTTTTAAAGGATTTCACTTTAAAACCCCTAATTTAGTTGATTAATAGTAAATCAACAATTCATCTGAATCATTTATCAAGTAAACATTTGCTGGTTTGAACCTCAATTTGGAAAATTCTCTGTTTTCTATAATTGTGAATTAAATATCTGAATTTGATCTGGCATTTTGTCAACGACTGAAAAGAAACAATCATTAGTCTTAGTTATATTTATGTTCCCCAATGTTTATATGAAATGGTTTTTATCCCTGAATGGTTACTTTTTTGCATCGATGAGGTCTGGACTGGAAGATGCAGCAAAAGCTACATCTACATGATATCTGCTGATATTTGATCTCCCATTTACGCCACTTCCAACAAGCTGCTCGGTCTGATAACACCCTCCATCACTGCCCACATCCGATTTGATGGTGAGTTGCATGTTGTCTCCAAAGATCACTGCAGTTAAAACTAATTCACCATCCAGTTTGTACACTCACAGCCCTCAAAGTTGGAATCAATGACCCGTCTCCCTTCATGGTTCCTGGTGGGAATAAATTTGATAAAACCGCATAGAACATACTAAAACATACTTTCTTTAACTCTGCGTCACTTTTATCTCTGATCTATTATTTTGTCTTCGTCCTGTGTAACAAGTAACAGATGTCCAGCTGCTCTGCTGTAACTTTAGCTTGTTGTTACTTGTGTCTCAGCAGTAGTTGGATTCCTCCCATCTGCCTCTTCGTCTGCTTCTTCTTCTGCTTCTTCCCGCCCTCTGCAGAACCCTTCTCCTCTTTGAGGTCACTGTGGTTCAACAGAGGGGTCACAGAGGTCAGAGGTCAGCAGGCTGCCTGAGGTTACTCATGGCATTAACCTACACAAAGACAGATCACTATGATGACTTTATTTAAGCACCAACTTTCATCTGTTAATCTGTTTACTGTAGGTATTTATTTGCTAGTCTGGCAACCAGAACATCAATATACGTGTTTAGTGAAGAGCAAAGTAATAAAGAAGCACAAAAAATGATTAAGAATGATAGATGATAAGTGTATAAACCAGGCTATACCTTGTGTTGTGTTGTGAATGTTTGAAGATTTAATAAAAGCTGCAGGATCCAGAGGTTACTGATAGGATACCAAATCAGCAGTAAAGTGCAGAGTATGTACAGTGAGAGTTAATTAAGATAAGATATGTACAGTATGAACAGTGCGGGTTATACAGGGTAAAATGGTCAACATTATATACAGAATAAACAGCTGGATGAGAATACACTAATAGAAGTAGTGCTGTTGGTACTTAAATAAAAGGTATGAGCATAACACTGTCTGTTAGCGGCAGATGACAGGTTTTATATGCATCTTGTGTTAAAGCGAGTGACAGAATGAATATTGAACAGTGTTATTGTGTTTCATAAATTATTTCATTGTTTTTTTTCTCCCTAATCGGTCCAATTTAATTTGAGATGTTTTTCTATGGTATATGAAGTTTTCTTTAATTTAGTATTTTTGTTGTTTTCATTCCAACTCCAACCCAAACTGAACTTTTCATCGTCGAGACGCTGCAGTACTACCTCCTCGGCATTAGGCGTCGCTATTGTTTTATGCACACAGCTGTCCCCCTCTCTCTCTTTGGTTTGTGACAGTGATGTTTTGTAACAATGATGTCCTACATGCACTCTTAGCATGAGCCAGTGTTATTCTTCTCCTAGACTTTAACCTCCAGCTTCACGACAAGGCAACAAGATGGTCAACCTCGGTCTCAGTAAAGTGGACGACGCGCTGGTAGTAAAACACCCGGTGCGTTTCTGTTTCTGTGTCTGCTCACCTCTGCTGTGTGGTGATCTCTGTAGGACACTGACAGTGCAATGAACTTACTCACTGCTGCTGCACACCTTGAAACCTTTACAGCGTCCAGTGAGAGATTACATAGAAATGTTTGAACGGGGTGAATGGTGTAGTCAAAGCTGTGGTTTGTTTTCTCACCTCCAGGGTTTACAGAGATATGCTGCCTGTCAGTCTCACGCCTTCATGAAGGGAACTGGGAGCTTTATACTTGGTAAGTGATGTGTTATAATTTCAGCATTTCAGTCCCAGAACTGACCAAATGTTTAATGAATCCTACAAGTAAGATTATGTATGTTTTCTTGTTCTTTTCTTTATATTTACATGGAGAGAACAATATGTTCTTCCTTCCCTTAAACTATAATTCTGTTATATCATTTCTATTATCATCTACCGCATGCCTTTTTGTATATACTGTGTGCCTGTTTTGTGTTTGTAACACAAGAATTTCCCTTCCGGTATCAATATCTTTCTATGTTAGGCTATTATGTACAGCAGGGGGAGCTATATTCTGTTGTGTTTAAATCAGGATGTTCTTTACATTGCACACACTAAAATAACACATCAAATTGATGATGGTTGAATTATAAAAATCTGAATTTTATGATAATATATGATATGAGAGTTCAGATCTGTTTGGGATGCTTCTGATTTAGTGTCCTCGTAGTGTCAAACGTAAACTTCATGAGCAATCTGTGCACACCGTCACTTCTAACCTGAAACCAGGTGTTCAAAAAAAGAACTGCACATTCAAGAGGACAATTGTGCTAATTATTTGGGATGTTGTACTAATAAAAGCAAGTGTTTGTGATATTTAATTAGCCAGAAAAGGCTCTGATGTTCATCATGGCCGCTTGATGTGTCCTGTGTTGTTTTACAGGTGTCGCCACTTTATTTGGCATACAGAAGGCTCTCCAGAGGAAGCTTCCTTATCCTCTTCAGTGGAACCTGCTCATTTCGATAGGTGTTTAAACGGGTTTACACATAAGACCTCAACAATTGTTTGCTCTCTATCCGCCCATACTTCCTCTCAGCTTACTTCTTTACCACTGTTTTTCTAACCGCGCCTCTCTCTTCTCTCTCAGTGGGGTCTTCAGTGGGAAGTTATGCAGTGACACGCTGGGAAACGCAGAAATGCTCAGACCTTTGGTTGTTGCTAGAAACGGGCGAAGTCCCGGACAGATCGCCACCTCAGGGTGAGTGTAGTGTGCGACTGCAGGCCTGCTCACAAGCCCTCACTTTCTCATACTAGAAAACTATGAAATTGTCTTGTTGTCTGCCTTGTTAGATCGATCTTTAAATAGGAAAATGCTCTCTGTGCGTGCTGTGTGTTCATCTGGGTCTGTTTGTTTTTCAGTGTCTATACCAGAGGAATCAAAAGGACCCAAAAAGACAAAATATGGTGATATTATGGAATAAACATAGTTTTAAACCTGTGTATTTATTGTATGTAACTGCACCCCAGAAAATGCATTATATGGTGGAGAGCATGGGTGTGAGATGGTATATGCTGTATTTCTGTAGATTGCTGTATATTGTCATGTATTTCTGCAATACATCACAAGAATAAAGTCTCCTTTTTCCATTTGGTTCAGTTTGTGGAGTTTTTGAATTTCATAACAGCATTACTGCATGTATAAACAGATGAGTTTATTGTATACGAGGTCAGGAATTAGCTTATGTTTTTTTTGTTTTTACACATAATCCAATGTTAAGCTCATGATCCAGTATTATTATTTGTATTGTAGATATTGTATGAACACTACATTGCCATAACCAGCCACTAGGTGTCACAGTTGTGCTGTATGGCTCATGGGATTTGCAGGGCTTCATATTATAGTAACGTGTGGTTCAACCAAACCATTTAATGACCAGTTTTTAAGTTAAATTACACACTGGTAATTTTAATTGTGTATGTCTTGGACTACAAAGAGCAAATCATGGTGGAATGATCCATTCTTATATAAATAAACATTCTCAGCTATTTAATAAAATGCTCAGGGCAGCAGTGTAATCCACATGAAATCATATACTGTTGCTGATTTAAACCACTGTGTTTATTCATCTGAATTCAGTTCAGTTATAAACCCTGCCATATCTCAGGATGACAAAATATTCATCTGGTTTGGACTTATATCAGCCATCTGTGCTAAAAACATACATTTGTTAAGGTTAGTACTAATTTATACTGACAGCATGAGCAGTGGGTATATAGAATAAGAAGATAAAATAAATGTAGAAGTCTTTGCAAGTTTAATATTTGCAGTTCTTTAAATAAAGAATGCATTATTGAGGCATAAAAACACTGTCAAACCCACTCTTTGTTGTATATTTGTTATTCAAAAGTCAATAGTTATCAATATAATACAATATAGACAGAGAAAAATCCTTCATACATATTCTATGTAGACTTTAAGTTTGAATGCACTTATTGTAAGTTGTAAGTAGGATAAATATCATGTAATATATTTTGACACCCACATGTTCCTGTTTTTAATAAAACAGAGAGGAGAATATAGGACAATGTACCATGAAAGAGAAGCAGTATTGTGCAACTGTCAGACTGGATTAGATGCCCAGCACATCTAAACCCCACAACACAGATAAAAATGATAGACAGACAGAGCGGTTCAATAATCCCAAGGGGAAAATTAAACAATTATTACAATTATTAAAGCCTACATACTGTATATTGTATATATGCACATAGATAAAAAAGTTATAATAGAAGCAATGAGTATATCAGTGTATTTACATGCTGCACCACAGACATTTAATACCCAGCTTCCTACGAGGAACAGAGGGGAATACTGCTGATCCTGGTGTGGCGAGTACCCAGAGCTGAATTTAAACCTGCCATCCTCGTATCATGTCCCCCTTCACATGGTCAGATGTTGTCAAATTATTAAATATTGAACAGAAATCAAGTTCCTTTAAAATCTCTGTCCAGATCCTGAAGAGCTGCTCTTTATTCTGACTCAAACACAACTACATCTGCTGCCAGTGTTGCTCCTGCCGAGGTGCTGAATATTGCTTTAAATGCATGTAAATGAGTTCTTTTTAGATTTTAGAAAGAGTAAATGAAAAACTTTAATAATGTTCAGTCTCTGTCAGCACAGAATCATTTTGTGTTGTTTACTTTTTTAAAATCACATTGTGACTAATTTATGTGCATAGCTAAACTAGTTCTTACAATAAGGTGTTGGTAACATAAATTCTGTATCATTGAGTGCAAGCCTGTGAAACAATGGAGTCTTTCAAGCATGCTTTACCACCTTACGAATGAATAAAGCGACCAAAGTCCAGGCCCTTGATTTGTGGAGAACAAGCCAAAGAAAGTCCACTAATTCTGAGAACAGAAAACACAAGCTGACACCCACACCATGGGACACGTTCAGTGTAAACGTCTGGATTGGTGATCATCATAGAAAAGCCAATAAGAACAATGAGAATTTTTTTTTGGATTTTGCTGTAATCTGAATCCACCCCCACACTTTTTCCATCTTGCTCTCGTCCTCCCACTGTACTTCAAATCTGCTCTAACACCTCCAAGACTTGAAGGTTTTTTATTCTCTTTCTGTGTCTCCATCCAAAAATAAGCTCTCAAATCCTTTGTCACATGCACACTGATGCAGCTGAAGGAAAAGACTTAGAGAAACAGCGAGCAAACAGGAGATAATGAGGGTAAAGAGTGTGTGTGTGTAAGTGTGTTACATTAGAGGACTGATTGGGTAGTGAAGCTGAGGATCAGTACATGTCCAGCAAGTAAAACAAACAGTGGTATGGACTGAGCTTTTGGCACGCATGGCAACTACAGGCGTGGTTTATAAGCAGCAGCAGCAGCAGCAGCAGCAATTGCATGTGCATGACAACACGAGAGAAAAGAGAGACGAGGAGAGCAGGAGTGAGTGCTCATTTGTCTGACCCTGTGAGTTGAGTGATCACACTGAGCTGAGCTGATCTGGACAGCGTTCTCCTCTTTCTTTCACTTTCTGTCTTTCTTCAGTTATATAACAATGAAGCCTGAAATGCCACAGTCCACAAAAGGCCCCAAAACAAAAGCAATGTACAGCATTTTCATCCCAAAATGAAGCCATGAACTCTTGAGCCACATCTCTACTCTGAAACACTGTTGTTGAGTATTTGAACATCTGATCTAATGTGGCCCTTCCCTCTACCCTCGAGCTGTAATCAATCCCAGCAAATTAATGTGCTAACAAGAACAACTGGTGTGTTATCGACTGTCATGTGTGTTTGTTGTGAGGGGATTTATTGATTGTGTGTCCTCTCTTTCTGGCCTCTCTTCTCATAAATAAAACTGTACAGTGCATTTGCTGAACATTATGGGCAAAATATGTGAGTCAATATCAGGTCTGACAGGAAACATATCGGCATTGCGTCAGGCAAGCCAAATTACAGGGAGTTCTTTGTGATAGTATCTTCAACACTGATCACCGCTTAAGCTTTCGGATGGTTAAGAACTCAAGTCTGGGCAGGTCAGAGAGAAACATCCGTGCAGGGACTGAGAGCTTTCCTGACTCATTGCTAAAGACAGAGGAACAGAAGTGTCCCTGAAGTGCCAGTAATTGTTGACTGTGAAAGTTCAAGTTGAGTACAGCGATGCAGCTTTCCAGCCTGATCCGATCAATCAGGCTGGAAATATACATCACATTAAAAGAATATAAAGGCTGATGCTTGATGAAAGGGTCCTTTGAAGGAGGAAGAAACACTTTGTTGAGATAGGATTATTTGTTGCTATTGTTGTCAATTGATGGTAGCCTTATTTGGGGCTGAGGACGCCTGAGGAGGGGGCCAGGTACCCCGCGTGTGGACCAGCCCTGTACAGCGTGGAACTTACGGAAGCCCTAAGCAGTCATACGTTTTATCTCCTCCATTTTCTCATTATGTCGAAATAAAAAATGCTGTTTTCTCATGATGATTAAGATAATGAATTTTTTTCACGAGATAGCAGCAGAATTCATTTGAGATCTTGAGAAAAGGATAGTCTAGTATATTAAATCATTGCAGGAAACATTATGCAGTGTAGCAATGTCAGGGGAGCAGGAGAATGTTGTAATTGGAATGATTTAATACACTTTACTATCCTTTTGTTTTCTCAAGATCTGAAATTAATTATGCCATTATTTTAGGAAAACAAAGTTTTGTTATCTTGAGATAGAAAATGATCCTGTTATCTCGGGATAATAACATTATCTATTTCGACATAATGACATAAATAAAATGAACTTGTTTTCACAAGAAAACTGAGGAAACCAAATGTGTGAATGTTTGACCGTTTGGGGCTTCCGTAGGCACTCAATGTAGATTAAATACAAATACAAGAACACTTGTATAATCTTATGTAACATAGCCTAGTAGTTCTTGAGCAATTCTCTACATTTGTGGAACTATTACAACTCAGTTTTGTTGCCAGATTAACCCAAAATATATTATAATAAACATGTTTATAAGCTTCACAGTAATATAGTTTGCATATTATTGCATAGTGTGTGTTTTATTATGCTCCACAGCTGTACATGTGTAAGTTCAGTCATCTAAATTAGTTTTATTCATACAAATCCAAAGCACTGAACAATACTGGCACATTTTGAGACACTTAAACAACACGATTGGGTGAATGTTAGCTTATTCATATGACATATTCACCTTAACAAGTTTATTTCATGATGTGAAACAAAGGTGTTCTGTTCCCCCCTCTGACTGTGTGTGTGTGTGTGTGTGTGTCTGTAAAGTGATAGTTTACACAGCTCTTTCTGATTATGTTGGATGTGGGGGGATAATACATCCAGCCCTTTATGAATAACGTCTCAGCAGCATTAGTAATAACAAAAGCACAACTCAAACTGGAGCATACCTCAGGCCTGCGCCAATGAGAGTCGAGCTCGTGCACACCGCGGCCAATGGCTGGTCCCGGGACGCTCGCGCACAGCCGTTTGAAGGGCGGTCCTCGGCAGAAAAAGGAAAGTATGGATCACTGAGCGGCGGAGTTTCGGTGGGAAGGTGGACGGACGTAAACGGTAAAAAATACCTGGAATATTTCTGGTTAAAAGTCTTTAAAAGGATATGTGTTTAGTTGTTTAGTAGGCTAATATTTTTGTTAATTATTCTGCATGTTCAGCGGCGTGTTTATATAAAGTTTAGCCAACTTGTATTGGCGTGTTTTTGATTGATTGGTCAGCGGAGATTATCGGCACATTCATGGCTTTGATAGCGGCTGACCAGAGCTGCAAGCTGAACGGGACTTACGGCAGAGTTGGGCCGAGAAAAGAGGCGTTTCAGGGCAAAACAGACGGCTTTAAAACTGCCCAAATGCAGCCAAAAGAGACAGAGTATTCAACAGATGGCCTGCCAAAAGCCTTCCTGCACAGTTTGAGGACCCTGTTTGACATTTTGGATGACGGTCGGCGGGGCTATGTTCACATTTCCGAGATAGAGAGCCGTTGGCAGGGAGCAGACACCCGCGACCTGCCCGGAGGAGTGCTGGGCTGCCTCAGGAGAGTCACCCCACCACATGGCTGCCTCACCTTTGAGCGGTTCGTTGCGGGGCTGCGGTACTCCATGCTCAACCCGGAGAACAGCTCTCACTTCAAGGCCCAGGCTGCCGTGCACCCACAGCAGGCAGCAAAGCAAAACCAGAAGCCCACATGCAGTGTTGGGATACGGGTTGAGAGCAAGGTCCGTCCACTGGGGCCGAGCAACGTGACCAACACTCAGCAGCACCGGGCATCCTCGCTGCAGAGCCGGGCCAGGCCGCCGGAGGAGGGGTACCCCGTGTGTGGACCGGCCCCGTACAGCGCGGGCTTCGAGAGGTCAGGGAGGAGTTTGGAGCGGAATTCAGTCGCTCCAGGGAGCGGGTGTTATCGAGCCGACCCGGGCCATGCCAACAAGCCAGCACAGCCCCAACAAAGCCGGGTCAGGTCCATTGAGTCGCTTGCTTTGGAGTCACCGCAGCTCCATAGACCAAGTAAGTAGCAGGACCATGAAAGAGTGTGTGTGGGTGGGTTGGGCACAGTTCAGTGAGTTCACGGAGGACTAATGTCGATAATAAGTTAAAACCCGAGATTTAACAGCAAAACACACACACACACACACACACACACACACACACACATACACACACACACACACACACACACAAACTGCATGTCTCATCTGCCAATAAACAAGCAAGATGCTGCCACCATGCAGCTGTATCTGCACCCCACTATTTCCACCCCCCTTTATTGATTTGTAATTCAACTGAGGGCTGCAGTTTTTTTTTTGTCTAGAAATGTCAGGAAACAGTGAATCACAATTTCCCAAAGCTCAAGATGAGGTCTTTAATTAGTGTGACCAAAAGGCCAACACTCAAAGATATTCAGTTTAGTGATGAACAGAAAAAATGCATAATTGATAAGCTTTAACTAAAAAACAGTTAGAAAATATGTTGCGATGTTGTTGATTTTGTAATCAGCATTAGCATCTGCATGTCTTTTTGTTTGCACCGTTGCTGCAGACTTAAAACACAGACAAAATCTTATCTGGACACCAAAAAAAAAAAAAACATGTACATGAGGATGAAGTAGTGCCAAGGCGCCTCTGAATACCTACCACTTGAGACATGAATTCCTGTGAGCAAGCCTTTTGATTGCATGCATAACTGAGTTGATATGTTTACTGCAGTCTTGCCGGCTTCGATCTCCTATTCTAAGTTAATGCACACAAGTGCACATATCTACAGATCCAGCCTCCAGAGAGAGCCTCACAGAGCTAAAAATGGCAACGAGTCTTTTCCCGAGTCTCAATGGGGGTCAAAAACAGTCACTGTTGGTGAAAACACTTCTCAGGTATCAGTATTATGTCACAGCTTAAACAGGCCCTCCGCAGCTGTAATCGAGGGTGACTAGCTGAATAATTGCCGTTGTTAACCTCAGGTCAGGTCAGAGGTCGTGTCACAAATTCCTGCAGAAATTTATCTATCTTGAGGGTTTGCCTCGTGGAGCGAGCACAGTTATGACCTCCCTCACTGGAGAATGGGTGATGGCCTTTTGTTAAGTTTTTTTCCCCAGTGAGCCGGATGTAGGTTGCAGGATCTACTGCTGAGAAATTCCCAGTTTGCCTGCTCATTATCTTGTTCATACATACAGGCTCTCGCTCTTATACCAACTCAGTCTTATTCATCTCACTCTTGCAATCGTATGAGAGTTGTTTCCCATGCTCTGTCTCTCTCACGCACACATTCAGCTGGAGTCTGTTCGAGTTTGCCTGATCTCTGTACAGCCATGCCTTTCTGGAGCTATAAGAGTGACACTCTCTCTATCGAGCCCTCAGGGCTTTCACCGCTTATTCTTCTTGCACTTAGTGCTGTGGTTTTGCTCAGATAGATAGATGGATGGATTATATGGCCAAAGATTCACATACATTTATATAGTTTTAGTCTGTTTTGCTAGTTCAAATAATAGGGAATCTTGACAATGATAGTCATATTCAAAGTGAGGTCCATAAAGAAATGGTTTTCTGAGTTTGGTGCGTAAGAACTTGGCTTGGTGAGCAGAGTCCTGACCTCAACCGCATCAAAACCGTCTAAAATCTGGTGCAAAGTTTCCCCAGGTCCACATAGTTTTGGTTGTATAATGACAGACAGACAGACCACCAGTGACCGTGCTGTAATCTCTCACATGCAGCCAAACCCTGTTGGATTAGGCCAGATTACAGCAGACAGGCCAGGGCTCCCTGAATCATGGCAGCGGTGAAATCCTTCCCCAGCACCCTGGACATCATCACAATCTCTCCCTGTCACTTTCTCTTGGTGAATTGGCAACTTCACACAGTGAGTGGTGTGCGAAGTCTTAAAAAAATGTGATAACGCTTAAAATAGTACAGTTGATACGGGGGGAGATACCACAGACAAAATACCAATGAGATGCTTTGACATGTTTATGCAGCCTCCACCTCATCAGATGACAAAATGAAACCCACAAACACACACACACACACACAAGCAGAGACTGAAATCTTTTTCTATGTTGTTTTTGGAATAACTGTGGTTAAAAAGTTGAGTTTCAAAGTGTATTCCCCATAAAGTCTTTTTAGTAGCTGCTCAGTTTGGATTGTGAATGTTCAAATTTAAGTTAAAGTTAGTTAAACACTCTCCTTTCTCTGTCTTCACTTGTGGTATTTACTAATTACAATAACTTGTAATTTCTAAATGTCAGACTTGTCTTATTTTACCGTCTCGGATGAGATCTTTACTTATCTCACCTTTTTAGTACCGAAAATCTCGACAGTGACTGTCTTAGGACTAATTTTCGAAATCAACATTTACTATCACTGCGTTGTGTTCAGCGTGCACATTTAAAGAAGTCATCCTGCCTTGTTGATCCCACACACACATTAGCAGAGTACAGCTCCCCCCTGTGGCACACGCTGGCAACCCAAATGTGTCAAATTAATGTTTCATGTGTTCATCTTCTTCATGACTGCCTGTCTACAGTCAAATATTTTAAAAATTTAAACTGATAAATGTCTTAAAATATTTCTTCATTGTTACAGACTGACATTGATTCACCTGGATTAAATACCTTGAATGCAAATTTGGTACAAACCCTTTTAAAGATAATGCAGTTTGACTGTTTGAGCATTTAATTCTTCATAAGGGAAAAAAACATAATTCTACATATGAACATGTGCATGTTTATACTATATGTGTACTATATACTTTTCCCCCCTGTATTATGACAGACAGTTAGTACAGAGTGCATTCCAGACTATATTATTGTGTTGAAATTGATTCAGCCCATCTGTTTACTTGTGTAGGTGTTGTGAAATCAGGTTTACCAAGATCTCAGAGTGAATCGGCAACAGGATTTACAGGCGGCTCGAGGCGACACGGGCGGAGTCGGGAAGAGCAGAGGCGGCATACCATAACGAATGGAGTGGATTATGGAATGGTTGGTACACACACACACACACACGCACACATGCACAAACAGTCCCTGCAGAGTGTCTGGTTTTTCCAAAGATGCCACGCCTGGGTTTCAGAGAGAAACTTTTCTGGATGATACAATGTGATGATTCATTTATAACTGGTTAATCAACAAACCAGGTTATGGGTGGACATTAGTGACACATGGGTCTGGTTTGGAAATCCACCTGGTTTCTATTAATTTAGATGCAACACACCAGACTGGGCAGCTGTACCAACCACGACAAGTTTCTTTTAAAATATCACGTCATTTGAAAACCTCTTCACACGTAAAAACCCAGACCCTGCAAACCTAAACTCTAGTTGACATGTGTAAACATTACGTGTCTGCTGGAATAACACAGTGACGCTCACATTGTGACAATAACAAACCAAACCCAGAGCGATGTGTGGCGGATTTTAACATGAATATTATTGTTATTGCAGCTTGGAAAGCAGCCTTTTGACTTCAGATTTACAGCACAAATACATTTCAGCAGAATATGGTAACAATCAGTGGGCTCTGTTTCTACACGTGCGTCACTTCTTTCCACTGTATTTGTGTTCATTTAGTCTTCAGTCAAATAAAGCAGATGGTGATTGATTGATTAAATAAATAGAGTCATCAGTTCGTTGACTGACCGAAAACTAATTAGAAACGATGGTGGTTGCTTCCAGCTTCTTAGATGTGAGGTTTTGCTGCTCTTATATGATGGTAAAGTGAATATATTTGGCTATCAGTCATTCTATTTTCTGAAATGTTTTTTAGACCGCAGATTATTCTGTAGCCTTGTCATTCATGTTTTTATTCATAAAATTAAACTTGAAAATAAACATAAACATCAACAGACAGGATATCAGGTACTCTTCCGGCTGTGGCTCGGAGGTAGAGCGGGTCGTCCACTAATCAGAAGATCGGTGGTTCAATCCCCGGTTCAATCCCCTCCAGTCTGCATGTCGAAGTGTCCTTGGGCAAGATACTGAACCCCAAATTGCTCCCGAAGGCTGCGCCATCGGTGTGTGAATGTGTATGAATGGTTAGCTCCTCAACCTGATGAGCAGTTGGCACCTTGCATGGCAGCCAATGCCATCAGTGTATGAATGTGTGTGAATGGGTGAATGAGATATGTCCTGTAAAAGCGCTTTGAGTGGTCGGAAGACTAGAAAGGCGCTATATAAGTACAGTCCATTTACCATTTATCTTCCGTAATCCGAGGATTGATCGGGTAGTTGTGACCACACTGACCTTTTTAAAACTGCCCGCTCATATTTCAATATATTTGGTCCCCTAGCAGACACAGGTACTGTCACACCGAGCAACTTACGGTACTTGTGTTCCAATATTTTTCCTAAAACAGGTAAAGCAGTTTAAGATCCTCAAATTACATGTACGGTAATCGGTAGCTTTAGAGAAATGTGCCCAGTAATCTTGCACTAGTTGTTGCAAGTGACGAAAAGTGACTCTGCTGAAGGAAGGTGTGATATTACATATGTAAGTAATTAGGGAAGATGTTGGCATAGTTTTATTACATTCCACATTAGGTGGAAAGTCTTACACGTGACACATTTGAAATGATTCTTGTTGATCAGAAGTCTTTAAGACTTTAAGAGAGACAGAGGTCTGCTTGGACTTAAACTTTGAAGTTGGATACAACAGGGACTGGGGTTATTAGAGATGTGTCAGAAATAGATTTTATTAAAAAAAAAAAAAAAAGGAAAATATAAAAAAACAAAAAGGGGTTTTCTAGTACAGGCTCCTCTATTGGCCCCCACATTCCCCTCCCTCTCACTCTGCCCCTCCCACCCTCCAGTCCCGAGCTCATGCCTCCCTTCGCTCTCTGTCTCTCCCCCTGCCTCACCATTTCCCACTCTCTTTCTAGCTTGCCTCCTCTCCCTCTTTCTCTCCCTGTTTGTGTCGCCGTCTCCGTCTCTTTTTTTTTCTCCCCCCCCTCGGCCTCCTGTGTCTGGAGACATTGACAGACCGACTCCCCTCCTTCTTCTCCCTCCCTCCCTGCCCCTCTCCTCCTCCTTCTGCCCCCTCCCCTGTGGCCCTCCCACCCAGGCCGACTTGGCCCACTGCTGCCCTGATGGTAGTGAGCCGGGTCGGGCCCAGGGGCCTGGTAGAAGTAGAGGATTCGTTCGGCCGGCCCGGCCCAGCCTGGACGGCTGTGTGGGCTGCTTACACTACCGTCTTCATCCCCCTCAGCAGTAGCCTCTACAGCAGCAAGGCCCTGCATTTTTTCCTCTGGGTGAGTAGGACAAGAGGGGGAGAGAAGGACATAGAAGGAAGAAGAGGATTTGAAAATATGCATCAGGTTCTTTTGATATTTAATTGTGACAGCTGAGACAAATGAAAGGTTCTGATGAAGTTCAGCAGCTGGGAATTCAATGTGTATGCTGAACAGGACAGCAAAAACTTTATTAGTGCTACTTTTATGGACTTTTGGGCTTGTTTGTTAGTTAATCTGCTGTGGTTCTGTTGAGCTTCAGGGTCTGAACTGGTGCTGAGACTTGATTGATTGTTTAATAGACTGCAAAAACTTAACGACAACCATGTCTGAAGTCGTTTTACCAAGTGAAAATGACAATTATTATATGGTACAGTTTCTTATATGTGACAATTGTGACCTATTGTTTGTAAGGTGAATATCTTTAGGCTATGAACTGTTTGAACAAGCTATTTGAAGAACCTGAACTAAAAACATTTCCTAAAAAGTATCTGACAGATTTATCTATCAATCCATGAAAATAAATCCCTTCTTCTTTTAGGGTCTTTGAGCGAGCTCTGACCTGTTGTGGTTTTGCAGAGCTTTGGGTTTTTGGATAGTGCTGAAAGGAGTCAATAAGCTGATTGACATTTCAAGTCATCGATCCAGCTGAATTGCCAGAAATTTGCTTGTTCTGGTTCTTTTAAATGTGTGGACTTTCTGCTTTTTTCTCACTTGAATATAAAGCTATAAAGCTATTAGATATGGTGGTATTTCTCACTATTTGTTGATGTTTTATAGACTAAACTCAGCTCAGGAAACAAGCAGATGGATTCTTCAGTGTAAACAGTTGTTAGTCGTTGTTTCAGGGACTTTTGGGCATGTATATTATGAGCTGCTGTTATATTGTAGAGCTTCAAGGTTCACACTGTTTCATGGTGTTTTGAAAAGGCTGTTATGTCCTTTGTGTTTTTATCTGAACAGCTTGTGCATTGGGTGTCCTGTTATTGTATGTGTGTTGTGTGTATTCATGCCTGTTCATTCAGCCAGCACACAAACATACATGAACAGACTTTTCCATAAAGCTGCCCTGCTCCTGCTCTGGTCTGTCTCTTCTTTTCTTTTGCTGGGTTTTCCTGCCTGTGGACGACCAACACATTCATGCAGCTTGACACTGGGTCATGCTTCATTCAAGACACAGACCCTCCGACCCCCTTCTCTTTACTTCACCCCTCCTTTCCTGTCTTCGTCTGTGTGTACTCTCCCGTCAGGCTCAAATATGTCAAACATTGTTTGTTTTTGTTTTTTTTAAATCTGTGTCCTCTTTTAGTTTACTTTTGAAAACTTGCGTATGAGCTAAAGCTGTGTTTATTAAATAGCACTGATGAGCGTCAAACAGAGGAATGCACTGGGACGGAGGGATGTAGCGATGGGGTGGATAGAAAGATGACATACCAGGTGGCTGAATGCCAGCAATGAGGCCTGGACTGTGGCTGTGTGCCGCATGGACAGCCTGGTCAGCACAACTCAATGCAGCCTTACTGGGGTGCACACACACACACACACACACACACACACACACACACACACACACACACACTCACTCTATTTTTCTCTTTCACACACACACACACACACACACACACACACACACTGGGGCGGCCATAGCTGAAGTGCTGTTTACCCCATTCTTAGGTTGCTGTGCGGTTGCCATGACACTGGGCTGATTGCTCCTCTAAACATTGTTCAGGATGGGAGAGAGAGTCCGGCACAATTGGTATGGCGCCATTGTCTCTGCCAGCACAAAAGAGTTTGCTGCAGATGCCCTCATGAAAGATGGGAGTTTGTCTACCACGCAGGCGGCCGGCTGCCCAAAATCAATCATTAGATTTAATCTTGGCAGCGATATGAAAGTTCTTTTAGTGATGGCATGGGAAATATGAAAGTAACATGTTTTCTTCCCAGGAGCACTTTATGTGAGCTCTGTGCAGAAAGTGACTTCAGTCGGGTTTTCTTTTCGCCTTTTTCTAATCACATTTTTTCTCTCTCGCCATTTCACCCCTCTCCTGTCTCCCCCTCTTTTTCACCCTCCAACAACACACCCTCCTTTTCGTAACTTTCATCTCACGCAGCTGAAGCAAATGAAAGAGCTGGAGCAAGAGAAGGACTCGCTGCTGGCGGGCCTGGAAGTGGTGGAGCGGGCCCGAGACTGGTACCAGGGCCAAATCCACAATGTCACAGAGAGACAGCGGCAGGTCGGACAGAGTTCCCACTGCACGGTCAGTTCAAACACTGGTCTAAAACTGGAGATGCAACTTTGTACACGTTGTAACACGTTGTATTTTGTTGTTTGGTGATGTACTTTTTTATTTATGGATAACTAGTCAAATATGTCATCATGAGAGAATAACTTCAACACACAACACAGATTTATAGCTTTGCATATAAAACATGAAAAACCATTAGAACACACACACACACACAAACATTTATAAAATCTAAATCTGCTGGGAGAGATCTTATAGTTTGATCTGAACATCGGTTTGTGTGTGTTGATACCGGAGTATGCTCAGGGTGGCCTCAGCGTGTCATCGAGCCACCCTTTAGGACCGCCCAAAAAATCCTGGACTGAAAACTAGTGAAAAACAGTTTTAACCTCGAAGTCCACATTTCAGTAATACTTTGTTCAAAGTCTTTTGGCAATTTTTCAGCAACTATTTTCTGACATATCTAATGTATTTTGAAAGAAATATTGGAATTGCCTTTACACAGACTCTAATGTTCATCACTCAAATAAGGTAAAATACCTCGTGGTAGAAGAAGAGACAGTCTCCACAGTATGCTCAGTAATCGGTCATGTGTTTGCTTTCTGTGTGAACTGGCAGTTGCAGTAGAATAAATTTTCAAGTGTTGAAAAAATTATTGAAATCTTCCTCAAATTATTCATTTAATATTAATAGACTGAAAGGATTTATTTTGACTTAGTAAAATTAGTTAAATAGAAAACAAAAAGAGAAAAACAAGTTCATGTCATGTCAGGGAAATATTATTTTAACATGTGTGGGGTTGTTTGGGCTCTTCTCTTCCCGTTTGCTGTCCATGGTCTTTAAAGTGCCTTCAGTTCTTGCTGTTTTGTCTGAGTTATGTAACTTTCTTTCAAATACCTCCTTATCTGTTAAGTTAACCTCCTTTCACGGCATGTCCTTTTTGTTTGTTAACTTCCTCCTTGTCGTGACATTTGTCAACACTTTCTTGAATTTCATACTCCTTGTCTTTTTATGCTCTTCCTTCTCAGGATTTCTTCACAGAAGCTAATCAGAGCCGCATCAATGTTCTAATACCCAAATTACAAGAAGTCAACCGCTGCCTTAATGACCTAATTTCCTGCACTGGGATGGTAAGTGACTGACTCAGTGACTTTTTGCATTTTTCTGTTTTGTGTTCTTAGTGAGACACATGAATTGAGGTCAATATGTAAAGCCAGTCTAAATATAATGTAAATATGAATGTCAATTATATTTGCATACTTCCATGATTGATTGTAGTCAATCATGGGAGCGTGCATATATAAGTTAAATGTTTTAGATGTTTTGATACTTTGTTTTTCATGTGACACTGACCCTCAAAACAAAAACTGCATAAAGTTTGTGATCAAATCTTCAAATCTGTGACGTGTGACAGACAGTGTAGGACACTGTGAGGTGAGAACCTGTTGTAGTGTTGTAGAGTTGTCTCTGCTGGTCCAACTGGATTGGATCAATATGTGCTCCACATATGAGATATTATAAGAAATTCAACCATCAAATGTTAACAAAAAATACAAAGAAATTCAATATTATGTCACAAAAAACACCAAAAAATAAACTTCAGCATCCTCACGATTCATTTGATTTTATAAACTAGGCACAAAAAGTAAGGAAACTTGTTTTTTATTTCTTTGTTATAACAATGCTTCTTGGCAATAAATCTTACACCATTGGAAAGCCTGATCCTGATTATTTCCCTTTCAAATGGTGCCACATTTGTAAGGAACAAGCATTTGTGGGATGAGCAGCAGAGCTGAGTATGCGGGTTGCACAGCTTTTCTTTGTTGTTGACTCTTGTTTGGTGGATTGAAGTCTGAAGAAACAAGACATATTGGCAATTTAACAGTTTACCCATTTAACAAACAGTCTACCGCAGCAGCGTGTGGAAGAACCATACACAGCCACAACATTCTGGCACCTGAACATCGTTATATTCAGCGATGAGATTCTGATTCTGCCTACGACACTTGAATCGTAGGGTCAAAGCTGCTTAGCATTGGCAGGGAAGATTTGGTAAATTATTCATCGGTGAAACCCACATACTCAGCTCTGCTGCTCATCCCACAAATGCATGTTCCTTACAAACGTGGCACCATTTAAAAGGGAAATAATCAGGCTTTCCAATGGTGTAAGATTTATTGCCAAGAAGCGTAGTCATTTCTAATTTAACCTAATCTAATTAGCTCGGATTATTTTACATGTGGTGGTTCATAGGCATCCTATTGGTATGGAGACGGCAGAGTCATTTGGTCAGTCACACAGTTGTACTATTTTAAGCATTTAGCTCAAAACACTGCTGTGCCAAAGTATGACCTCAGACATGTTGTGAAACAAAATTACTTCATTTAGCTCTAAACCAAACGCCCACAGCTGAATGCTATAAATATTCACACCCACAATATTGTGAAATACACCAAACAGGATATGAGAAGCTGGGTATATTAGACAAGTAAATTATGATATGATGACATTATGTCGAAGGGGGATTTTCCATTTAACACTGCTCCCTCTTTGTCTTCCAGCAGTCATTTCCTTCTAGCACTGCTCAGACAGCGGCGCTCTCCGCTAACCCCCAGCCTCCTGGTCCAGCTCCTCCACAAGCCATCCAGAGACTGAAGGACCAGAACCGACTTCTCACACAGGTTTAACATGCTGCCAATGCATACAAGTCACTAATACTTAGCAGTCAGTGCTGTTGTTTTTGCTCACTTCATTTATTTTTCTTCTTCTTCTTCATTCAGGAGGTGACAGAGAGGAGCGAGCGGATCGCCCAGCTGGAGCAGGAGAAGTCTGCCTTGATAAAACAGCTGTTTGAAGCTCGAGCCCGCAGCGCACAAGACACCAGCACCATGGATTCCACCTTCATCTGAGACTAATTACACTCCATGCAGCACCGTAACATCACCATGTTTCAGCCACGAGTCATCGTGACACTGGTCTGGAGCTAAAAACTTTTATAAGACTGAACATGTCTGTTGTTTACCCACACCTGTAGCAGTGATGCACCTTTAGCCATGACACACCGACACCCTCAACTGCATCAGCAATGTGACCACTCCACCCCCGAAACCAAACCATGCACTACTTAGATGTGAACACTCCGGAGGAGGAATAGCTGTTATGGCCATAGTTTTGTTTTTTGTTTTTTTTGCCTTCACATTTCCTGCATGAACGCTCAAACTGAAAAGACTGGCAGGACAGAAACCAGTTGGGTCTCGTGAGATCCCATCACTCCCATCACAGCACCTGCAAGATCTCCACTACCACTCCCAAGAGACTTCTGCTTTTTACTTCTGCTGCTCAACTGCACAAGCAATGGGGAAAAAAAACATTGTCTTAGTGGTCCAAACAAAGACAACAAGGGGGTTGGTTTCTATTGGAATAAAATGCCATACTCTTACAGTTGAATATGAAAACAAATCAGCATCTGCTTGCTGTGACCTATCAACTCCATTTTTGTTTTAAATCTTTTTAAGTAAGACCTAAATAATAAGTTAAGACACGCGTGTCTTTCAGTATTTACTTCCTTCCTAATGTTTACCTGATACTTGGTTTTCTGGGTTTTAGAGTGTTTATATATCAAACACAGAGTCAGGAATTACTGAACAGAGCAGTTTTTATATTCTAGTAGCATGTCTAATGTAATGAAAGACCTTTCATGAGATGTTTTTTTTTAAGATTGGAGATTGGATTGAGCCTACAAGCCATCGAGATGTTAGAGGCAGAGACAAAGACGAGGTGAGAAGATTGCACGTAGAAGAGAAGGAGGAGGACGAACATGGTAGACGGTGAATGTGACGGAGCTGACGCTCCTTGGTTGGGAGATCTTCTGATGTCAGGTCAGAAAAAAAAAAGAAATAATCACTTTGGCTATCTAGTGCTACATCCCCTGTACGTTATGTAGTCGTGTTTTCAGCTCAGAAGTATTTATCTTCTGAAGATTTCTGTTTGAAGCTTGGAGAATAAACGATAGCACAGATGTAAAATAAAAAAAAACATTTTGTCCTTGTAAGTGTCTTTACCAGGTTGGCTTTAGACTAAAACTGTAAAAACATTCAGCCATCCACGAGTTTACAAGAGAAATATTTAGTTAGTGGGTGGCGGTAGTTGTAGTTTTATAAAGGATCTGTATGGTACTGCTGGGATGACCACACTTTAACATATTGTTGATGTCTGCTTCCCACTTGATTGTATTGTTTCTTGCTGCTCAAACTACATTATGTGTGAGTGAAACTCTTTTCCTTCTGCTTTCCATTGAGAGTGCTCAAAGTTCAGAGGAATTCTAAAATAATAAATACGAACAAACAAACACTGACTGTGGCTCTGTGATTCCTTCATCATCTAGTTAATTTTGATATTTTTATTTCCTTTAAACCAACTCAGTCCATCGGATGCACATAACAAAAATTATTTCATATTTCAATTTGTACATTTTAAGACTTTTTAAAGGCCTTTTCGGGGCATTTTCAAAGGTTTTTATACAGCTGTTGAAGCTTTTTTAAGTTTCAGGAGCAGGAACACACCTCAACTGCACCTCCTCAGGCATAAACTATAAATACTCTCCTAACCATGTCCTCCTTTCTTGCTCTTGTATTCTGTGCCCTCCACCACTCTTTCAATTCCATTACTTCTTACTCCTTAGGGTTGCAAAGGGGTGGAAATTTCCATAAACCTTCCATGGGAAGTTAAGCTGGGGAATTTTGGAAATATTCCAAAGCTATAGCTTATTTTGCGTCTTGTTCAGCTAGCTATATACTGTATGAATACATTTTCATTGTGCTATTTGCATGTTAAACATTTAATACCATACATCAAATATAATAGAAATCATCAGTGCATGTGGGGGGCATGGCCTCAATAGCCCTGCAGTAAGCAGTGTGTGTGATTGAGGAATAGCAGATATTCAAGTGTACCTGCATGAAATCTAGTTGTTGTATTCAAGATTATGCTGACATATATATATATATTTATCTATATTTAAGTTAAGGGCCAAGCTTCAGTTCTGTAAATTCACAGTTTAATCCTGTTTATTCCCATAAATTCCTGTTAAATCCTGGTTTCTTTCCATTTTGTCAATAAACCATTCAAACGTATCTGTTGATGGTCTGTTCCTTGCTAGTAAATAGTTAGTATCAGTTTCGATAAAAAGGAACTCTCTGTTCCTAAAATTGAAGTAGCTCATAACCAAAAGTAGTATTAAGGAGTATTTTTGTGGTTTTACTCCACCTTGTCCACTTCCACATTTTGATGGGAATAAATGGTCGTGTGAAATGTTTCCAATTTCATATACAGTTTGACCTTTTACATCAGAAACCTTCAGTTTAAAAAAAACAACTCAGTTTTCCAGAAAGAATCAGAGGATCTTCATGTCTGTCCTGTTATGATTCAATGCCATACATTAAAGGAAATTTCCCTAGATAGCGAGGATGATCTAAACTGATGTAATTCATGCACCACATTTGCACGTCACCCTCAGATGTGATTAGCTCTGCTCTGTTTTTTAATGAGGAGTATAATTGGAGAGCTGGACAGTTGGTGCAGTGAATTATGGACGGGTGTAGCTGGAAACTCAAGAAACTACACGGTCACAAATAAATACATTTATCATACAACTTGATTTTTCAGAAATAAACCACATCTGATTTATAATTAAACATTTTAAAGTCCCTGTTCACTCAAAAAAGTGTTTTGCCTCTTGTTATTGTGAGAGTTTGACATTACACATGCTCACACACAGTGAGTTTAAGATCTGTGATCTATGAGATGATTTTGTGACATTAATAAACAGGGTTGGAAGCCAATCATGGTCAAATATACAACTTAACACAAACGTGATGTGGAAACTTCCAACCTCCAGGTCACATACACAGAGAGTGAACAGTGGCATACATTGAAGAAGGATGTATTGTTGTGTTGTTTTTATGTGGCTTTTTGGATTTTTTCAGTGCCAGTGAAGATTTTGAAACATTTTAACCTTAAATATTCATGACCAAATATACAGCATTTAACATACAAATTATTTATGTGTTGGACCCCCGTCAATCGTGAGAGGCTTATTGAAAAAATATGTTTTCAGGGTCTTTTCAGTGAAGTTTAAAAAGGTAATTAAAAGTATTTTGTGAAAAAATAATATCAGACACATGATTATTCGACCTATCCAGAGTGTACACCAACCTCTCGCCTGACGTCAGCTGGGATTGGCACCAGTTCGGCTGTGAAAGATGGATGGATTGACACATTATTATATTATTACATTATTTTAGAGCTTTTTATGTGTCTGGAGAAGATATTTAACTTCAGTTGTTGTCTCTATAAACTTTAAATTCTAAAATCTTACTGATACATTTGAACTCTGTTTTGTTTTATTCATACATTCTCTCTCACGCCTAGTAATTTATACATTTCCTGGTGTCTCGTTGTCTAATGTTACGCGGTTGTAAAGCACAATATTGTTATATATAAAGTGCTAAATGGTATATATTATTATATATACTAATTTCTCAGTGATGTGAAATTACAACTTCAAGAAGTCCCAGTGATCCCTGAAATGGGCCCGTGTGGACAAAAGCAGCGGTGTGTTGCCGTGTGTGTTTCCACTCTAATGCAGAATGTAGCAAACCTGTGAGAATCTTCTATCTTATAGGAGGGAAGACTCGGCTCCCCTGAACCTGACACCAATACAAACAAAGGTAAACAAACCTGAGTCGAGTTTCAACAGAGTCAAGCTGTTTGACTCACTGGGAATGTCACGCTGTAACACCATGGATACAACATAACCTGCAGTGCATAATGAAGGAAAGTCATGGATTATAGAAGGCCTGCATTACGACACTGATTGGTGTAAAAGGTGACCTGATAGGTCAGTCAAAAACACAGTTAAATCCACATTCTAACAGTGAGTCGTGGTGTGAGGTGATGCTGCACAAACCCGCCGATGGACATCACACCTTGAAGCATGTCAGCCTCGCGTAACATATTACACGCTGTTGCAATGAATTGAATCAGAAGTGATTTTCTGAACTCTTGCATCAGTTGTTTACTGCCGATTTTCCGTCAGGCACCATCGGTTGGTTGCATCATTGCCAATCGGTGTGAATGGATGATGGCTTGCCACAACACGTCCTCCACACAAACCTGTTTTATATTTCAGCCCCCCACACCCACCGAGCCACCTTTCACCTTTATACATTTTAATATTATTCAAAATATCGTCTTCACTTCTGTTTTTAGGATTATTTAATTTCTCATTTTTTAAGGTGTGATGGATGTACAGGGGGCCAAATAAGACATTGTGGTATCCAGTGGGAGATCCTCAGCTTCCACACCCTCATCTCAGTGCTGTGATTGGATGATTGGACTGGTGCAGCATCCCTGAAGTGTTGGGTCATTTTCCAAAAGATGTTTTCCATTCATTTTGAGGCGAGGGCTCTCTATTTGCTCACACCGAGACACATGTACACAGGAGTCACAGGGATAAGGTGGAGAGCGGGGGACACACCAGTTAAGGAAGGTGCTGCAGTATCCTGTTGAGCAGGTGAGTGTCGTTTTGATATAAAACAACTTCTGACCTCTAAATTGAACTGCAATTTCGCATGAATCTCTCGGTAGAGTAGCCGTGTCTTTTACAGGAGCAATATTCTAGCGCCTAACAGTGATAGGGGAGCCTCTTTATAGTCAGGCTGCACATTTACATGTTGAGATAGGAGAATGAACTACTTGTTGACACGGTGAAAACATTTAAAATCACATGCAAACACTTCTGACTTTACATGAAGCCACATTCGACATCATGTCATATCACTACGTGGGCGACACAGCTCTACTCGTGTGCACGGAGAGGAAATGGGCTGAAGAGTTATTAAAGTCAGTGTGACAGTGATACAGAGACAGATAAGAAGGCCAAGGGAGACAGTTGATTAGACGTGATTAGGAGTGCTGATTAAAGGTAAGAGGCTTCACTTAACATCAAAACTACAGATAAAAGAATGTACATTTTACATTTGCCACTTTAGTTTTTCAACTAATTGTAAAATATGTGTTACAAAATGACTCATTATGCTGTTATATGTCACATCTTAATATTACAACTGACAGAAAATAAAGCTGTTGCATGCAGACTGAAATATAGGTTAATACCAGAGGTGTATTGGTAAAAGCTTGTTTCCAAGCAGCAGGAGAGTAGTTATACGCACATCCGTGAAGTGGCGGTCATATCAGCTATCAGAGAACAGCATCAACGGAAAAATGTAAAGCGTTCTCTGTGCCACAAAAGTTTAATAGTGAAGACTTTGTGATCCGACTTGGATCTGCATCAGGTCACAATGTTTGAAAAATTGGGAAACACACCAGTATTCAAACATTTATGGAGATAAACAACACAAAAGCTTTGTATATTTTATATCTTGGCACCTATTGTTAATTGTTATTGGATGTTTATCTATTTGATTGGGATGATTAACCATTCACTCATTGATACAGTTGATCTGAAAGTGGGTGAATAAACTTATTTTAGAGATGGAGTTTACTTTGGCTTCAGACATTTTTTATGTTTTACTGTCATCTATGGTATCATCGAAGATGATTTTTTCCAGAGAGGGTATTTCAGGGAAGTACTTTTTGTTTTCCAAAACAGCAGTGTGATGTGAAGACAAAGTTTCACACCTCGGAGTCAAACCTCACTTCCAGATGATATCGTGACTCAAATTTCTGCTGTACTGTACTAACTGCAGATAAGCATGCAAAGGTCATATCTGTGATGCAGTACTTCCTTATCAGTAGTGTATGTGATTATATTGAATGTCAATATGACAATACATTGATAGAGATACAGCTCATAGACATGTTGAAAGCACATAAGCAGGCAAAAAGACTGTTCAAAGATACAATACAAACAAAGGTTTGTCAACTTCACATCAGCTCACAGGGTACAGTAGTGCGTTAGGCTATTGGGTCCCAACCTTTTTGGCTTGTGATCCCATAAAATGAAGCAATGTCTCCGTGTGAAACTTCATCACAGTGGAGACATGAGTTTGAAGGCCATCAGTGGTGAACGTATCCACTATTTTATCCCTTTAATCATCTTGTAACCCTCTGAAATTCAGCTTATCTTAGTGATACATTTGTGTTTTCTGTTATCAGTTGAATAATTTGTTTCATTATTAAGTATAACATAAGTATATTATATGTTTTTCTCACATAGGACCTTTAGGGGAAGTATAATTTGTAAGGTAACAGTGTGATGTGAGTCTAGCAAAGTCACCTCCATCTTTTTATATTAAGAGATGAACACATGAATGTTTAGATGGGGACAATGTCAAAACAAGTACATCAGTAAACCCTCGACAACACAACCACATTTCTACATTTGATTATGTGTCATCGTGTATTATCCTTATTAATCGTCCTCTTGTAGCTAACTTCTGCGTGAACTCTTCTGTTTATCTGACAGGTCCTTGTTCCTCTGATGTCCTCTGAAGACCTCCCTGTCTGATCTGGCCATCATGGAGGTTTTGTACATGAACGCCTCCGTGCTCTTCGTCTCTCATAGACCACTCAACTACACTGGGGACAAGACGGTGTACGAGCGTTGCAAAGACATGCCTGAAGTTCTCATTTGGTACTTGTGCCTGCAGTTCATTAACATGTTTATGGGCATCCCAGCCAACCTCATGGTTCTGTGGCTCATCCATAAGAACAAGGGTGACTCCTCCACCTCGGATATCTTCATCGTTCATCTGGCTGTTTTAGACATACTCTTTTGTCTCATTCCTCCGCTCGAGCTCGCCAACATAGTCTTCATTACATCCAGCAGCACCTGGTACGTCCTGCGCTTCTTCTACGGCATAAAAGACACCTCACCTCTCTTCCTCTCCTGCATCTGTCTGGACCGCTACGTAGCTGTGTTCCACCCCATCACCTTCACCAAGCTCAAGGACCGTCAACACAGAGCAGTCCTGGCCTTTGTAGTCTGGCTGATCATTCTGGCCTACGCCGCTGCTAAATGTGTAGGCAACATTTACAACTTCGAGAAGGTCTTCACGGCGATGATCCTCGCCTCGTTCGCCTTCATGGTGTTCTGCAACATTGCAATCCTGTGGGCGCTGAGGCAGTCTGGGCCCGGCAGAGATGAGATGCATCCTGTTAAGAAGAGAGCCTTCAAGATGGTGCTCATCATCCTGGCCATCATACTGTTTAACTATTTCCCACCTGTTGCTCTGTTCCCCTTCCAGCACTACTTTTCTCCTTCTGTGTTTACCTGCTACATTCACTATGTCGCATTTGGCTTGATGGACTTCAGCAGCAGCATTCAGCCAATGCTCTATCTGTCCAAGGAGAAGCTGCCAAGGAACTGCTGCCAGAGCAGTGCGACCCAACTCCAATAACAGGTGCATGTTTTCACGTGAATGTACTGTTGTTGTGAAATATAGGAGAATAAATTCTGTTCTTACTCAATGTTACGTTAAAAAATGTTGATTATTAAAAGATATAGTGTGCAGTGGTTCCCAACCTGAGGTAAGGATGATTGGAAATAACAGATTTATCAGTTAGCTTAGCTTAGCACAAAGAGTGGAAACCTCTGTGAAATGGTAACAACATCGTCCTCTCAGCCCCTGTAAAGCTCAATGAGAAACACGAGAGTGGTATTCATCTTCTCATCTAACGGAGAAACCACACTTAAAAGGCCCTGTCTAGAGTCAGTATTTAGTTTGTCTGTTCTGGGCTACTGTAGAAACATGGTGTTTCAACATGGCCGCCTCCATAAAAGAGGACCCGCTCCCACTGTAGATATTATAAGGAGAATTTTTAAATAACAAAAACTAAAAGATTCTTATTTTCAGGGGGTTATACATGCATGAAAACATTGTTATGAATATTATATTCCATGTCTTATTCTGAAAATAAAGTCCCCAAATCTTACACACTGCACTTTTAATTATCCACAATTTTGATCATGGATTAATAATTCTCAGGCCAAAAAAAAAAAAATTATAATAAAATAATTGCTCTTTTCCTGTTTTTCTTGTTTTATGTGATACAAAACTTAATCTATTTGTTTTTTTTTTGGACTTTAAACTAAACAATATTTAATTAATTATAAAGATAATAAACATATTAATCGATAATGAAAACAATTGTTCTAAGAGACACCAAACAACATTTTGTTTGAGTAGCTTAAAACATTTTAACTCTTACAAACTGTTTGTATTCAGTGCCTTCACAATAAGGTGAATTTTGACCCGGTCATGAGAGTGTGTTTTCTGTCATCAAATTTCAGGGTAAAAGGACGACCAGCAGGGTATTTTTACTGCTGTCAAATGTCAAAACAAGCCAGCCTTGACCTGAACAGTATGTACGGGTTAAAGCAACATTAAATAGAAACTGGTGTTTTTGTGATTTAGCGCCCTCAGTTTTTAGCGTGTTATACCACTGTTGTAGATATAAACAGATGTACACGTGTATTTGTTATGACTACATTACCCGTGATCCAAAACTAGCAAAAACTTTGCTAACATAGCAAAACATTTAACCAGCTAATACTAGTTCAACAGCAAGAAGCCCAGCTCTGCATCTGTCTTTCAGCCTTTTATTTCATGGAGCTCTCGCTGACAATTAAAAAGTCAGTCCCAGATTTACTTGTCTGGCGGCTTAATGCTCGGTCACTCTCTCCTTTTATCTTCCTCTGTCAACTTCCTGTGTTTTCCCCTTTGCCATTATGTCCATTAATTTGTTATTTAATTATTTAAAATTAATAAAGTCCTATAAATCTAATCCTCTAATCAACAGGTCATATATCTTCATAACACAACAGGGAAGATAACTTTCACATGTGAGGAGGACTCAGAGCATCAGAATAAAGTCTGATTTGAGTTGGCTTTGTAGACGTCCCTGCATGTGTGCGACGTGTTTAAACAAGCTAAATGTTTCCTTAAGGGTATAAATGCTGAGAACCGCTGCATTATGCACAGACATTTATCTATATACTGTGTTGTATGTGTTTTTCTGGTTTCATTATGTAAAAAAAAACCTCACAGAATGTATTTGTACATTGTATTTTAGTGAACATACATTTTTTGCACACTGCCTTTCATTTCAAATAAAATATAAAGTCTAAATAAGACATAAACAAATGTTTGGGTTAACTTTTCTCTTTAATTTAGACACAAATCACACAGTCACAATAAGTTCCTAGTAGCAAACACTACATTGCTGTGCAGGTATATCAACCAGTCACCACAACAAACAGTAGCCTCTATCATAAACATGACATTTTACCCCTGTGTGTGTGCCATAATAATAAACGTGTTTCCAGGTAGAACAGTGAACAACCATATACAAACTCTCTAGGACATTCTTAGAGATCAGCATGGTTTACAAAACGAGTACTATTGAAAGCTGGTCGATTGATTCTGAATATTTGCACTAACGTCATTTTCAGTAACATCATTACATAAATACATTCTTGTCAGTTCAACGGATCAGACTGCTGACTGTATAGTTAAAGCTATATACAGCAATATATTAATGATTTTCACTGTAAGTCACCGATGCAGCGCACATCTCTAACCCCGTGGCTACTGTAAAGTGTATAAATGTGTGCAGAAGCATCTTATTTCTAAAACAATTATTTTTGTACTGATGCCTGTGGTTTTATTTTCAGTGTCTGAGAAATCATCCCGGCAATCTGAGCTGAGCTGATCTGGTTTTCCTTTAAAGCATTTCAAAAACATACCACTAACATTGTGGTAACGTACAGCAGGTTTCGTTTTAAGGTCCCTTTTTCTGTCTTTACACTGTTCTGGGGAGAGAGGAGACTACAAGAGGAATATTAGAGTTCATCAATCGAAATAAAATAATCAAAATACGACATTTGTAAGTGTGTGGACCTACTAAAATACAGCAAAGATTAGACAACAGTGTATTGCACTGTACCACAAACATCACATACAGTTCTGAGCGTGAACTTATTTTTTGACCTCGGGAACAGTAGTTTGACAAAATAATATTAACCCACGGTCCACTTACTAGCCTTTTCTGGAGCTTTCAACCACAGAACACGACCTTAGCTGTGATTCAGACCGGAAAGAGGAAGTCCAGTTTGCGTAACAGACGGCAAAACACTGCACAAATCTATGCAGATGTAGGCTGTGAGATGTGTTTCAACGTGCTGAAAAAGCTAGTAAGTGGACCCTTAAGATCATCGTGTAACATCACACAAACTGACTCTCAGTTTCTAGATTATTCATCAAGAATTTGGTTCTGATTCCTTTCAGTGTCTGAAAGTGTCTCAAGAGCTGAAGGTCGGGCTGGGTTCGTTTCAGCCTCGCTGGTGCTTCCCTCGCTCTGGGCCTTCTGCTCCTTGGCCGCGTGCATCTTCAGGTGCTTTTTAAGGGATGACTGATCTGTGTAGGTCTTTCCACACTGGCTGCAGAGAAAGACCTTCTCTTTGGTGTGGACCAGTTCGTGCCTCTTCAGGTGACCCGACCTGCTGAAGCTCTTGCTGCAGTACGAGCAGCTGTACTCCTTCTCTCCCGTGTGAGTCCTCTGGTGCAGTTTGAGGCTGCTGGCCACCGTGAACTTCTTGCCGCACTCGTTGCAGCTGTACGGTCTCTCTCCCGTGTGCATACGCATGTGTATGGTGAGGTGGCCCGCCTGGCTGAAGGTTTTCTTGCACAGCTCGCAGCTGTAGGGCCTCTCTCCAGTGTGTATCCTGTAATGAGTCTTGAGGTCGCCCAAGCCGTTGAACCTTTTCCCACACTGAGCGCAGCAGTACGGCTTCTCGCCGGTGTGGATCCTCTCGTGTATACGCAGGTTGCCGGCGTTGCTGAAAGTTTTGCCGCACTCCTGGCAGCTGTAAGGCCTCTCCCCGGTGTGTGTCCGCAAGTGGACTTTGAGCTGGTTGTGCTCGTTGAAACGTTTCCCGCAGTGTGAGCAGGAATACGGTTTCTCTCCAGTGTGGACGCGTTTGTGTATCCTGAGCTGACTGGGATGGGCGTATGTTTTGCTGCATATGTTGCAGCTGTAGGGTCTTTCGCCCGTGTGGGTTCGCTTGTGGGATTTGAGGAGATCGGCCCGGCCAAAGCGTTTACCGCAGTAGCTGCAGCTGTGGGCCTTCTCGCCGCTGTGAGTCTTGATGTGGACGTTGAGCGAGGTGGCTCGACTGAATGTTTTGGGACAGGTGGGACAACGCAAAAAGTTGTCGCGAATCTCCAAAAAGTCGTCTGCGGGAACCGCGGGCGAAATGTTTTTCTCGCACGTCTCTACTTCACCCTGCCCGCTCGCTCCCTCAGGATCTATTTCTGATTCGGGGTAATATCTCAACTCGTCACCATACTGCAACACTCCGTTTTGCTCCTCTTCCTCCGTCTTAATGAACTGTCCATCCTGCATGTAAGTGTCAGAAACAATGGTGACTTTAACCTCGCCGTTGCCGCCTCTGGAGCCTTGTTCAGGTCCTGCAGAAGGCGGCAGAGGTGCATAGGCGTCGCGGCTGTCAAAACCGCCCCCCGTGCTCTCGTGTTTCATCGGCCTCATTGTCAGATTGAGAAGAGATGGAGGCTGTGATAGATCAATGGCAACGCTTTCGTCCAGGTCAGGCTCTGTTTTTACAGATATCAAGTTTTGGGTGGAGACACTGACCTCTGCTGTGTTTGCACATGCTCGTTCTACCATATGATCAGTCTGCAGTAAAAAGGAGGCAGAGGATATGCTCTCCCTCATCTTGTCTTTGTGTTTCCTCCTGAAGCTCTTCTTGTCACTGCTGCATATGGACATCTTGAACGTGCCCTGGGTGGAGGCGACGGGGAGACTGTTCCACTCGGACGTCGGGAACTTTTCGGCGGCATCTCGTTCACGAATATCTGTAAAAATTCAACAAAAGCACAGACTGTGAGTCACATACACACACACACACACACCTATATTACAGCTTAAATGATTGATTAGCTGATTGTAGCACAACAGCTGACAGCTGTTGGAATGAAGGACCTGTGGTAGCGCTCCTTCTTACATGGTGGCAGTAGCAGTCTGTTGCTGAAGTAGCTGGTTAAGGCCTCTACAGTGTCATGCAGAAGGTGAAAGGTTAATTAAGCTGCATTAATTGATTTTTTTGGACACTTTAGGGCAGCAGAACAACCTACAAACACTGTCAAAACAACATGACATAAGTTGTTATGCTTATTTACACATCCAGCACTTTCATTTGCAATCGTGTTTCCGGTTACCAGAGGAATATGAGTATGTATTCACTCACTATTTGGATCTGTTTTTATCTGAACTAACTCTTGAGGGGATTATTTTGCTCTTTAGTTGCCACTATGTTCACCAGCTGGTTGCTACCTTTGTCAGGCTGTCATATTATCAATATTGTATGAAGCCATCTGCAGAGAGGAACATGAAAAGACTCAACAAACTGGATAAAAAGGCCAGCTCTGTTCTGGCCTGCCCGTTAGACTCCATAGAGGAAGTAAGGGAACAAAGCTGACATCTGTCACGAACAACTCGTCTCACTTCCTGCATGAGACTCTGGAGGCCTTTCCCAACAGACTGCTGCTCCCACCATGTAAGAAGAAGCTACCACAGGTCCTTCATCCAACAGCCGTCAGACTCTTTAACACCAGCATGACTTCATGACTTTCTTCTATATATATTTCTTATTTATGGACGGCATGGTGACTTGCACTCAATAGGTTGATTGGTGACTCGTGACTCGCTGGCGATTTGTCCAGGGTGTACCCTACCTCAGCTGGGATAGGCTCCAGTCCCACCATGACCCTGATGAGGATGCTTACAGATAATGGATGGATGGAGATCATTTAAGTCTATCTTATATTATAAGCTTTCATTTTGAATCATGCTTCTGGTTAGCTGGCCAATATAAGTTCATATTCACTCACTATTTAGCTCTGTTTTCATCTCAACTAACTCCTGAGGGAATTATTTAGCTCTTTAGTTGCCAACTTTGTCATTAGTGTTGGACAGGTTGTGCATCTGCACACCCATCATCATGTCATGCATTTTAACATTCAGACACTGATTAGTGCTTTAACTGTGTGATTCTTAAAGGCTGTCCACTTTTATTTATGTTTAGGTGCACAGACACAATTTGCTGACAGTGCAGGTGATGCTTGAATAAAAGGTCAGCGGGTGCATGAAGCTGAACCGTCTGCAGACAAACACAGACATCCTGCATTAATAACAGACTGCAGACCGCCGTACCTCTGGCAGCGGACTCCGTGCTCTTCTGTGCAAACAGCAGCCGCTTCAGGCCCTCGTTTTCGGACTCGATCCTCTGTATTGTGCCCTGGTACTCGGACAGGGTCCGGTCCACTGAGTCCAGGATGTCGCTCACTGTCGCTTTAAAGATCTCATTCAGAGAAGACTCCAGGAAGATTTTCAGATCATTTGACTTGGCCATGTTTACGCCAAGTGGTGACAACTCACCAAGACGGTTA
Source organism: Protonibea diacanthus (assembly GCA_028641955.1). Lineage (NCBI taxonomy): Eukaryota > Metazoa > Chordata > Actinopteri > Sciaenidae > Protonibea > Protonibea diacanthus. Next base: position 10,550,628 of record CM053991.1, on the reverse strand, counting down.
AAAAGTATCTAGGTGAGGGGGGGTTGAAGTGGGTGTGTGCGGCGGCTCTGCTGCCGTGTGCGGAACAAACAAAGCAGAGACGGTCGCTTGAAAGTGACGGCGGGGAGAAGCTGTTGTTTTGCGGCTACAATGCCTGTGGCGCCCCCGCTGGTGCGGAGTGGAACAACAGTTGCATTAGCAGGGGGCCCCGAGCGGCAGGCGTTAATGTGATAACTGTTAACACAAATAACCAAATGGTGTTAAAAAAAACAAGAAGCACTACTACTAGATCACTACTGCTAATACTACTAGTAACAGTACTACTTAAGTAAGCAACAACCGCCACTAGGTAGCAACTAACACCACAACTGCAAGGATGCTCACATAAATGCTAGGTAATGCTAATATTTTAATACCAACGGTTATTTTCATGCTAATCATGCTAATGACACTGCTTACTATGTTTACGCTACTTTGGTTGCATCAGCAGCGTGTGCTAATAATGTTTATCGTGTTAAAACCATTTAATAACTACGTTACAAATAATACTAACTTAACTAGGTTGACTAGTTAACCTGGATAGGCTTCTTCTACTAGCTGGTGTGCTAGTTAGCTCGTGTGCTAACTACAAGAAAGTTAACAAGAATGCTAACTAGCTGTTGTGCTGTTTATGATGCTAATGCTAAATGCTGCTGCTAATAAGGAGAATTGCAACAATTGCTAATCATATTATTTATGCACTATCATGTGTAATGCCAATTAAATTCATGAAATAAGTTTAAACAAATGTAATTGAAATACAATTAAATGTATGCAGTCTAGACTTATCCTCTTAGGTAAGCCTTTAAAGCCTCTCATGTCTGTGTCAAACAGGCTTTTCTGCCCACAGCCTGTAAACCAATAGAGAGAAGCTCTGCTAATGACTTGTGCATATTGAGTGTGGACACCTTCTGGTTTTACCACATCATCCTGGTGTCAGTTGCAGGAATGAAGCTGAGCCACTCCCCTCACCTGACCTAGTATGTGTTTGCTTGCATGCCTTCAGGCCAGTGGGCGTGGGGTTGAGGCCTCTCAGGTGTCTCTGAGCTCTTGAATCATCTGCCAATCACAATGTACCTTTTCTTCCTCTTTGTTGCCACAGCAGCTTTCTCCTTCTGTTCCTCCTCTAAATTCAACACCTTTTTTTTTTTTTTTTTACCCCCTTCTAGACGTATCTGCCGGGGGACGTACAGGACAGAGAGGATATGGAAGTCTGATCTCGATCTATCCAAAATGGCCAGGAAGCGCGAAGAAAGAGGAGGAGGACCCGGTCCAGACTAGGACTTGTGACTTGCATGCATCTTTATGCGACTCTGCTCGGCCTAAAGAGAGCGCCTGTGAGGCTTATTTGTCTTGCGCAGCAGGTTCAGACCAAATCAACTGAGGGTTGTTTGTATGCATGTGTGCATGTGTGTGTGTGTGGGTGAATATATCTGTGAAGGCGCCGCGGTATAAACCTGATATAACACAGTGGCGTGTCTTTACCTCCCGCAAGACATGACTTTAAAACCTCACAAGCCTGCTGGTCATATGATGCTGCTTTAAGGAGCCAGGAGGGGGGTAAGTCATGCTTCACAGACAAAAAAGATTCTTGCTAATGAGGTCCTTTTTTTTTTTTTTTTTTTAGTTCTTTGAGGTTTGAACTTTTTTTTTCTATGCATGAGCCCTGTTCACTGGTGGCATTGAATGGCACACTAGGTGGTGTTCACCTTCTATTAATATACATGCACATATTTCAAGTGATTTCACAACTTTCATTTTACCCATTGTGGCTGTGTTCCCCTTTTTATTTCATCCTCCCTGTTATGTTTTATTTACTTCTCCTTTGTGGTGTTATCCTCCCTCTCACCCGCTCTGTGATGTTCTGTATAAACGTTCCATCTATTGTAATCAACTTCTCCTTCTCCCTGCACTTAGGGCAGACTGTAGTTTGTCTGTGTAATATTATGTTTGGCTGAAAGTGACCTGATTTATTCTCATTCTCTCTTTAACAATGGTGAGAAAGTGTCTCTTTCTGTCATCTTGAGCATTTCTTCTGTAGTTTGTATCAGCAACAGTGCTGCCAAAGACAACAACACACACGGGAGGATTAACTTTGTTGTCATGTGGAACACTCAATGTTTTATCAAAGAGCTGCCAGAGATTAGAATCTGCGTTTTATAATATTAAAATGGTCCAAATAACTTTAAAACTGACTATCAAACTGTCAGAATCTTACTTATGAGCCTCAAGAGAGACGATGCTGCTTTCAAGATTGTTTTTTATTTTGGTTTCCTGCACTTTTTGTTTCAAATAAATTTTGTGTTTCATTTGTTAATCTTCCTCAACTCTTGTACATGAACTGTAGCGCTTGTTGCACCCTGACAGGAACTGAGAAGTGAGCACCCACACAGGAAATGTGGTCAAGGTTTGTCCCGGATGTTGGTTGCTGTGACGTGAATAGAATAATGAAGATAGACAGAAAAAAAAAGTGTGTCACAGCTATGGAGAAATAAATAAAGGTGAGAAAGAGAAGCAGAAAATAGAAGATATGAGGTGTGATATTACTCAAGTCTAGTACAAACATGGGTGATGTTTTGTTGTCAGAGTCTGCTGCTGGCCTTGGTGCTGCTTGGACAGATGCCCTTGTTTTGTGTTGACAGCACGCACTCCAAGTTTAGCCTCTTTCACGGTTTTTATCCTGACCAGTCACAGTGCAGTGTGATGATAAAATGATAAACACAGCACGCAGACTGTTAAACCGCTCAGCAGAAACAACCCCCAGAACTCCACCCTCCTCCTCTCTCTTAATCCTTACTGTATACCTCTGTCTCTCTTTCTCTCTTGCTCACTTGCTCGGATGATTTTCTGTGTCTGTGGTCAGGAAGTAGAAACATGCTTTTGTGACACTAAAAGTGCATTGCAGTGTGTATCTGCAATGTCCTTGAAATAGACGTAGCACGGAGCTAAAAAAGAGACAAAAACCCTCTCCAAACGGGATTATGCTGACATACAAGTGGTGAGTTTGGAGTTGATGTTTGTGCTTTCGAGGCTGTAAATGATTTTATTTAAGTTTGTTTTTGGTTGTAGAGTGTTGTGTGGGATTTAAAATGCTGTCCTCAGTTGTTTTCTCTCTCACACAGATGCACTGTAAAGACACATCACTACTACACTACAACCAAATATAGTAGAGTCTTATGAATGACTTTTTTGTCTGTTAGCTAATCAGATGCTCCTCCTGGAAGTTTCCCAAAAAGCTGATGGAGAATCAGTTTATCAGAACATTTGTTGTTACAGGACATCAGGCTTCCAAAATTCAAGGAGTGGGCTCCTCGTGTTGCTTTGGGCGGAGTTGTGGTGATATATTTTTGAACATTAATGAGTTTTTTCTCCTGTCACAGATCTGTGAATGGCATCATTGGAGGTTGTAGCCTGCTCCGGGATTTCATATTTATGGGATCTTCCAAAAATGATTATCATTCATGCAACAGAAGAGGACGTTTGGTAACAAGACAACATTTAGAGCTTCAACACCTTTCACTTAGACCCACAAACCCTCAACGACGGAACTGACTGAGAGGCATGCTAATGGAGGAAGAAAGCGTGTCCACCTCTCTGCCAGATATTACAGATTCAGTCCTTCAGCAGCCTCTCCAAGACTCATGGACCCCCTTAGAGCACCAGTACATCAATGGAGAACAGCAGGCCATTGTGTGGGGCGAGACAGAGGTACAGATAAACCAGGCGCACGAGACAGATCAGCTCAGTCTCTCCCCGAAGGCAGGAAGAGAGACTCCTGAGGAGGCAGAGCAGTGGGAGCAAATAATATGGCCTGTGCACCCCATGACCTGCACCAGTCCCCCACTTTCCTTCGCCACGGTTCAGTGGGACATGCCTGATCTCTCTGCAGAGACGTTCCCACTCATGACTGACAGCAGCTTGGCCAATGAGCTAAACTCCGGGGGCGTGACAAGCCTAGGCACCACTTCCCCATCACTATACGGGCGTCAAGAAGTTAATGAAGAGCTTTTAACACAGGAGGACGGAGAGGAAGAAGATGGGTTCAATTCAGGGCTTCTGAACTCGGATCTAGAGTGGACAGGAAGCACCTTCGAGGTATGTGAGGATTTACAAAGTGATGTGTGATGATGTCACGCTGCTGTTATGTTAAACTTTATATATTTTTGTACATTTTCTGTGTGTAGATACAGTTTCCTGTGTCATTAAATCTTAATTCACTCCTTCCTTCCTCACCACCTCAGTCTTTATCTCCTTGGAGACATGTGTTTGGGTTACTGTAGTAAGCTGGGGGGAATAGAGTGGATATAATGTCGGTCAGATGAGGCTCAGAGTGCCTGCTCATGAACCCGCTGGCAATCACAAGCTTTCTCGCACTACTCAAGTTCACGATTGATGGCCTGTGTTGCAACTTCCAGCCATGTGATGCTGCAGATGTGCAAGAGCCAGCGGCACAGGAAAAGGAAGATTCAACACATGAGGTGCTAGACAGTAATAACGGTACGTGTTGCTCAGAGCACATTTGATTAGTTGTGAAACAGCTTTTTTTTTTTTACACCATCAGTTTAGAATACAAATATACGATTCTCGGTAATGTTTGTTTGCTGCTCATTTTTCATCGGAAATGTAGAACACTTTGATTATGTGAATCGTGACACAGTGTTATGCGCTATATGTTGATCGTCTTCTTAAAAAAAATCTTCCAGAACTCCCTCTGAGGACAGACTCAGACGAAGAGAGGGGACACTCGGCGAACTCAGATCCCGTTGTCGTGGACTTAATTGACATCCTTGAAGAGATCGAAGGCTCAGAATGTGAGGTGGACAATTTTGTACATATAAAACTAGAAGAGGAACAGGAGGAGCCCGGCGTTCTGCTGACTGGGCAGGAAGACTCAGAGGGAGAGCAATCCACAACGAATGCCATCGAGACTGAAGAGGAGAAGGAGGAGGGAGGCGAAGTAGAAGAAGAAGGTACCGAAGAAGGTGACGAGGACCAAACTGCCTGCTGCCTTGTTGATGTGTGAGTATCATAGACTTAACTAAAGAAAAGGGAACAGGAAGTGTGTGTTAACGGTAATTCCTGTCATGATGTTAATCCATTTTCAGCACTGACATATTTCATTCATACTTTGCAGGGAGGTTCCAGCAGAGCCACTACAAACTGACAATACTGGATTAACCGGCAACACAGATAAGCTAATTGATCTGCAACAGTCAGAGCTTTTGGAGGAAAGCGGATGCTCAGGCAGCGAAGAAGACATAGAGGTACTAGAACAGTTACATGAAGAACCCACAGGACAGACTGAAGAGCCAGAAATGTGCACAGATGTAGATCAGAAAGTGGACCCTGAACAGTCGGAGGCTGCGGACGACGACAACGAAGAACCACCAATACAAGCAGCAGAGCGGACAGAAAACACACAAGAACTACTGGAGCTGACTGAAAAACTGGAGGAGACGAGTTTAGACTGTGACCAGACATCTTCACAGGAGCTGTCACCGCAGCCTGAACACTCTGAGCAGCTTGAGATGACTGAAGAGCCAGCGCAGATCCAGGCAGAGGTGGCTGAGCAGCTTGAGATGACTGAAGAGCCAGCGCAGATCCAAGCAGAGGTGTCACATCAAGCAGAGGAGCGAAACTCTGAAGACGAGTTAGGAGAAGCTCTGGAACCGCAGGCAGAAGTGACAGAAGAGTCGACTCAAGCCGAAAACGCTGACCCCCCCGAGGAGTCTACTCCGTCAGAGCAGACAGTTTGTGTTGAAGCTGAAGACCCCGGAGTGGCGGAGCAGCAAGAACAGACGGAGCCACCGGAGCAGAATGAGCAAACGGCCGACTCATCGCAACCAACGCTCTCCGAGCAGCTCGTACCACCAGAGGAGACGGATGAGCCCGAAATAACAGAGCAGCTGTCTGCTGAGACTGAGGTCGCACAGCAGACTGCAGAGATCAATCAGGTGGACGAACAGGCTGAGACGCCACATCAGGCTGAAGACGTCGCAGGTAGCGAGGACGGATCTGTGCAAACGGTCGTCGCCAATGGAGAGCAACCCAAACCCCCCGAGACAACTTCACCTCTTATCAACGGAGGTGAAGTGGAGAGAGAGATGGCCCGGCGCCTCGCTGAGCGGCTGTATAAGTTGGACGGGATCCCGCGTGTGGACGTGGTGAAGCATTTAGACAAAGAGTAAGAAAATATATTATTTATATTATAGATATATACATATTTTTATCATACCATAGATTCAAAGAGTGCTGCATATACATTTTCAGACAATTAAAAATCATCAATAACTTTCACAAACAAATCTTCAGGTCTTCATTGTCCTGCATCCTCCAGGTTTTTAAAGTTAACAAACACATTAAACTTAAGCAACCTTTCCAGTTCTTTATTAACTATACACCAGAAAATTACAATCTGAATCACAACCGCGCCTACAGTGTGTAAATTCCCTGGATGTTTGTGAATATGCCAATCTCAATAACCAGAAGAAGAAAAACCAGTTCTTAACTGTGCAATTAAACATCTTTGTCTTCTAGCTTAACAAGAAGATTCTAATAAGAAGACTAATAATCCCTGTACATACACAGCACAGCCACCTTTTCAAAGACAGAGTGAAGCCCACAGAGAAATGTGTGATTTATTCCACATAATCACCTTCACATTTAGTTTTCAAAAGTCTGATAATGCCATCGAGGGTATCATGGCAACTATTAATTAATAACAGAAAGTCCCCACTGTCACGTACCGGGGGCGTAGAGGTTAAGAGAGTTTGGCATTTATCAGACGTGGAGAGTCTGGTTATGTTATGGGAAGTGTAGGATGAAGAGGCTTTTGTTGTCATAATATTCAGATTTAGCTGTAATATAATCCTTTCCTGGACACATTACAGTCAGTTAATACAAAGTTTTTTTTCACAGTTTGATTTCCTCTACTTGCTTGGAGAAAAAGAAGTCACATGATTTTGTTTTCACATCCTCCTCCTTTGCTTTCAGTTTTAGCCCACAAACATTTGCCCCACTATTGAGTTAAAGATATGTGGTGATACTTTTAAATACAGTGCATAACACTGACGCCGAACGTGTTTTGTTTCTGTTTAGTAATGACTACAGTCGTGCTGTCGGGGAGGAGTATCTGAAATTCTTTGACTTCACCGGGCAACCTCTCGATCATGCCCTGAGGTAAGAATTACAGAGGCGGAGTTTGGATTACATTTCTCACAGAACATGATTGTGAATGTTTTTTTTTTCTCTCTCTCTCTCTCTCGCTCAGATCTTTCCTAAAAGTTGTGGTGCTGATAGGAGAGACTCAGGAGAGAGAGCGCGTGCTGCAGCATTTCGCCTGCCGCTTCCAGCAGTGCAACCCCGACTCGTTCACCTCTTCAGGTGAGCCTCGGTCATGCTTAAAGACACAGCAGCGAGTGCTCACGTTTGACAGATGAGTGTCATCTTCACCCTTTTGTTTTTTTTTTTATATCCTCAGGGTCTGTGTTGGCTCTTACGTGTGCTTTGATGCTTCTCAACACTGACTTGCATGGGCAGGTATGACTGTAAAAGTTTTGTTTTGACTCAGCACCGTGTTACCAAACAACCCCTTTAAGGCTTTTGCATGTTTTGTGTGTGTTAACAGAATGTAGGAAAATCCATGTCCTCTTCTAAGTTTGTGTCCAACTTGGATGGGATGAATGAAGGAGAAAACTTCAACAAGGACCTCTTGAAAGTAATGCCGTCCCTGATTTTCTTTTTTAAGTGTCAAATCCTGGTCGGGGAAAATGATTTAACCTTTCCTTCTCCATCTCCATCTTCATTACAGAGTCTTTACAATTCCATAAAGAATGAACCGCTGGAGTGGGCCGTGTAAGTGGACTGATATAAACACTCTCATGTTCTTCACGGAGATAATCTCACACATAAGGATCTGTCTTTGCATGTTTCAGTGACGAGGAGGAACTGAAGAACTCCGTGTTGGCGGACGAAGACGCGGCAGACGACGCGCCGCTGCGTTCCAAAGCCAACCCCTTCCAAGACGTTCCTCACGACAAAACGGCCTCTGTGGTCAAAGAGGGATTCCTGCAGAGGAAGCTCCATGCTGACATTGACGGCAAACGCAGTGAGTGAGACGCAAACTTGAAACTTTGAGGAAAGTCAGGTTTTCATTGATGCAAACATAGATGAATGAGGATTTGATATGACTGTACCTGCTGGATGTTTGTGTGTTGCAGCTCCGTGGGGGAAAAGAAGCTGGAAGACTTTCTACGGAGTGCTGAGGGGAATGGTGCTTTACTTGCAGAAGGTAAGTAACTCAGTGTTTCCCTCTTGTATGTATGAATGCAGTTACTTATTTGAGCATCCTTGTGTGCGTGCCAGGATGATTATAGGAAGGACCAGCCGACTAACGAGGAGGTGGTGAGCGTGCATCACTCTCTGGCCGAGCAGGCAGCCGAGTACACCAAGAAGCCGCACGTCTTCCGTCTGCAGACAGCCGACTGGAGGGTGTTCCTCTTTCAGGCCTCGTAAGTTCACGGCACAGCTGACAATGTGAGTGTGTTTATGTGTGTGTGTGTGTGTGTGTGTGTGTGTGTTTATGTACTGTTGGTGTTTGTTTTCCTCCCAGATCCAAAGCGGAGATGAATTCATGGATCAGCCGCATCAACCTGGTCTCGGCTCTTCACTCCTCACCTCCGTTCCCCGCCGCCGTCGGCTCTCAGAGGAGGTTCTTCAGGCCGATCCTCCCCGCCTCGCAGTCCGCCCACACTCTGGTGGGCACTCCCACCTCTCTTTCTTAGTGACATTCCTTTCATACAGTTTCTTATAATAAAAAACAAGTAATATGTTTTTCATTACTTACACGTTTCGACAATTCCTCTGAGATTCTGTCCACTTCAGAGGTGTTAGACCTTTTTTATGTACCAGGCTACCACTGCTACAGAAATCCTGTCAAATCTGTACTGTCAACATAATCCTTGTGTGTTTCACCTCTGCAGCTGGAGTAAGACAGTGTTAATACTCTCAGCACATGTTCTTCTGCAGGATTTGCATAAAAGCTCTTCCTCTGTCTGTCTCCCCATGCAGGAACGTCAGCTGCAGTCTCACGCAGGAATGTTGGAGTCCTTCAAGGCAGACCTGTCGTACTTGCAGCAAAACCTACCAGAGGGCAAAAAAGCCAAAGCTAAGGAGCTGGAGGAGCATCGCGTCAGAGCGGAGTATCTGCAGCACGAGGTAATCCAAGTGTCCTGAGTGAAAGTGTGTGCACACGAGTGTATTAAGACCTGTAAGTGACCCCGTGTTTGTGGATCACACCCTGCAGATGTGCCGCTATGAGATCTTCATTCAGGTGCTGGAGGCCTGGAAGGGTGTGAAAAATACAGGAGATGGCGTGTTGAGCATCGCAGACCTGAACCAGTTTGATAAAGCCGTGAGTGCAGACTCTGTGGGGGAGGAAGACGAGGAAGATGGGCTGAAAAAGTCCCACTCCAGCCCCTCTCTGGAGCTGGAGCCGCTTCCTCCGACGGTCATCAAAGTTAAACGCAACATCTCAGAAAGACGGACATATCGGAAGACCATCATTCCCCGATGGAACAAAGAGGCCTGAACGGTGTTTTAGAGTTTTTCTGCATTTTTATCTGGTGCACTTTTACAAAAATCAACCTCAGGGAGTCCCTGACCCTCAACCTCGCTCGCTCAGGTTAGAGGGGGGGGGGCGGCCTGATTCATTTGTTGAGTGAATCAAAATGTCTGGAGCTAATTTATTTAGTTTTGTCGTGTTAAACTTTGGTCTCCAGTGAAGTCAGTGAACTCTGGCTCTCATTCCTTATTTTACTTTGGGCAGAAATGTGCCTTTAAAACTTAAACCACTAGAGGGTGCTGTAGCACAGCACATCTCGGAGTGAATGAAGGACGTGTTGTCAGGTAGTTTTAAACTTGTTTTTAAAAGAATCCTAATTGCACTTTTATTGTTTTGAATATTCTGTATAAAACGTTGATTTGTTTTCTGTAATTTGTTCATGAAGTTTGTGTCACTGTTACATATTTTTTTCTAAATGAAGGGTTCATTGTCAAAACATTACATGTTGCGTTTCTCCTCAAGGAAGAATAAAGTGTTATTTCTGTTCATGATTAACTTCTTGTGCTTCTCTGCTTGTGAGTCCCTTGTGACTGTTTATAGATGTTAACACATTTAATTTGATTTATTCAGTAACTTTAATTGTTTTGACTTTAATTCAGTTATTTTCTTTCAGTTTAGATATAACAAAGAGTAGTAATTCAAACATTTTGTGAGCTGTGATGTTACAAAACACTAGAAAACACTCGTGTGAGTGCTGTAATGAAGGATGCAGAAGCTCAGCAAAGTAAGAGAAAGAACATTTCTTTTTTTTTTTTTTAGAAAATGCCTCTTCTTTTTCTTGGAACATCAGCAGTGTTTTATTTTTATCATCTGTTTTTGCATTTTACGCAAAAAAAACGTGTTTAATTATTAACAGCACAGTAAAAAGTCAGTGTGTGTGTTGCAATCGCATAACTGACCACTATCTATCTATCTATCTATCTATCTATCTATCTATCTATCTGTCTGTCTGTCTGTCTGTCTGTCTGTCTATCTGTCTATCTATCTATCTATCTATCTATCTATCTATCTATCTATCTATCTATCTATCTATCTATCTATCTATCTATCTATCTATCTATCTAAAATCTAAAACTTTATTTTGGCATAAAATTCTCAGTGTTTCCCACAGAACTCACAGAGGAAGAAGAGTTTTAAAATATTAATCGCAGAGTTAAAGTATCTGAAGATCCAGTGCTCTGTGAAATTGTTCATTCAAGTAATAGAGTTACTCTAAAGTTACTTTATTTTGCAAATGCTGCATGTCTAAATGTGGAATGATTCTCCTGCATGTCACTGCAACTACCAAACATAAAGTGGAGGCCAAAAAAAAGAACCGCACTTCAAGAAATTCAAAAAGGACAAGGAAACCAAAGAGAGAGCCACTTCTGAAGACTGAAAGTGGCAAATGGGGGATTGTGTCGTGTTTTTTTTATGTATCCAAAGATTGAGGAAGAAAAAAGGTGGAGCAGACCTGTGTGTGTTCGTGTGTGTGTTTATGCGTGTGATCGCTCTCAATGGCACGGGCCCCATTTTGTTCTCTTTCAGCCTAACGTGTTGAGCAGCGGTCGACCTGGGGTGATCAACAATAAGAGCAGGATGTCTAGAATCAAGTGCACCCCCCAACTCCTAACACACACACATACACACACACACACATTCCTCACACAGGAATGTGATGTGACAATAAGAAATGCAATGAAGAGCACAGACAATACAGACAAGGACACACTGTCCTGTTTGGGCGTCCGATCGAGGCGCTGGACTAACGGATGCCTTGGGGATTTTTTTTCCCTCCCTGACGGACATGAGGTGAAACCGAGGAGCCTCTGAGTGATCATCTGTGCTGCTTAATTAACGTGATAATGCTCAACTTCTTGTCCTGTCAATGGAAGCAGCCTCCATTCATTTGCAGGAATAACAACAGCTCATTAAGATAAAGTCAGATTCTGCAGATGAGGGTGACTGATGGGCCACATGAGTGACAGGGTGCCCCCGGGCCATCATAGCACCTTAAGAGGGGCGGGGTGAGGATAGGCCCGACGCGCTGAAAGGCGACGCCATCTCTCGGCTAACCTACATGCTCTCGGGCCTGTGACGAAATGTTACAGTGAGAGGCGTCCATTAGCGCCTCTTGTTTTTCAAATCAAATTGAAATGTTTAATCTGAGCTAAAGGTGCTTGGTTTGGTGTGCTGGCGTCACAGAGGAGCTCTCCACCAAAAGCTCTTCTCACATGGCCTGTGGACCATGACTGCAACGGTGGCGGTGGAGGTGGTGGTGGTGGTGGTGGCGGCCTTGTTTTGGAGTACCATCTCTCTCCTCCTCTCCGACAACAATAATGGACCGGTTGGAGCAGCGGGGACTGCATTAGCTGCTGGGTTCAGAGGGCATCCTTCCCAAGGAGTTGGCCTGTTTTTGTTCCATCTGCGCCACTCCATTCTCAAGCTTTGTGCGACTCAGTCAGGCCTGGGTGGGTAATTAAAAAGGCAAGAGCTCAAGTTGTGATCATTAGAGGCTTGTCCTGCAAAAAAAGAAAGACCACGTAAGGTCACTTCTGGACCTCTTCTTTTCCACTTTCCTCCTCCCCCTCACACACACACACACACACACACACACACACGCATACAGACAATGCTGCTTTGAACATCGCTCAACATCCACAATGGCTGCTCTGAAATGCTCCGTAAATATACGTCACAGACACCTGCAAACAATGCCGTGAAACATAAACTGCACTGTAAACACTCACATTCATCCCTGGGTTGTTTTTTTGTTTTTTTTGCCCTCAATGCTCCTGACAATCATTCTCCATCTGCTGCTAACGCCTTGCACGCTCTACTTGCTACTTTTTTATCTCTTATTAGCACTAACACTTGATTTCTCCCAGTGCGGCTATTGGAAAAACATTTTTTTTTGTCTCCCTCTTTGGTGGTCTGTTTCTCTGTCTCCATCCTTTTGCTCTTAACTGCTGCTGTTGTGATTTGCCTTTCTCCGTCCGGGGTCCTTGAAGTCTCTCTGTGGTCCTTTGTTTTTTCCACTCAGACTCCATTCGCCTCTTTCTCTGAGACATTAAGTAATAACCCTCTCTTGTCCAGCGTCCACTGGCACCAGACATGATCTTCTGCACTTCCCCAGTGTTCGACTGCAGGCAGCCAAACGCATTCAATGCATTTGGTTTCCATACGAGCGCAATTTTCAGTGGGAAGTGATATTCTTTTATTGCTGTAAGTTGATTTGAAAGAAATGGGAGGCACTGAAGAAAAACATCTTCCCTGTCTTTTTTTTTTTTTTTTTTTTTCCCCATCCCAGACCGCGCTCGTTAGCGATGCTTTTCTCACGGCCAGACATTTTCATTTTATTTGCCAATCAGACCCAGTCCAAACATGAATCACTCTTTAGATTTCATCAGAGCCGACCCCTTCATACTCTGTTTACAAAGGCTGGCTTTTTGTAGCAAAGGAGCCTCTTATTGAGAGAGTTAAAGCAAGTGCCTTGCTTAAGGGCGTTTCAACGCATGACCTCTCTTTGCCCTCTCCTCTTCCACACACACACACACACACACACACACACACACACACACACACACTCCTGCCTCTGACAACACTCCTCGGGCACAGACTGGGTGGCTTTTAAAATGCAGGACAAACACGATCTTAAAGTCGGCGCTCTGTGGGTCAGTGCGACGTATAGAGCGGAGCAAGAATGTTTGAGGGCTAATCTCCTCCATCTTATCTCATTTCATCTTTCAGCTTATACAGGAGTCCGTTTTTACTGCTCAAGCCACATCTATAAATATTTGCATCTGTCCTTTCTCTGATTGATCTTTAATCTGCGGCGCAATTCGAGAATGAAACAACATTATCGAGACGTCTATGTGATGCTGAATGAGCTATTTGTCAGCTGTGTGTTTGACCGCCACCGGCCTCCACAGGTCAACCCTCTCCCTCAGGGCAGTACCTGATACCTGGCAGATTTTATCCACCTCGCCATGTGTGTGTATGTGTGTGTAGTGTTGAATGTGTGTGTGTGCTTTGAAAGGTGCGTTTTTCTTGATGTCTTCCAGTCAATAGTAGCTTCCTGCCTTCAGGGCCTGTGTGTTGTTTAATAGGCTGGTTGGACACAGGGCATCTGTGTTTCCTCCCTCCGCCTCTTCCTACACAGAAACACCCTCTGTTTGACCACTTTGCTCTGTTTGACTGGCACATTTGTTCCAGGTGCATTATGGTTAAAAGGTGGAGGAGATTAGATAGCTTCTTGAAATTTGAGGAAGGTGTTGTCATTTGAAGTCCGCTCAGGTGTTCTGAGGCTCTTTTCTCTGGCCAAAATACCAACATCTGGATGGAAATCCAACCTTCAGTCAGCCACTTTGGTTTCAGACTGAAATATCTCAACTATTAATTAATAGATGCTATAAAACTTTGCCCCGACATTTGTGGTACCCGGAAGATGAATCCTAATGATCCTTGATCCTGTGACTTTTCATATAGACCCACCATCAGGCCAAATGTTCCAGTTATTGAGTGAAATATCTCAACATTTACTGGATGGATTGGCACCAAAGTTTGTTTGGTCATTCATGGTCCTCAGAGGATGAATCCCTCTGACTTTTCCTCTAGCAGCGCCATTAAGCTGATTGACAGGTATTGGGTGTTAACTTTAAGGTTCAGGCTTAGAGTTAGTTGACCTTGGAACCAATTTGTAACCACATCTGGTGGCTTTACAATATTTTCCATGAATAAACGTCATGACATGTGATTGAAAGCTAAAGTTGGCCTTCATTGAGACTTTTTTTGGTTAGACATATATTTGGCATGAAAATTGAGACAGATATTCATCTACCTCTGTGGACAACATCTTAACTTTTCATCTACTGCCATCATCAGATCAAAGTCTGTGTTAATGGCTTTCTTCTATGGGTGGAAGTAGCTGTATGAAGAAATCCTGGCTACTTGCTGGCCAATAACTGCGGAAGGTGGACATGATTGTCAGATTGTCGGAACAAAAAGTTACAAAAATTGTCAGACACAGCTCCAATAATTTCAACATCAGAAAGATGTGTCGGGAGAGTGACACAGTTTGACTATCCGACAAGTACTGTATCATGCTGGCCCATTTAGTGGTTGTTGTTAGTTCTTGTTAAAGGTGTATGAAGTGAAAGGAGAATGAGGAGTTTTTAAAAACACTGAGTCGACACAGCAGAACAAGAATCTCAAGCTGTCACAGGGCTGCAAAGAAAAGGAGGATGTTCGATGCTAAAAAGGCGACAAAAGGTTCAGAATAATCAGCTGGGCTTTGCCCAGAAACAATTAATAGAAAAGGTGATGGGTTCACTCACACAATCTGGGTTTTCTCGAGGGCCGTAAAAAGCCTGAGCTGGGTGGGGCCCACGCGGCAGCGCTGCCATTCACAGTTTAAAACAACAGCGTGTTCTGCAGCTCATTTGGACGGACAAATTCTGTCAGCCAACATAATACTTATTTGCCGGGCTGAATTGGTTGGCCAGTGTCTCGGGCTCAGAGATAAGTGGAGAACTTTCCAGATGACTGGCGCAGGACAACCCCGACCCGTCATCCCACTGATTGCCACACACTCCTCTGCTGCCTTTTTGGCAGCAATTTCTCCAGGGGCCCCCATTCTGTCTTTGAGTTTGTCCCCATAATGGTAATGGGACACATGCCTTCTCCTCTGCACACACACACACACACACCTTACTATAGCACACAAACACACACACATTCTTGCTCTGTCTCTCCATCACACACACATATGGACACAGTGTTAGTATGGCTCTGTGTTAAATGTAGTCCCAGTCGCCCCGTCCTGCCAGCTTTGTCTGCCCTCAGCTGTTCCGGCCCGGTGCTTGTATTGTGCTGCCAGGCTCATTACCAGACCAGAAGCACTGTGGCCCGAAACCTCCTCGCTAATAGGCCCAGAGAGAGACAGAGAGGAGTTATTTCTGCTGTGGCTTGTGTGTAGCGCGATAATGTTTTGTTTTTTGGCAGCAAGACTGTTAATGTTTAACATTTGGTCGGCCATCAGGTGGCTGAGGAATTTGAAATTGGGTTCAGTGAAAATGTTTGCCACGTTTACTTGAAAGCTCCTCTGCATGTATGAGCGTACATGGATGTGTGTGTTTCTGCATGCCTGAGCAGGGAACTGGAAAGAATGAGTGTCCAGTCCAGTTGATGGGCTGTCTGGAGTGGGCCAGGCCACTTGGACAACAATGGGATGAAGTGTAGCTATTGTTTAAAGTTTACAGGGCGGTACGCGACGTGTACGGTAGTGCGGCTGCAGGAGAGGGATACAAAAAGAGGGGCGCCAAGAGGTGAGTCAGGAAAAACAGTGAAATGTGAGGAGGGTGAAGGCTCGGAGAGAAAAAGAAGTGCATACTGTAAACAGAAAGACGTCAGGACGGATCTTCATCAGCAGACAAATAGTGCTCTGACTGAACTGATATTGAGGACTTTAAGTGATTGTCTCAGAAGTCAGACAAAAGCCTTCATAAAGTTTCATAATTAGGCTCGAGGCTTTCTTTAAAGATGAATTAGGTCACGAAACACAGAAGTCCATGCGCTGAAAATGGTTGCAGAGGTTGAAGTAGTCTAATGAGACTAAACAGCAGCCTCCACAAAAGAGGGTAAACCCAGAGCTGAAGCAAGTTCAAGTGCACACTTACCGCTAGAAACCCTAAAGTTTCTTTATAGAGCCTAATTTAATAAAATATAGTACAATAAAATATACAAAAATAAAACTTATAAAATAAAATGTTTTTTGGGGTTTTTTTTTGCAGATCCAAAACTCAATAGATAATAACTAATTTGGTCATAAATAAAATTTGAAATATATTGGAATATTTTTACTTTTATAAATATAGCTTTTATATAATTTGAACTTCATGCACATTATATATATATTATGAAAACACCACATATCTACAATTCTGTGACAAGTAGGCAGTGGCTGAGGAAGAAGTGCTAAATCATAAACTAATTTACAGTAAAAATATATATACATATACACAAAAAGGACCACTTTATCAGGTAAATGTGCTCAAATACAACAACTCTGCCATAAATTATACTTTTATGAAAAACTCATAATTTCTTAAAAGCTGAAATTCAGATTTGATTATTATTGAGGTTGCAGTGTTAAAAGGTAGTGGTGCATTATATTGAGAGGTGTTTCTGATATTATGTGTGTAAACCCAGCACTGCCACCCACTAAGACCTCAACAGTAAACATAATAGTTAAATTAATACCTCTCTGACAGTGTCAACAAAAAAAATTGTAAAAGTTGTATTGGCTCACACTGGATTGTTCAAGTGTACCTAATGAATATGTATTATGAATTTATATCTGACAGTATATGAATGCTGTTTTATGTTATTTTGCTGGAGCTAATAACCCGTTCTGAGCTAGTTTTTGGCTGCACATCAACTTCATTTGAGCTCTACAATAAATAAACTCGTACCTGACACAGACATACACTGCGCCGCGTCTGCATCACTCACAGGTATCACAAACGCGCGCCTAAAAAGAGCCAGTTTCACGTAGGGAGGGAGCGCGCGGCCTCATCATCATCACCATCATCACCATCATCACCATCATCATCATCACCATCACCGTCCTCTCGCGCGCGGCGGCACCAGGTGGGCCGCGGCACCGCCGAACCGTGCCATCGTTAACGCGCCGCAATTACGAGGCCGCAAAGAGGGGACGAAATAATTGCAAATAAAACTACATGATGCAGAAAATAAAAAAAGAAATTAAACAGATGCGCGTGTTTGCAGGATCATTGCTTTCGTCCTTTTAAAAAAAAGAAAAAAAATGCTGAGAGGAACAAAAAATGTGCAACATTTTTCAGGATATGCAGCTGACTTTAAGCGTCTAAGAAGGCTGTTAGTCCTAATAATAATAATAATAATAATAATAATAATAATAATAATAACACTCATTAACATACCAAAATATGAGTAGAGAGCTCTACACCTACAAAAAGTTCCTTATTGATTATTAAAAAGTTTATTATTGTGTATTATTAAAAAAAAAAATCAGAACCATCCTTTAAAAAGACAGTAAAAACAAACAAAGAGTAAATTTGTCATGCTTTAATTAAAATAATTCTTTAGAAATTCATTATTTACATCTGCAATAATATTAATAACAGTATACGAAAAAATAGTCACAGTTCTTACCAAACATCAGCATGACAACAAACTAAATTTATTTGACGCAAAACAAATGTATTTCAAGCCTTGTTGGTTTTTAGTAGCCAAATCACCGTCGTCCCCCTCCCTCATCAGTCATTCTCTGAGTAAAATTGCATCACTTCCCCATAAGTAATTCATCATTTACAATATGTACATATTGCTAGACAAATACATTAATTGTCTCTGAGGGGCATATGTGGGCATTTTATTGTAATTGTGATTTAATGTGTCACCTTTTAGTCTATTATTTTTCTCTACAAGGAATTAAAATCTGAATTTACAGTGAAAACAAGTCACAAAGTGAATTTGCAAGCAGAC
The DNA here is from genome assembly GCA_028641955.1 of Protonibea diacanthus. Classification (NCBI taxonomy): domain Eukaryota; kingdom Metazoa; phylum Chordata; class Actinopteri; family Sciaenidae; genus Protonibea; species Protonibea diacanthus. Next base: position 10,532,480 of record CM053991.1, on the reverse strand, counting down.
ACAGATCAGGAAAAGGAAATTCATTTGTCATGTTAGGACAAGAACAAAAAATGGTTGTAAACAAAAGCAGGCATAGTTCAGTATAAAGGAGTTGCATATCCGTATTCGCTGGATCAGTGGTGACAAGTTGCAGATGTGGGAGAAAGAAAGTCTTTGGCCAAAAAACAGCGTTAAAGAGCTCTGTATGCTGAAAAATATGCAGCTTGGTCTTGATGTGAGACGTCAGGCTGAGTCTCTGGGAAACAGGCCCTGGTGAGGATTTCAGTGTTAGCCATGTGTAAACGTGCATGAGTCAGAGTTACCCTGGGCGATGGTATCAGTAATGACAAATAAATAACATCAGGTGTGGTAGGATGTTGGGAAGAAAAAAAAAAATGTGCTGATTCATCAGCAGAGTCTCAAGTTCACATCCAGTTTTGACTTTCATGCCTTGGTCCGTGATCAGATCAGATGTGTCAGCTGATGTAAAGTCCTCCAGGTTGACTCCATCTGCACAGGCAGGGACTAGAGGTGGTCGTAGGCGGCTGCAGACGGTGGAGCGGTGCGGGAGGCCGAGCTGTAGTAATAGGGTGAACCTGCGGGGGGAGACACAGATGAAAGGGCCATCAGAAGTGGAAGGTGGTGGATCAGACTTTCTTTATCCATCTTAACCAAAGGTTTTTTTTTTTTTTTTTTTACAGCAGATGGTTGAGCTGGAAGTCTGAGCTGCTTGGACTGTTTGTCCTGCGAGTGGTTTAAGTCCATACACTGCACTCTTCAGGAATAATGTAGAAGATGAGAGGGATGCAGGACTTTTGTTTTCTAACGGTGAGGAGATGTGGTGGAAAACCTTTTATAGTACATCTCTTGCGATCATTATCTCAGACTACGGGACACATATCTGCCGTCTGTCCCCAGTGTCAGGTGGGATATGGAGCTGACACTTGAAGGCCTCTACTTGATCTAATCCGACTTGAATCGCGCCTCATTAGTATGTGGTTAAATTAATAAATGTAAATATAATGAGATGGGAAAGAACGTGTTAAGAACGAGTGTTCCTGGAATAGTCTCTAAAAAGGAAATTGTAGTTTTGGTAAATGACTTCTTTGTTCGTTTCTAGTTTCATAATCGTCTTTTTATATTGCTTTGACTGTTTTATATGGTTTTGTCTGCAGCTTTTTATGCTGCAAATGAGGTTTCCAACCTTTATGGAGTGTTTAATGAGACTTTTCTAAACAGAAAAAGGTTAAATAAGTGAAAAAAAAAAATCAAAGATATTGCATTGTGTCTGAGGCCACTTCCTGGCAGCAGATCATTTAAATTCTAGTCATGATGAAATGTTTGTGAATCATCAAGAGGAGTGAGTTTCATGCAGATGCAGACTCCATTTCAACATCTAGATAACATCGCGGAGGTTAACTTAATATATTCAGAAGTATCATCCTAAGTGCAGTAAACAAACATCACAAATGCAGTACAGTGTGTCCATACTCACCCAGTATGCTGGAGTTGGTGAACCTCCAGGCTTCACTGTAGGAGGTGTAGGGCGAATGGCTGTAGGTTTGACCCGAGTAGTCCGCACCTGCTGCAAGAAAGAAAAACTTCATCAAACATCCAGATAGGACGCGTCGACACAACAAAGAAAACGTTCTTTATTAAAAGGCGAAGATGTCGCCAAGAGCTCCATAGAGTGGCATTGTTTGTTTGTGTGTGTGTGTGTGTGTGTGCCAGCATCTGCTCAGCCTTAGCTCATAATTCACCAACAGTTAGTGCAGCCTGTAAACCATTAATCTGTGGTGCAGGTGGATGGCTGAGGGTAAAATCCCTCGGCCCAGTGGTGCGTGCATACAGCTAGCTTCTACGCCCTCTCTCCTCGGCGCTCGGCCCCCTTGCATCGTTCAGCCTCTGCCCTCTGAAATGCCCTCCTCCTCCTCCTCCTCCACCTCCTCCTGCTGCTGCTGCTGCTGCTCTCTGTCCTACACTTCCTGCTTTAGCCTCTTTGGCACTCCTCTTTCTTTCTTTTCTCTCTTTTTTTTTTAACATTCCAATATCTAATTGGTAATTATGTTGGCTGGAATGAATCCCTGAGCTCCCCTCCTCCTCCTCCTGTCCTAACCCCCCCTTTCGCTCAGTAATTGTGTAGCAACGCTTCCTCACAGCGAGCCCACCAGAAAAATAATAAATCAGACCCTCTCATTTCGCGCTTCGGAGGGCAGACTTCAAATAAAAAAAAAAAAAAAAGGCACATCACACACACACACACACACACAGAGTCTCTCTAGTCGTATGCAGGCATCCTGACGTAGACACACACACACACACAAACATGCACGTATATGCACACACACACACACACACACACCACAAAGACCTCCTCCTCTTCGCTCATACCCAGACTTTACACCCCCCCCCCTCCCCGTCCGCCCACCCTGCATCTCCCTCCTGGGCCCCCTGGTTCCCATGGCGATGTGTGGTCAGAGGTGTCTGGGTGGGGGGTGTGGGCAGCAGGGCGGAACCCCCAGCCTGCTCCCTGTACCCCCTGGGCCCATGTGCACCACCCGCGCACACACAACTACACACAGCACAGCTCACCACCCTGGCAAGACTACTCATTGACTCAGCCCGTCTCCCTGTTAATCTACAAGCCGCTCTTTCTCTTTAGTCCCTCTCTTTCTCCCCGCCGTCATCGCCCTCCCTTCTCTCTCTTTCGTTCTACCTGTCCTGACTCATTTGGCGCCATTTGCTTTTTATTTTCTGCCTAGTTCAAATCACAAACTTACCTGTGACCATGCCTGTGATGGCGGAGGAGGAGTATCCTGTCTGGGCAGGGGAAGGGATGTGAGGTGGGTAGCCTGGCAGGGTGGAGCTCACCATGTCGCGCCCTAAAAGCACACACAGAAACACACACCTTTAACATCAAGACGGAAGATTGAGTTACTATTTTACTTTTGTTACTGCTGCAGTTAATCATTTACATTAAAGGAAAATGCCAAAAATGACTAAAACCCTTGAGTATTTGCTGGATTTCTGTGTTTTGTATGAGAATAAATGGAATGTTTTAGAAATCTAGATGAACAAAATATTTTTCCACAATTTTCTGACAATTCATAAACCAAACAATCTAAAAACAGATCAAATAAACGTCAGAATTATCAATGAATGAAAATGCGTGTTGCGCAGCACCAAAGCAGGTGTGAATGAGTGACATGGATACCTGCGTTACCTGAGATGATAGGCTGACTGCTGAACTGCCCGTACACCGGCGCGTGATGGGAGAATGAGTTGAAAGCGTTGGGGAAATGGTTGGAGTTGCCGCAGCTGGCGCTAACAGAAACAGAAACAGGCTTCTGCAGCGCCTGCAGCTCCACGAACGCCAGGTTGGACGCTGCCATGTTTGGGGAGGGGCTTGTGCTCGTCACTTCTGGGGACATTTCCTGTTTTAGACAGAGCGGCAGGGACTGTAGGGGCTCTGAGGTGGTGACGGCCAGTGTGCAGGCGGGTGAGAAGATGAAAAAGAAATGAGTGAAACTACCAACTTAGAATGAGTGAAATGTCAAAAACAAAAGAGTGAGTGGCTTCGGCACACTGGTGCGGGGTCAAAGGTCATCGTCTAACATTAAGAGCCTCACCGGTCACCATGGTGTAGCTCTGGTGCGCCGTCAGATTCCGTCCAATGGTGGAGCTGGATGTTGAGAGGCTGGTCTTGGCATCGTCTAGGTTGCCATTGATGAGGGACAGCGGGTACAAAGTCTGTGGATGACGAACAGGGATTAGCTATTACTGTAAAGTGTGTGGGAGCAAATAAGCATGTGTTCAAGTCAAAAAAACAAAGACAGAATTTTTTTTAAATTTGCAGCTCTGAATTGTGGAGAAATAAATCTGAAACCAAAGGAAAAGCACATCTAGAAATGACTGTGTATCTCTTCCGACTTGTGTTTCAGTGCATATCAGACGTTAACCTGAGTCTCTACCTGCTCCGTCTTGCTGCCGGACGCAGAGCCGAACGAGTCCGGGGGATAGTGGTGACGATCAAACCCACAGTCCAGATGTTGCGTGGCTGCGGTGAAGTGATCCAGCCTCATCTGTTTCCTCGGGACGCCACCGCTGCCCTGAGAGTCCACGCTGTGCCGACAACTCTCCTGATCACCTGAGGAAGAAGAGGATGGTGGTGATGGGTAAAGTGTGTGGCGTTCTGAAAAATACAGAAGATTCTGCCCTTGGAAATTACACCGTTTCATCACATTAATGTTAAAAACCAAATCATTTAACTTGCACTTACACTAACATCGATCCAGACTTGCAAGAGGACAATAAGGTTTGTGTTTTAAGTTTGTGAATTAGTGGTTTGTGTTGTTGTCATGCGACCAGCATGCCTGAAATACTCTTTAAGTGACAATTTAAGTGTTTTGAAGTCAATTAAACAATTTTTCTAAATTTGCTTTTGTTCAACGCCTCTCCCTAGTGACAGAAAATCTCGTTCTTGATGAATTTCAGGTAAAATGAAGGTCAAATAAATGATTAAATAAAGCGATTTCGAGTGTTTTTCAGCTTTTCAAGATGCTTCAGAGTGAATGACTTCAGGCAGGATGCCTGTACGCTGTATGCAGGAGTCAGAAATTAAACGTTAACCTGAGGAAAGCTGCTGAATGTATGTGTTTGGAACCGTCACAGTAAAACAAAATGATGCCGACGTGTGGCGTCTCAGCCATTTGATCTGATTCTTACTGTCATCGTGGCTCCTCTTGCCTTCGGCGCTGGGTTGGGGGATACCCAACAAGCCACTGATGGAGTAGGTGGAGCCCAAAGAGTCTGACTGTGGAGACTCGGGAGGGGTGACCGCCGAACTGGGAACTGAGACAGACAAAGACAGACAGGTCTGAGACACAAAGCGGAAACGATACTGTGCATCTCACTGGTCATACCCCAAGGTCACGAGCTTAATCCTACACAACAATGAGCACGTTCTTTAATCTTTAACCTTAATCCTTCACCATCACATGATGATGCTTGGCGATGTGGATGGTGATATAACCTCCATTGACTTACTTAAGGTCTGTCCTGGACTCAGGCCTTTTCCATCCAGAGGCAGATTGAATGGCTGCTGGACTTTTGTCCGAATTATTCTGAAAAAAAAACAAACAAAATTTTACATTTAACGCACGCTTTAAATGTTATTTGGTGGGTGTAAGCATTGCCATAATCAGAGCATACTAATATTGAATGAAGATGCAGAGGGGAGAGTTCAGGAATATGCGCTCAATCTTACTCTTCTTCTCTTTCTGCCTGTGCACAAGCAGCCAGATATCTACATGGCGCTGAGCCGCAGAGGCATATTTGCGCCTCTAACATGATTTCATTCATAATTCAGTTTGTCACCTGTTAATGGAGCTCACGCTGGGCACCGTGTCGCTGTCACACACTCCCTCTGCCAGCAGCCTGTCCCTGATCTCCCAGGCGAACATGGTGGGGTTCTGCCTTTTGTACTCTGCGATTTTGTCCACAACCTTCGGGGTGGCCACCTTGGGCTTGGAGCCGCCGATCACGCCGGGCTTGATGCTGCCTGTCTCGTAGTAACTGGAAGAGAGATGGAAGAAGAGGAGGAGGAGGGTGTTTAAAGGAGACATCACCAAAGTGTCCAAGATAAGTAAACAGACTGTCAGAGGTCAAAGAACAGAAGTTGAGTAAGGTGCTTGTTGACATGCTCACCGTCCCAGGATCTTGCTGACACAGCCGTGGCTCACTCTGAGCTGCCGGGAGATGTCACAGGGCCGAACCCCCTGGTGTGCCATGTCCACGATGCGTTGCCGGATCACCTCCGGAAGCGGGCGTCCATTAACAAACATTCCACCTAGTTGGTTAAGACCCCCATGACCTGGGGGAGGAGGGGGGATGAACACTTATAAATGTCATGGAACCAGAGACATGCCAACAACTCTGCACTATAATTAGAAAAAGCACGGACTCACACACACTCTGAAGACAGAAAATAAAGAACACAATGAAGACTGAACATATTTTAGCAGCGACAATACAGCAATTTTCCAAAACGATCCATGGTCAAAGTTATCTCCAAAGTCAATGACAGTGGATACACACAGATACTCCTGCACTGCTCAAACAAACACGCTCTCTGACACAGAGTTTATGTCTCTGTGAATGCATGTTTAAGTCATTAACTCATTTAATGTTGCAGGTTATGATGGGAAAAGTTGCTGTCAAAAAAAAAAAAAAACAACACATAAAGGATAAAATAAGAAAAAAAAGTTGTAGCCTCTGGGATCAAAAACAGTAACTAAATTATTTCATTTCCACAAACAGACTGAAAACTGACAAGTCATATTGATCAGCCAGTGCGGTGTCGGTGTTGTCAGGAGTGTAATGAAGTTTTACATTAAAAGAGTCGAGGACACGCGAGACGATGACAGAAACAAACAAGAAGGTCATGAGCGATGAAGAAGGCATTCATGTTTCAGAGTTGATTCATTAACGTTTATTTTAAAAGGAGATTCGAGGAGTTTTGTTCAATAAATTTGAATTCAGTCTGTTTTTTTTTTCTCACTGTTTCTCTTAATTTGTGTCTAAACTACTCGACTGATTCCAGTTTTCTGAAAAATGACAAATATTCAACATGTTCCAAACACTGAAAACATAAAACCTCAGATCAGGTTGCTGTTTTTTCACCTCTCTTTCATTTAAGCCAACTCAAGCTCGTATACTAAACTGATGATTGTTTGATTACTTACATGCTAATCACTTCCTTATGAAAAATACCTGCAGGCTCATTCTCACAGTTCTCATTAATATGTAACTAATTTGTAACAGGACTCTCAGTGGGCTTCAGTGAAGGTGAGTGGTGGTTATTTTATGCCTGGAAATTTTATTTCATAAAGAAAACTTTCCACATTTGAACACATATCATAACATTAAATTAATAATGCTAAATTAAAGCTCATATAAATCTAAACATGTAAAATATTTTGTATAGTTTGTTTTTTAGTGTGCACTTTTAATCTTTTGTGTAGCACATTGTATTGTATCTTATATGCATTACATCTCATTAAATATAAATAATGTTAATTATTATTATTACATCCGGTAAATATAAGAATTATGAATTATAGCACATATTTACACATATAGTAAATATGTTTTTTACAATATAAGAAGTTATTTTGGTATCTAGCAATATACTGCTAATACATTTTAATATTATTAATTACATTTTTATACAAATTAAGCTGATAATGAATCTGTTTGATATCAGCGTATTTGTCCACATGCTGGATATATCGTGATAAATAAAGCCCACACTGTCAATATATTTGATTTTCATAAATTATATCACAGTTGTAAAATACTGCCCGTGCATTGATCTAAATGAAAACGACCTGTCAAAGACTTCCTCCTGGAAAATAATTTATAAACTGCTTTTCCCGGTAAACACCAGCACACAAAGCGCTCTCTGCGGCCAGAGCAGCAGCCTCCACTATCTTCTCTATAGACTGCACGGTGGTGACTCTGCAAGAACACCATTGCTTTTAATTTAACCCATTGAGACACTTCTCTTTCTCAGCCTTTTCCCAGCTTTCATTTCCACATCAAACAGCCGGACGAGGCCGAGGGAGGGGAGGTAAAGGAGGGGAGAGAGAGAGTGAGGAGAGGAGGGAGGGAGGGAGGGAGGGGGAGCCTCTATTAACGCTGCCAGCGGAGTGTGGAAAAAAATCTCCCCGCCAAGCTTCATCAACCTGCAGGATATTAAAGCGGAGCAGACCCGGGGGGCGGTGGGCACGCACACGTGCGCGCGCAAAGGGCGCACAGACAGCACGCGCACATCCAAAAAAAACAAAAAAAAACCAACGAAAACAGTTACAGATAGATAGATAGATAGATAGATAGATAGATAGATAGATAGATAGATAGATAGATAGATAGATAGATGTTCCTTAACAACAACAACCAGACACCTCTCTGCATCCCACTGTAGGCCTCCAACAATGTTTCATAGCTAACATCTGACTAAATGTGACCACACCTGATTCTGAAGTACTTTTTTTTTTCAATCCCACAAAACTTTACTTGAAATTCAAATGGAGATCCAAAAGTTTCCAAAGAGATCAAATCTGTCAAACGTTGGATAAATGTGCAGCTATAACAAACATGGAGACGAGGGTTTAAATATTTAACCTTCATGTCAACATTTTCCAAGTTGAAGAGCTGGAAGAACCCAATAACATTTAAGTTTCCTTATTAAGCCTTTATAAAGATCTAATGAACTGTTTATAACACACTATAACGCAGTCGTAAGCAGATATAAGGACATTTTTGTAAGCGTTTATGAATGTATAGTAGATATTAGACATATTTTATATTATAACAACTGTATCTTCATTTCTCATATATCAGTCTTAACCTGTGGGAGTTATAGCTGTTGCAGAATACATTCATAAGCACTTATATCTGCTTACAACCACATGATGTATGTGTCTGTTATAAACCTTTATTAACATGTTTGTGTACTTCTTATGAATGCTAAATTCTTAGAGGATTGTTTCAGCTATCAGGGGGAATAAATGAAGAAAACTGGATGTTAAGTGTGTTCGGCTCAGGAGTCTGTGAGTCCAGCTTGTGTTGTGTATTTACCTCTTCCAGTATTGCTGGACATATCCCTGAGTTTTTGGTCCTTGCTCCACCAGCTGAACGTGACGCTCTCCTCCTCCACGCTGTCCCAGTTAAAGTGTTTTTACTCCCCGTCCTGTCTCGTCTGGCATGAGTGTGTGCTCCTGAGCTCAGTGTCCAGCGCACGCTGCAGGAGAACAGTGTGTTGTTGTTGCTGTTTTTTTTAAATATATATCAAACTGCTGTTTGTCATATGTGACGCCTCTGAGCTCGTACTGAACAAATACTCAGCTGGTGGCACCGTGTGCCTCTGCAGCTGAGACACTGACACATTGTCTTCAAATCACCTGTAACATGTCTGTCTGTCTTTCTGGCTGTGGACAGCAGAGGAGATCATTTAACTTTGAGACTATTTAGCACAGGACTGTCTGTATTTGTGTAAAAAAAAAATACTATGATTTAATCATCAGTATTTGTAAAACATGAAAAAATCTTCTTCCCCTTCAGCCAACCCAGATGGTTGCTCCTGTTATACATAAAATTTGCCTTCATTAAACGCTTTGTAATTAGGACTGACTGGTCTCATTAATCACTTTTTAATGATAAGAAACAGAAACTGTGTTTTATTTTGGGTCTTCAACCGAAGAATGGAGGAGAAGTATATGTTTAATGATAAATGATCAAGTATATTTGGTATAAGTGGAAAATCTTTGAGGGTAATCACTGTGTTTTAGAAATATTAATATTTTACCTTCAGAAACAAAAGAAATACTTTTAAATGAAAACCAACCAAATGAACCTGGATCAAATCTCACGAGCGCAGTCACTGCAATAAATGAAAAGTCTTTGATTTGTTGAGCTGAAATCAAATCAAGGAGACAAACAAAGCAACACAGACGCATTTTTAGAGATGTGACAAATTATTAGGAGCTCAACTTTTAACTAGGAGATGTTAAATGTTGTAAATGTGTTAGCTGGCAGTCGTTATGGTCCATATGTAAAGCTTGTTTACAGGCTCCATCTGCTCAGCTGCTGCACACTTCTCCACTCTGCTGCATGAACTTCACAGTGATAAAACAGATATATTATGAGAAATAAGACAGCGGCAGCAGACTCAGATATGAGCTACAATTATTGGGATAATATGATGATTGATTTGTGGAAAAAAAGAACCACACAAAAAAATGATACATTTAATGTTTTTCATGCTGAAATACAATCTGTGATTTAAGCTGTCACGTCCTGCTGGGTGGACACTTAAAAATGAACCAAATAATTAGCAGACTGTCACACACTGATAGAGGTGAGGATTGACGACACAAGTTAAAATCCAAACTTATGTTGGTTTAATAACATTTACACTGTTAAATAAATCCCACTGTGCATTGGCAGGTTGAATTAGTCTTATACATTTATATGAAAATAGTATCATATAAAATTTATATTTGTAAAACTTTTTATTAAATAGATGTACTTTTATTTTGTTTTATGGCTGTTTGCAAGTTGTCTCCAAAAAAAGCTGAAACCTGTTTTAATTTTCCAACTTCACTGGTGTAAAATACAAAAATACAACGACAAACAAAAGATTTTGCGTCTTAATTGGCTCAAATAAAAGCTAAATTATACAATTATTACAGCAACAAAACAATATAATTAGCAACAATGAATAAATCACGATGTCGATGAGGTCTGTTTTTTGGAACATAAAAACTAAAGTAACTTTTGCTGACTGTGTGGCTCTTGATCAGACTTTACAATGTTAATACTGTTATATAACTGTTGCTTTGTGTTATCAATTGTTCCTTTTTTATAATCACAATTAATTAATTTTCTCTTTGGACGATGATTTTCAGCAGGATTGTTCCACTCACACATATTTTTTGTTTATTTTCTAAACAGTTAACAGCTCATGCTCATTTAAGCTTTAAAACTCATTTTAAGATCCTACTTTATGCCTTGTGTTTTTATGTTTTTTTCTATTTGTAAATGATAATTATTATTTTTGGCTCCGTATTAATTACCTTGTTAACAGTGGACACTTGCGCACTTTGTGCCACAGAAGCGCTTTAATTAGAAAATGTTGAGATTTTCGCATTAGACGAAGATTCCTTTCACATGTTGTCATTTTGCAGACTTTAATTAGCTTATAACAGATGATAGTAATTAAGATTTGTGATACTTAAAAAAACTAAAGCCTCTAATTCAGGCCCAGGATTCATTTTTTAGGATCACATATGAATGAAAACCTACGACTGAATCTTGAAAATTCAACAATTTTGTGCCAGACAAAGCAGAAATCTGGATGACTGGTCTCTCACTGTTCTTGCACAAACTTATCTGGACCTCGGTCACATCTTTACACCCTCATTACAACAAACTGCTCCCGTTTTTAAGCTTCATATATTACCCAAAGCAGAGCGACATGAAGCCTCCAGTCTTACAGTGTCTTTTTTTTTTTTGGATGATTTAAGTCTCGCTGGGTTTGTCAGGACTGCGCATCACTATAATTTGCTCACGCGTCACCAAAAACACAAACAAGCTTGGAGCTTACCTTTACAACGAAATACACCAAAACGTCCCCGAGCAGATATTCTGATATTATCCAAAAGACGGGACTCCTTCTTGGTGGTGCGTGTGTGTGTGTCCGCGGTTTGTGGTGTGTTGTGTTGTGCGCTGCCAACACTCCAGCCAGGTTTTATCCAACCGGGGCTGCGCAGAGGACGGAGCCCTGCAGCCATTGGAGGAGGAGGAGGAGGAGGAGGAGGAGGAGGAGGAAGGGGGGGAGAGGAAGGAGGAGGAGGTGTGGTTTTATGGAGAAGAGAGGAGAAGAGAGGAGCAGTGCACCCCCACGTCTTCTTCTTCTCACACTGAAAAAAAAAAGAATAACTGACCCTGTGTTTTGATGGCATTACACCCACCGAGCGACTGTACGGAAACGCTTGTCAGAGAGAGACGGCTTGTTTCCACTCACCTCCGGCGACGGAGCCGCTTTAATTAGACCGCGCGCAGGAGAGAGGCATGTGACTTCGATGCCGACGGTTCGAGTCTCCGCGTTCACACACAATTTAGTGCCTGATTTGCTGCAATCCGTCACAGTTTTCTCTCTGACAGGTAGACTACTACACCTGACTGAGGAACAGACTGGTAAAAATTTTTTTTAGCACCAAAAGGTGAATCACTGACCCTGGAGAATGTTTCCAAACTTTCTTTACTGAGGGGAAATATAAAAGAAAATGGAACAGTGAGCTCCAGTCCTGCACCGTGCAATATTTCTAGAAGAGATGAATGTGACTGTTAGAGACAAACCCTTATAAATCTCCATATTTATGTGTCCTGTAAATACATTTTCTCCTCTCTCTGATGCTCAAACATCTGGAATGATGAATTAATAAATCTCAAGTGAGGTGTGTTTCTTCAGGCACAGTTTTGGGTTTGATTATTTGCGTATATTTGAAATCTAATGGCACTCTTTAGCTTAAAAATAATAGTTTAAAAGTCGGTTCCTTGGGTCTTTTTTTTCCTGAAATTTCCTGAAAATCATGGAAGTTAAGTGAGATTAAAGCAGGGCAGAAGCTGAACCTTTCTGCTTCAGTGTGCCAGCTAAAAATGAGATAAACAAACTCGTTTGGGGCACAATGGGATGCGTAAAAAAAAAAGCTTCAAATGTGCCATTCTTCGTCACATTTTGTCAACTCGTTCACATTTCTGTGCCAGCCTACGTGTCACAGCGTTGGGGAGTATTTCTGCAGATTTCTTGCACTCACGTAAAACGACTCTCTTGATATGACTTTCTGCACCCTGCGTGAATCAGGGCTCGTCTATGCGCGCATGATGTCACACCAGGGTATCAGGGTGTCCCCCCTGAGTTTAAACGCTGTTAATGTCTGTTCTCACGAGCCTGTAAAACAAACACAACACCTCTAATGACACACATCCATGGCACCGTGTCGTCTGCCTGATACAGCAGCAGGTTTAGTTAATCAAGCCACGTGGAGTTCTCTCTTCTTCCAGGAGAGAAAATAAAAATAGATTTTGATTGATTAATTCACAGTTTTTTTACTGGCATAAAAATGGAACCATGTTGGTAGAGGTAACTCCGGCCCTTATCAGTTTGTGATTGAAGTCCTTCATTGCTCTGCAGGACAATGAGGCGACTGTTTTTAAATAAATAAAAGTGTCAAAGAGACTAAAGGGAATCATAACATTAGCTGGAAACAGAGACAGGCTTCAGTAAAGTGACCAAAGCGCAAAGAAAATGACAAGCGCCTGGAGGGAGGAGTGACAGAAAGAGAGAGAGAAAGGTTACAGAGAGTTGAACAAGGGATTAAAACTCATAGATTGGTATCTATCACGATGATAGAGTGAATTAAAATAGCGCTTAATTATATGGGTCCACTTTGCCAAAGGGCAGGAGTCACACACGCCCTAAATCCGGACCATCATAACGCGTAAAGCCGTGATATTTAGAAAACATCATACCAGGAGCATCAACGTGTTTTCCTCCAGCTTCACACGAAGTTATTTAAAGATGCTGTCAAATGTCATTTCGGCTTATTTGGGCTACAAAAAAAAAAATCTTAAATGTCACCAATTCGCTACAGTTAAAGTAGAGGAATAAAGATCTGATCAAACAAACACACTCAGAAATACATGCTTAGGCTACACAAAGAAATATGTCATGTTACAATCATTGGTCATTCAAAAGTTTCTTTTCAAACGAAAGAAAAATATCACAGGCCGGACAGTTTGTCCTGATTTAAATCAGATACAGTAAAAAGATAATGCATAAAACAACAGCATGTAGTTCTAGCTGAATATTAAATTGTGTCTTCGCAAACAGATGATTTTTACATGTTTTTATATGCAGGCCTACATGTTTTTTATCGGCCTCCTGCTGAGAGACGTGCAGAGGAAAAAGGAGCAGCTGCTGCAGTGAAATATTTTGCTGTTTGATCCTGACAAGGTGCAAATATATATATATATATATAAATTCTTTGCTAATTTTTTTTTTTTTTTGCATGCACAGAGGCTGGCATGTTATATTAATTTGTTTCATCCTGATGGAAATGTGGAGTGTAATTATAAAGGGAAGTTTTCTGAATTTGTGTGCGTCACAAAAAATGAACAAAATCCCCCTGAAGACTCAGTTCTTTCTTGTCTCCGGGTGTATCTCCGGACTTACTTCCCCGAGCAAAGTTTGGAAAAAAAAAAAACAAAAAACCTCAGCGTAACCTGCGGGGACAGGTGCCAACAAGAGGTGAGGGTAAAAGGTCAGAGCAAACACTTCCGACTGCAGAGATAAGGAAACACGCACAACTACTCCACTGTTTAGTGTTTTTGGCACATTTTCAAGCCACCTTAAGCTATCACATACCAGCACACGAATAAATAAGATTAGAATAAATAAGAAATCCAATATTTTCAGGTCACATGTGCTGATTTAATCTGTGTTTTAAAATCATTTTGCATGTTATCTATCTTTACTTTGCACAAATCTGACTAAACTTTAAAGGTAAAAATAAAACACTAACGCCAAGTATGATAACAGGATAAAAAAATACACAATTATGGTTTGAATACAGTTATTATAATCGCTTATCATCCCTCACTCCAACTTTAAGCAGAGGTGCGACTCTGACTCGCGGTGCGCGCTCCCGTAGACGGAGATGCGTCGCGCCTCCTCCTGCCTCCTCTGCGCGCTCCCCGCAGAGATGAACGCACCAAGAAGAAAAAAAAAGAAAAGAAAAGAAAAAAAGAAAACATCCACTTAATGACAACTTTTACAAATGTAGCCGAGCGACCAGCATGTCTCTCTGTGGTCAGCGAGTCGAGATGAGCCACATAATTAGGTCATAATAGCTGCAGAAACACCTCACTATTGATGATCCCATTAGGGCGATGATTTCCACAGCTCTCAAGTGCTGAAACGTGTATTTTAAACTCTGTTCTTGGTTAAGAGGAGCTCCCACACTGACTTACTAGTTTTCTTTTTGATAAACGCGGGCATAATTTACGTTTATCCCCTCTTGTTTTCTGTCTTTAAACTTTATTTGTGGGTTAAATAACATATTTTAGCCTCTGTGACAGGCTTTCTGAGGACACATCATCCTTACATCCATAATAGTGCTGATATAATTGATATGAGGAGTTGTGCTTGCTGTGCATACGTGGTCCACAGTGTTGCCACCATATGGGATCCGGTCATGTTTAGGTGTTGAGCCTCTCCTCTCCTTCCTCGCTGTTACTGTCATGATGCATGCATTGCCAATGGCTTTTCAGCACCCCTCCTTTCTGTGACGCCCCCTTTCTCTCCGACCAGCCTTTACCATCTGTTTTGGCTCCCCTCCATTCTGTCCCCTCATCTTTTTCTCCTCATCTTCCTGTGTTTTGTGCACTGTCCAGCCTCCCTCCCAGCTTTGTCTGTCTTAGTCCAACCCCGTCCATTGTTCCCCCTGCGCCTCCCATTTCCGCTTTGGTGTTGCCCTTTGACCCCGCACCCTGTCCTCCCCCAGTCCCTCCTGCTGACGGGGACCCCAAATCTTCTTGTTCTTCTCTTGACTGCACCCCCTTTAAGTTTTTTTTTTTTTTTTTTTTTGGAGGGGAGGGGGTGGCTAATAACTGTTGCCAGCAAGCGCCACACAAAATCCCAGCGTGATTGCTATTGTGAGGCCTACAATGGCATACAGGCAGTAATGGCCATTAGCAACAGAGGGGCTTGGCCTGTGAGCAGTGTTTAGTCGTGTTTAGCCCACATGCAATTCGGACTGGTGGCCAGGTTACCTTCAATCGGTCAGCCACACACTTTTAAGCTCTGCTTCTGTTGGTCTGTTACTGACCCTCTTCTTCTCTTTATTTTGGATTTAACTTCTAAAAGTAGTGCCGACGTGTAAGAACTGACCTTAATCAGTTACATGAATGAATTCAATGTGGGCGATTCAGGCCAGTAACACACACAAACATGCACCCCCGCCGACACACACTAGTAATTGCAGCAGACTTTGAAGATCAGAGAGGTCCATCGGAGTGGACCTCGTCTTCATGCCTCCCAGTCAGAGCTGGTCTCCGTGGAGACGGGCATCACAAAGTTGGCAACTGGCTGTAACGTTTTGAGGTGTGTGTGTGTGTGTGTGTGTGTGTGTGTGTGTGTGTGTGTGTGTGTGTGTCCTCATGGTGGACACACACTCAGGTGCTCCTCTTTACAAGTGGAGACATATTGGCCACAGAGTTAATCAAATGGACAGTAAAAAGAGCCTCATTATCCGTAGAGCAGTATGCGGCTGTAATGCAGAAAATATCAAAGCACAACTCTGTTAGCAGGCTGAGTGAATGTCAGTGAGGAAACCAAAACACGTTGTGTCATCTTTTGGATTAGTGTCTTGTTACTCTCGGCTTCCAATTAACTTGCTAAAGAGACTCAGAAGGAGACATGTTAGGGCCACTTTACATAACATTTTGTTACGCTTAAGTGTCTTTGAGAAAACTCTAGATTTATAATTGACTCAACTTAAAGGGTCAGTTCAACGAAACTACAAAAAACAAACACACTGTCAATAATTTCCTCAGTCCAGACTGAAATATCATGCCATGACATTCATGATCCCAGGAAGATGAACCCCAATGTATTTGGTTATCCCTTAACGCTTCTCCTAGTGCCATCATCAGGTCAAAATTGTAATTTGTCATGACATGACACTCCCATAATATGGATGTTGTATCTACGACGTCATCCAGCCACTGTGAAGCTCCACCGCCATCTTGGCAGTCCAGCCTCTTCCTCCTCCCGTCTAAGTTAAAATTGGGCAAAGATGTGGATTGTCATCGGAGCTGAGGTGGGCTCAATAACGCCTGGGTGCTCAAACAAGCCACCTGTAATGGCATCTCTCAGTCAAACTGGCCACCCTGTTAATTCTGTACAGACCAAAACTGTTTTTTGTACCAGGTTGTAAATTTGTTTATTTCTGCTGTGAAGTTGGACATTTTAACATGGGGACTAATGGAGAGACACTGGTTCTGTAGCCAGCCTCAGGTGGACGTTTGAGGAACTGCAGTTTTTGGCACTTCCACAATGGCTTCACTTCACAGCCACTTCATCACCCTCAGCTATACTTTGTGTTTAGCGCTAATTAGCAAATGTTAGCATGCTAACATGCAAACCAACATGATCAGTCCTATATTTGCTAAACATCACAGCATGTTAGCATTTTTAGCATTGTTAGCAACTGGCAGTTCAAGGCAATTCATAATGTTGTACCTCAAATAGAGTCAGTTACAGGGTTATTTAATCTGCACAAGAGTTGAAACTTCACATGAAAACATCTAAAAAGCAAAAAAGAAGATACACCTATAATGAACAGCCAAAATAAGAGGAGTATTGGCAGTACAGTTATTCTTTATCATGTTTCAATGAATACCTTTCACTGTCAAGCGACACACGAGTAGGTGAGTAAGAATGAAAGAGGGTCTGCGGCTTCCCCTGCAAACCGTATATATTTTCACGCAGTCAATTTTATATTCATTAGACTCTTATAATAAAAGTGTGACTGGCTTCAGTATATTTGGCTGTCTCTGCTGTCAACAGACGATAAAGTGGAAAGAAATGTTAACACTGTAATGGTAACAGGCATTAAGAGAGACAGAGAGAGCGCCTGCAGATTTACTGCTGTGATGTCCCACTGATGCGTCGTGTTTGACGATTATGGACAGCCCAGGGTAATAGCAATGTAATTAGGCCTTTACTGTCGTGTAATTCTCCGTCAAGCACATTGTCAATAGCTTGGCTGATGAGGTTGAAAGTGAGATTGGGATCCAGTGACCCGGGCCAGCCGCCGTAATAACAGCACACACACACACATTCACACACACACACACACACACACACACACACACAACACACACACACACACACACACAGGCATAGCGCTTGTAATGCAGTGTTGATGCTGTGATATTTGCTTTTGTCCCGGTGTTGATCTAAGCTGACATTATGCTGTATGGCCCTGATCGCTGTTTGTCTGAGTGTTACATTTGTCATCCGTGGGAGGGCAAACGAGGGATCAGGAGGACTGGAGAGCAAAGTGAGAGAGGGATGGCCTGGCAGGTGAAGGAGGGGAGGTGTAGAGAGAGTGAATGTGGGAGAGAGAGAGAGAGGGGAGGTGGTGGGTGTGTGTGCTCATCTCTTGTGTGTCAGTTGCAGATCTGCTGGTGCGGAAGCAGATCTTTTCCCTCAGTGACTCTATTAATTTACCTCATTTATCTTAACCACCTCCCCCTCCCCCCAATAAATACTGAGACCTCAATCCATGTGTGTGTGTTTTAGTTTGTGCATGGGTGTGTGTGTGCATGCACGTCAACAACCATATATCTGTATGTGTGTGTGTGTGTGTGTGCGTGATGGAATAAAAACACAGCAGCTCCCCTTTCTATTCCCAGAGGACAAATCCGTGGCGGAAAAACTCATTTTCCTGCAAATAGTTTGTCAGCCAAGCTAGGAGGAGTGATAAATTATCACAGACGTTAGGTGAAGGAGGGTGACTGGAGGAAGAGGGAAGCCCTCTCTCTCTCTCTCTCTCTCTCTCTCTGTCTCTGTAACACACACACACACATGCACACACACTCCTTTCTCCCATCCTTACTCACTTTCCCAAACTACACCTCTCTCTCTACTTCCTCCTATCATTCCTATTTACATCTGGTTTCTCTCATCCTGCGTCTCACATTTACAGGAAGCTCCGAGAGAAAAACAGCATGCGTGCCTTTCACGTGCACAGATAAACACACACACATACAGTATATGTACACAAATACAGGCGCACACACACACACACACACACACACACACAAACACACACAGTGCAAGTTGGGAGAATGTGGTTGCCCCTACAACTCAAGTGTGACTCCCCATTCCGAATGATAAATTGATGGCCAGAAAAATGGATTTGTTTTCAACTAGTAACACATCAAAGAAATAATAATTCTGTGCGGGGGAGAGTGGCGGGATGATGAATGGGGTGGACAGCTGGATCACAACGGAGCAATGGAGTGAGTGAGTGAGAGAGAAAGAGAGAGATGAAGGAGTAGGATGTAAGAGAGGAACTGTAAAATCAACACGCAAACAAAACACTGTCAGGCCAGCTGAAATGCTTTTGTGTGTTTTGTAACAGGCTAACTCCGGGCAGACAAGTCTGAGCCCTGTCTCAATTGGCCAAATCAAAATTTGGACACATGATACATTGAGCATGTTGTTCTATAACCATGGGCATTAATGTCCTTTACTCTGCTGGGAAGACTGGCTATTGAGGCGCAAAAGCAAAGTCACCTCAGATGTGTTGGATGAGGTTGAGGTTCTTCAGTCAAGTACTTCCACACAAAACCAAGCAGCAACCTCCATGGCAGTGAAGCCAATGAAGAAGCACCAAAAACTGCAGTTCCTCAAATGTCCACTTGAGGCTGGCTACAAAACATGTGAGTCTTTATAAGCACCCATATAACAAAGTCCAACTTTTATGAGTATTTTGGCTCTTTATTGGCTGAGGTTTAGCTTCTTTTTTTTTGCTCGTTAGATGTTTTAATGTGAAATTTCAAGTAACTATGCAAATCTGAGGTACAATACACAATTGTGATTAACGTTATGAATGGAAATGTGGTCCTCAGTTTCAAATATCACAAGCCAAAGGTAAACTGGTCACCCACTTTGGTCACCCAAGTTACAGCCAGACTTTTTTAAGAGTTTACAGCTAATTGCTAACAATGACAATACTGACATGCTGATGTTTAGCAACCATAGCATTAATCATGTGAACCATCTTAGTTTGCATGTCAGCATGCTAACATTTGCTAATTAGCACTGAACACAAAGTACAGCTGAGGCTGATGGGAATCGAGTGGTAACCTCTGTCGCTATGAAGAGATACCTATGCGGAAGTGACAAAAACTGCAGTTCCTCAAACATCCACCTGAGCCTTGGCTACAGAATGAGTCAATGTCCATAAGTCCCCATGTTAAAATGCCCAGCTTCACAGCAGAAATAAACATGTTTACAGCCTGGTACAAAAAACAGTTTTTGTCTCTATTGCTAATTTCCCTGTTGACGAAAACTACAGATGGCTTGTTTGAGCACCCATGCGTCATTAAGGTCACCTCAGGTCCACCTACTACTACTTTGGCTTTGCCGATTTTCAGGTTAGCATGGAGATGGAAGAGGTAAGTCTGCAAACATGGCGGCACAGATTTTGAGCTTCAGAACGACTCTTTGGAAACCTGTGGGTGATGTCACGCACATGCCGTCTATTCTTTATACAGTTTGAGCACAAAACTGGAAAAAACAGAGCCAGATGTTGTAAACATTCAGGGCTTTTGCTCAAACCCGAAGTCTGCTTGTGCTGTCCTGCAGATTTCTTTCCTATTTATGTGCTGAATGCACTTTTTTTTCAGCAATTTGAGATAACAGAATGTCTTAAAATCTGTACACCATTTGTGAAAAACATGATAGATGCCAAGGGGGGAAAAAAATCAAAACTTGGAAGCGTACTGTTGACTAAAATATCACTGCATGATGCAGCATTAACATCCTGTTACTACAACACACCAACTTTAATATAGTAGTACTTTAATATAGTAGGTATAACATGTACATTGACAGTGGTAACCACTAACTATGCTTTTAAATGTTTCTGAATGCAGTACATGCAGAAAGAAAATACACATGGTGTGTGTATTGTATTTCACTCTATTTCTTTCTTTTCACTGCAATCCTACACAGCTAACTGAAACGATCGAATACTGCTTCTCCACAACTAACATTTATGTATATGTGTGAAAATTATCTCGTTAAACTTAATGCAACATCATTATAGTACATGTTTTAGACTGATTTGATTTTAAAGAACCCATCAATATAATTTAGTACTCATTACACTGAAGAATCTTTCTTTATTACTGTGCATTTAGTTTGAAGAAAGTTTGTCAAATAAGTGTGTAAGCTTGTCCACTTACAGATTCAGGGGATCACTTGTTTTTAATGATGTGATAGTAAAGGTCCAGTTAAAATTTGTGGTGGCTCTATTTACAGAATATGGAATGTAATATTTTCATTAGTGTAGGATCACCTGAAAATAATAATCATTATGTTTTTGTTACCGAGAATGAGCCTTTTACATCAGAAGTCACAGGTCCTCTTCCATGGAGTCGTGTTTCTACAGAAAGCCAGAACGGACAAACTGCTAGATACCACTAAATCCTACACACTACTCCTTTAAATCACATTGGCAAAATTGTTGGAAAATTACTTACCACTTAAATAATCTCAAAACACAACCAGTAATATGAATACTTACCAAGCGGCAACCTCTGTGGCTGGAAAATGAAGCCAAACTGTGATTCCTCGAGTGGCCACTTGAAACAGGCTGCAGAAGTCAGTCTCCATAAGTCCCTGTATTAAAATGTCCAACTTCACAGCAGACATGAACATGTTTACCGCCTGGTTAGGGCAATGGTTTTGGTCTCTATAGCTACTTTCCCCATCCATGACAACTGTGAGGTGGGTGAATTTTTTTAACTCACCTGTTCAGATGATATTAAGGCTCAAAGTTGTGCATAATTAACAGCACGACAGCTTGATTGACAGGTAAGTACCGTTACAGATGGCTTATTAGAGAACCCAGGCGTCATTTGACTCACCTCAGGTCTGCAGATGATGAACGTCTTTGCTGATATTTAGATTAGACGGGAGGCGAAAGGAGCAGTATATCCAACATGGCGGCGGCCGGCGGTGCATATTTTCGGCTTCAAAACAGGTGACAGGTGACGTCACTCAGGCTCTGTCCATTCTTTATACTGTCAGTGACACTGACAGGTGATTTTCAAACATAGATATTGTCCTTTTTGTCTTGTCTGTTGGACAGTTTTATGCTATGTGGGACTACTCAGTGATTCACGTGGACGGTACTGAAAATAAGATTCATTAAAAACAAACAAAAGTACGAACTCCCAGTCCGACTCTAACTGTCACGATGTCCGATCCACAGGTCTGCAGGATCTTGTTTGGTTTTTAATGCTTGTTAAACAGAAGAGTGAACACAGCATCGACCAAAGCCATTTTCAAGAAAGCAATATTAACATTTCAGCTTTCTTAAAGCAAGCACATCAGTAATTTGAATTTACATCACTCCCTGATGTCTGAATCAAGCGATATATTTCCCTTGTAAAAAAATTTCTCTTGCAACTCATCCACGAGTACAATCCTCCCTTCAGCTCTCATCCCACTCAGGTAGTCATCACGCTCAGGTAATAACCGTTAGCATAAGCACTAAAATCACATCATCATAATCATCATCATTATCATCAGCGTCCCTGGTCCCACAACATTTACAATCATAGCTAGAGCCATAGTCATAACACAATTCCATCGGTAAATTCACACAGTATTCGGGGGAATTATTTGGACTGCCATCGTGCACAGCGGATCATTAAATGTAAGAGGTGTTCTTCCCTCCAGGTTTCTAAAACCGACCCTGTACATTGTCTATACCCAATGTGTGTTTTCATCCCGCTCATTTTCCCCCAACCATATCTTATTTCTATTCTTTTTTTATCGTTCCCACCACCTCCTCCCCTCCACACTCTCTTCTTTCCCTTCGCAGTGATTGATGGAGTTAGGCAACAGAGCACAGAGCAACGTGTGGCCAACAGTCCAAGACAGCCTGCATCTGAGGGAGAAAGAGAGAGGTTGGTGTGGTGGTGGTGGTGGTGGTGGTGAGGAAGAGGAGGAGGGTGGGGATTAAACGAAGAGAGAGGTAAAAGGGAGGGAAGGAACGAGGAAGGGAATGGGGAGTGTGTGTGAAAGAGAGAAGGGGAGGGAGGAAGAGGGAGAGGAGAGTATGAGAGAGAGAGAGAGAGGGGAGCTCAGCTGAAAGCCACAGACTTAATTCTATGCATCATTAAGCAGTCTCACTCAATGCAACATCCCCTATACATCATCCACGCTCAGTAAACACAACGGTGACATTACATTAGCAACTGCAAATGAATTTTCTTTTTAGAAGGAAATTGAGAATACTCTCTTTCTCTCCCTCTCTTTTACCCTCTCTGGCGCTGGCAAAGCTTGAGCGCAGGCCATAAAAGGCAGGGAGACATAAACAAAATAAAAACACAAACAATATTTCCCTTTGCCTCTCTGGCACACACACACACACACACACACACACACACACACACACACACACTGTTTCTCTGTTTGTCAGACAGAACAGTGCAGAGATTGGTGCGCCACTGTTATGCACTCTGCTGTAATTTATTTATAATATGAAAGCAACATCATAAACACGACTATTTTATTCATTCTGCTGCAGGAAATATTGATTTTTATTTAAAGACAAGCTACCTTTGCTACTTGTTTGTGTTGTGTACTGTGACATCTCTCCATTTGTTCTCACTTTGTTAAACTTCATCTCGTCCAAGAGCTGGTTGCATCAGCTGTTCGTAAGTTTAACGAATACGGTTATAATGTTGTGGCTACGTATACATCACTAAATAAATAAAAATGCACCACACAAAGTAGATCTCACTTATGGATTAATAAATATTTACACCAACTCACTGACAGGTGTAACTGTTAGCTAGCTAACTGAACCAACTGACAAAACTAACGTTAGCTTGCCAATATATTACCCGTTAAGACTGACATGTAAAGGAGGTTATATGATCTGACCACTGTTTAATAATGATGTAAGCTTACAAAGACCTCAAAGTAGAAAATATTATTTCAATGTTAGCTTAAATTATGTTACACTAAATGACCAATTAATGTCCGTTAACGTTAGCTTAACCAGCTACATGAATACTACTTGCTAAAGTGGTACTAAACCTTTCTTTGTTTCACATTTCTCATGTGTTGTTAAACTCTCTGACTTTATGCCTCTACCAAAATTAGAGAAAATATTAACTTGGTTAGAAATAATCTAACTGAAAGACATTTCAAAGAAAAGGTAAAGGACCATATATCTTATATTAGAAACTGTTTTTCCAACGTTAGCTTAAACATTGATTAGATTAAAATTACCTTAATCGGACACTACAGTCCTGAAACAGCTGGGAAACTGTGTACAACGTACATAAAAACCGAATCCGTTAAATTCAGAGTGGGTGTATATTTACAAAAAAATGCTTATGTTTATCAGTTTGAGGATTACATATCTTGTCTTTGAACTGTATTCAACTGGTTAAAAAGAATTTTCAAATTTTTGCACTCATTTATGTTTTACACAACTTTTCCAAACTTTTTTGGAAATGAGGTCGTACGTAATACTCTCATCTATAGATGCATATATAAAGAAAACAGATTCATACCTATATTTACAAAGGTCTGTATGGTAGGTTTAGTATGTTGTTTGTCTCCCTAAAACTGTTATTTGTGGCAGTAATGTTACTCTCCTGTTTACACAGCTGATTGCTTTGTATCAGATTATATTTATGATCACTCATTTCAAACTAGTCAGTAGTTAAGAACTTAGGAAGGCACAAACTGGATTGATGATAGATGGTGCAGCCCGATCCTGAGGTTTATTAAAACACCCACACAGTTCAGCATGCAGACACAAAATCCACACATTTTAGCCGTAACGCCTAAGAACACGTGAGTAACATAAATTATCAAGCAAGTCAAATGAATAATTATGTTTTTATTACACAAATTATGCCCTTTCCCCTAAACTAGTCAGGCTCTGAGGCCTGGGAAATCTATTAAGGCTGTGCTATAGATCATCCCATCCACTGTGGCGTGTATATAGATCGGTCGGCTCATTTGAGGAATATTGAATCGGTTACAGTAAAGTAAGCCCCTGGATTGAGTCAAATGTAAAAATCCATGCATGTGTGAGGAGCTGTCAGCGTGTGCTGTAATGACGGATGGCGCTGGGTCTCTGTTTCAGCGAGAGGTGATAAAAAGTCAAATTATGAGTGCTGGGGAGGGACAAGAGCGCGTGTGGGAGGGGGGCGAAGACAGAAAAAAGAGAATTGGACCAGATCCGTCAAATGATAAGGGCAATCAGTCAACCTGGGAACATTTCGGACGATGGAAGGTGTTATTTCCTCCCAGTGCAGTTTGGAGTCAAGGGTCGGTGAGGGGTCAAGAGTATGATCTCTGACCTCGTGCTAGTGAAGAGTTATTGATTCACGGTCTCCACAGTTTACCCATGTTATTATCTACGGGACATGATTGGTTTCCAATTGCAGTGATTTGCAGTGAAAGTGCTTTAACACAAATGAGCGACATGCGTGTCAAACTCTTATTCTTCTTTTAAAAACTTGCAAAACAACCATTCAAAGACCTCTGACCACACATACTTATTAAGAACTTTTTAGAATATCCAGTTAGTTATGTTGCTTTTTTGTGATTTTAGTGCTATTAAAACACCAAAATAAAAGAGTTTCCGGGATATTCTTCACATAAGGATTGTTTATCATGAGACGAGATGTTTCCCCTGAAGAACAGTGATATGAAAAATAAAAAATAAGTCACTATAACCTCGCCAATGCAGGGGTGTCCAATTAAGCAGCTGTTCAGGCAAATTCATAAGTTTGTTCCAAACTCAAAATTTGGAGGTTCCTATCACCAGGATAACCAAAACTGGTCTCCAAGAATTGATCAAATAATTCTGTAGTAAACTATATTACAATATACATATTCACAAGACCTCCAAAGGCCACGAGAATAATCTGAAACAGGACACATGCACACAAAATTTACTTAATTTGACTACTACTTGCTGAATTAGGTAACCTCACTCCAGAAAAGTCAAGTTTCTGGCAGCATCTTGGTACATCCTGTCAACCTTTCTGCTTTCTGTCTCAGGAGCATCAAACAGAGCTGTGGACCCCCTACCAGGCCGACCCCGACGCTGACCCCCCTCCACGCTCTAACTGACCCGCTCTGAGGTGTGAACTTCTGTCCCCCTGGCTGATAGAACCTCCTGATCATTTTTATAGTCCTCATCCCTCGCTCTTTATGACTCTGCAGTTTGATTATAGCAAGGGGGCCTGAAGTGGTAAGAGCCCCGGAGAGTCTCTCTCTCTCTCTCTCTCTCTCTCTCTCACACACACACACACACACACACACACACACACATCAAAGAAGCTATGAGAGGAATGTGGACGTTTGTTGTTTGTTTTATCATCCAGTACGAGCACTTATCAGCTTAATCATAAAGGATTGGCCTGGGAATGAGGCCGGAGGGACACTTTGCTGGCCAAACAAACCATCCCCGATGCTGTTAGGGACGAGCCAGGTTCGTTTTGGTTACAGCAGCTTATATGGTACATGGGAGTTTTATTTCATGAGAGAGCAGAAGAACAATTTACTTTAACATTACAAGTCCTGGCGACAGGACAAACTGTTGCTGTTACAATAAAGATTCGTCTGAGTGATTCAGCTACAGCTGGTCCAATATTCATGCTCCTTTAGCTAACTTTACATATGTTTGTTCTCTTGCAAGATATTTTGATACACTCTACATTATTATAATACATCATCCACTACTGATTATTGTCATTATTGATTAATCTGACAGTTATTTTCTTGATTATAGTCATAAATAGTGGGAAATGCCCCTTACAATTTCTCCAAACTTCAGCTGATGTCTTCAGAAAGGCTTGAAAGATATTCAGTTTGCAATGAAGTAAAAGAGAGAAAAGCAGTAAATCCTCTTATCTGAGAAGCTGGAACCAGATTTATTACCCTTTATTACATTTTTCTGGAACTGTTGTGTTTTCTGGCACTTCAGCCTTCTGCCACTTTTCCACTGTTTTTACATTTTAATCACGGGTTTCGGACCTTTTCGTGTTTAAGATGTGTTTTTCTCCTCAGTTACACAGGTATATGCGTGTATCGCAGATGTCTGTCTTGCAATATATCATATAGCACAGTGTTTCTCAAACTTATCACATCGTTTACCGCCTCAGAAAACATTCAGCTCTCCAGGTACCACCATTAAAGCACAGCAGTAGGACAGTTCACGCAAGATGCAGGTTTATCTCTCAGAGGAAACCTGGACAGAACCTAACCTAACTTCGTGGAAGAGGAGTACTCTTGATCCGCACTTCAAACAAATAGTTCCTGTGCTAAGTACGTTAACGTGACTATGTATCAGGCTGATGTTAAAACAAAATATTACAGGAAATGCTAAATTTGTTTTTAATTAGATTCCTGAAATGTCATAGTTTATTTTCATTCAGATGTTTCAAAAGTACAACTACAGGGAGGTCATGTACCACCACCACAGTTTGATATAGCAGAATCACCTGTGTTGCAATAGCATTGTACCATGCTGTTGAAAGTAGTCAACTACATGATGGACCACACAAGTGCATGCAAATGTTTAAGTTTGGTTTACTAACTGTCTTAAAAATATGTACTTCCTTATAGCAGCATAATCTCATCACCCAGTTCAGTTTTACGTATTAAATGTTTCTTCTGAGTCAAACCGCAATCCGAGCCTCGGCCCTGATGCATCCCACTTCTCACTGCTGTAACGGCAAAGTGACTGAGCTGTACTTACAGCATGTGAGATACACAACACTTTAATTAAGTCACAGGATCTCACCACCTCCCCCCCCTTGCTTTTCTATCCCTGTGAGTGAGTCAATCAGACTCTCTGCCCTTCGTTTCCCCCTGTGTGGGAGGCCGGTGTGCTGGCCTGAGTAGCTGGGAAAGTCCCATGATTTATGGCCCTTTGCAGGCCTGACTGCCTCTCACCTCGCCGATGATAGAGCCAGAGGTAACGAGGACCGGTTGCTCCAATCCGCTCTTCTGTTTGGTCAATCCAATTTTATTCATTTGGGATTTAAAGGCGCTCCTGAGTCTTTGCCATCTGATGCCATTGGAGAGCTCAATTGGGAAGATTTATCAGAGCACTTCTACGTGTAATCGAGTATATTTTTTACAGGTTGGGTGATAATCACATGGATTAGATGTTAATGATTAAGCACTCAAAAGGGTGAGAGGGGGCATTTTATTTTCAGTCTCACATGGTAGACTTTCATTTCCTTATTCATTATTTTTCCCCTTTTTTGATGTATGCTCCACAGAGCCTTGTAAAAGTGCTGGATGTGTTTGCACGAGCAAACTGAGAGCAGCTTTAAATTAAATAACCGTAGGTCTCCTTTTTCAGTTTGTCCAAGGAAATTTGTTGTTGGCTTAATATTTACCTTGTAACTCTTTGCCCCATTTTCCTACACTGCTGTATCAACAATATTCAAATGTACTGTATAGCAGGAAACACATGTACACACACACACGCGGGCGCACGCGTACCACATGAAACGAAACCCACACTGAGGGGTTGAATCATTGTGAGGTCCATTTTGAGGCTTTCTGAACTTGTTTCAGTCTCGATCGAAGGATCAAGCAGCTCTGACATATTAAAATCAACCAACCTTACATACATAGAGGGGACACACACGATCACACACACCAGCAGGGCAGTAACTCAAGGCCAAAGGAGGAGGTTTATTTTTATCATGGGCAAAGGCGCCAAATCATGTTGGTATGAAGGGGGCTATATAAATGCAAATTGTATTGGAGAGCTATTAGTCCTGGAAAAGGTTTGTATGTAAATGCTCTATAGGACCACAGCGGAGCACTCGGCCAGTTCAGATTAGTGGGGTTTGTGGCAAATGTGCTGCAAAAGACAAAATAGAAAAATAGACAGAAAATGCAATTGCCTTGTGGTAAATCATGGTGAACAAGGTGAGTAGCTGAGTAATTGAATGGCCAAGGTGTTTCTATATGGTTTATTGTGTACGCAAGAGAGATGTATTGAGGTCGGTTCACTGTGTGCATGCTTTATGGTCATTCTGACGATGATACAGATTTTTTTTTTCTGAACCGGAGCAGAACACGGCGTGGCCACGAGCAGCTCTGCGAGAGTGTGAATGAGCAAAATGTTAAAGCATCACTAAATGAACGTCTGCTGTGTAACGCCTGCCTCGTTTGTGGCTTTGTATCTGTTTGACAGCGTGTCAAAGATAGATTTTGTGGTTGGAAATAGAAACAGTGTATCTAAAGGAAGAAAAAAAGATGGTTTATGAAATTAACAAATCAAATATGGCACAGGGTGCCACATCATTCATGAAAAGTAGAGGATTTAATAATTGGGCATTAAGCCCTGAGAGGCAACACCAGCGCAAGGCCGCCCTCTAGCTTTGACCAGAGAGACTTACAGGCGTACTTCACATATCAGTCATGAATCCAACACACAGAACACTGAATTTTATTACTGCCAACATACCTGCATTAAGTACCACATTATAAAAACAATTTAAATGAGACGGCCTTATATATACAGTATATACATTTAAAGACATGCATAGACAGGTTAACATGAGAATCACTGACAATGTCTACTAGTTCTAAATGTTTTAATACAGCCAAGTTAAGAGAGTATAGTAATAATGATAGTAATAATACTGATAATACATTCTGTCACCTCCTCGTCCTGAACATGAAGTGACTGGGTGGGTCAAGGTTAAAGTGCAACTGCAATTCTTCACAGATCTTTTTCTTCCTGCATTATTTCTTCCGAACCGCTATATTTCTGCAAACCCAGGTCATGCCATCCTGAAAGAAAAAAAAAAAAGCAGACAATGTGGTTTTCGTGTGAAAATTAGTGATGTGATGTGAGTCACAGGTTAAAAATATGTTTACATGCCATAATTTGGAATTTCAAATGATTGTTAATGAGGAGAGAAGGAAGGAAGGAAGGAAGGAAGGAAGGAAGGAAGGAGGGCAAATGCATCATAACCTGCAAGTATTCAGTGTCAGTGTCCCCTGATTTAACCTGACCAATAAAATTATGAAATGAAGACAAAGAAATATTAAATGTAAGATTGCTGTCAACTGGATGATGTGTAATATGTTGACTGACAGTAGAGATAATGTTTTTTACTGCAGCAAAGATTCTTTGGTCTCTATAAAGATGATAGCACGCTTAAATTTGGACCTCTAATCTTGGCAATCTTATATATAATGTGTATATTTTGAGCACTGTACTACTGTATTTACCTGCACTCCCTCTGCACTGACTGCTGAGCAGGCCTGGACCTGCCACATGCGATCTCGAATAGTGTGCAGATTGAGACCTTCTGCCAGCTCAGACGCTGGGGTGGCTGTCATCAGGTCCTGCTTGTTGGCAAAGATTAGCAGTGGCACAGCAGCGAGCTTTTCCTCCTCCAACAACTCAGCCAGCTCCTGGAGGAACAGACACACGAGAGTACCGGATGAGTCCGAAAACTAAATATTACTGACCTTTGGCTTGGCTACTGTTTGCGATGAGCCCACACGCCGCCAGTGAGAATATTTATATTAGTAATACCTCTCTGAATGTTCTCTAGTAACTATATATGACCAGTGATCACACTTAAATCATCTAATTGTTGCACTTCTTTAAGGAAAACGTGAATAACATCTTACCAGACTTGTTTCTTCAAATCTTTTCCTGTCTGAGCTGTCAATCACATAGATCTGCAAATAACACAGTCATACATATTACCATAACATGCATATATTACTATATTGTGAGGACTACTATCTGCAGATGTTGATAAATCTGGCGAGTGTCACAAGTACATAAAAGAAAACCTACCAGGACATCTGTGTTCTCAAAGTAATTCCTCCAGTACGGGCGGATCTTGCGCTGACCTCCAATATCCCAAACATTCAACTTGAAGCCAGATGACTGGACACTCTTAATATTGAAGCCCTATTAAAGGATAACATGGATTACTGATGCGTTATTCAATACAGCAGGTGAATTAAAGCTTGATTTTGTAACAGTTTGACTGGAAAATTACAAAATGATTGTATGTGCGCATATTTGTACTTGTGTGGGGGTGATGTAGCTGGTATCTTCGGCTGCCAGCTGTTTGAGCAGAGTGGTCTTGCCAGCATTGTCCAGGCCAAGCAACAGCAAGCGCACCTCCTGTTCTGGAGCCTGCTTCAGCCTCCGAAGAATGGACAACAGGCCCTGCGGGTGGATCAGTTAGTGGTGATGAACTTCAATGAGGCAGCAGGTTCAAAGACGACATTTCACACGGAAACCTGCAGTCATTTTCTCACTATAATTCTGCAGAGTCATCGGCTACGCTGTAACAGGTAAAGCACCATTCATCGGAGGCCAGCGTGGAAACCCGGCACAGATTGTACAAGAGGTTTAACACTCACCCCACAGCAGGAATCATCTAGAGCATGAGGATTTAGCTGTTAGCCAATGGCATTGAACTAAACATGTAGCAGGCCAAGATTAGGCATGTGCACGGTGAATGACTTGTGTCCAGAGAGTGCTAAGCTACCTTTACAGTGTGTTCTGTTAAGATGGAAATGTTGCCACTGCACATGTGGAAACAACTGATTTGCAGTAGATTTTCTGTCAAATATATAAATTGACACGTAGAGTAATAATTTCAGTGCACATCTTTAAAGTCTTAGAACTCATTTATTTTCCTTCACTTTTCATGATTTCATATTTTTTGTTGGTCTGACTTTGTCTTCTTGTTTTTCTATATATTATATACAAATACAATTGAAATAAATAAAATGAGTTTGCTTGCAGAACTAAAAGAAGCTTAAATTGTTGAGAGTGAGTGATCACAAAATAAGAACAATACATTATTTAAATGAAATCTGTTACAACTTGCCAAACAAGACATTTGAGAATCGAATTGTTGACACTTTTCGACAGTGACAACTTTCTAAAAACTAATCCAGTATGTCATCTATCCTAACTAGGTGCCCCATTTTTTGTTGGCATGTAACAATCTGGCTATATCTACAGTTGTCAGTATCACACACACACACACACACACACACACACACACACACACACACACACATCATAAAACAGCAGCTGTCATTCGGTGATAATCTAAATTAAAATTACTCAGCAGCCATGGCTATGAATCATGATAACTCACCATGTTTTTCCTCAGGTGTTGGTGTTGTGGCCCCTGCTAAGACTGAATGGATTAACATCTTCCTAACCATACCTCTCGGGAGAACATGCTGTCATGTCCTGTTTCCAGGCGAAACGGTGACGTCAGCGTAAACAACGTGACAGCTGGGTGTCCGTGGCACGAGACGGGGAAATAAAAACGGAGGACCACAAATGCACCATGCAAAAATATGACCCTAAAAATACATATTTTTCTACCGTTTTTTTTTTTAAAGCACTTAGCAGATTTTGTTAAGTGCTGTAAGATAAGTTAAGATAAGATAAAATGTACTTTGTTGATCCCAAATTCAATTGTTACAGCAGCTCACATAACACAAGGCGGATGAGAAAAATACTCCTAAATAAGATATAGATAAAATCTCAAGTATACTCAAAATACAAATTTAAAAAATAGCAAATAAACTAAAAGTTTTTTTTTTTTTTTTTTTTACACAATATACACCTTTCAAGTATATGTGTATTGGATCATATGTATCACGTACACATATATCGATATATAATAGTAACTTTATTATTACACAGAAGCAAAAAGTTGCTAGGAAAGTGCAAATGACGAGTTAATCTACATTTATTTGCTATCCGCTATCTGTTAAAAGAAAACTACACTGATTTTATGTGTTAATATGCTACTAAACATTTTTTTTTTTATCACTTAACACAAATTCTATTTGACTTCAATGATGAATGATAAATCAAAGGGTTATTTTTAGGAAGATATACAATTTTGACAACATAAGCTTGCCAGTACGCGATTAATCAAATTATTTTAGAGATATTTTTGAACTTGAATAAACATCTTGAAGCATGCCCACACCAATATATGAGACACATGACTAATAATGAGTATCTAAGGACCCTGTAAGATTAAAACATTAAAAGAAGAAGAGGATGAAGAGGAATGAACTTGAACTTACAGTAGTGAGATCATGTGTTTCACACGCGTACACGCAGCGCCCTCTGGAGCTCAATAGCTGCCTCAGTTTCGGATTACTAACAGTGCAGCTGAGTATAGGAACAACAAAAACATGTCCGAGTACGAGAGGCTGAACCGTTAACTAGCAACAGCCACCTGCAGTCAACCTCAACAAGTCGTTTATTCGACCGACTGCTATATGATTCCCGTCGTGACAACGGCCGACAACCCAGAAAGATGCCGCAGAAAGCACTGGGATCCATTGTAGGTCTTCTTTGTACCGGGACCTGTCTGGTGCAGGTAAGCCGCCGCAAGCGCACCCGGGGTCGGCTGCTGCTTCCAGTCGAGTCCGTGGCTCTTGGAATGGGTGAAGGCCTTGCGCCGAGCCTTTTTTGTCTCCTCCACAAAGGAAACTGGGCACGGTTCGCTACTGTATGTGGATGACGTCAGTTAGTCAAAGTTTTTATTGATATTTCGACAGTTGACTTGATGGAAAATGTAGTTTGTAACTCAAAAAGCAGCACGGATGTGTTTCATTAGCTGGATTTTTTACAGTATGAATCAAGGCTATCAAGATTAACATTAGCCGTTGCTAACTGGTACCCGGCAAATTGACGTGTTTATTCGCAGTTGTTGATATTAGCTATTCGGACAGAGCAGTTAGCCCCGCTTTGTCCAGTTTGATTCACCGATATATTCACTTTTTAAAAACACTTTAACCAAATTAAACTGAAAACGACACGATGCCTCTAGATGGTGTAGCATTTTATCTGCATGTTTACTGATGTAACATCGCTGACATCGCTCGTCGGTGTATGTAACGCTGGCGTCGTTGTTTTATGGCCGCATTTAAATACACTTTGAATTGCACGGCAGCGACGTGAATCAGTAACTGTACTGTGCCTTTGGTGACGTTTAGCAGTGCTGTCACGGTGCGCACAGTTGGCACTAAAAATGAAGTAAGTGACATTGAAGTGACGAATGACAGAGGTTAAATAGATCCTCACAAATATGTCAGCCCGTCAGGAGCCTGCTATGTGAGTTGTGTGATTTGAGTATTGACTGAGATGTTCACTTTGTGTACCTCTTGTGTGTATTTAAGGGGAAGGAGTTCTGTTTTGGGGTAAACAATGAACAGTACCGCTGTGAGATGGGGTACTGCTGCGGAGAGACAGAGTGCTGCACCTACTACTACGAGCTTTGGTGTAAGTTTCAATTGTTGTTTTTTGTCTTTTCCCATTTTTTTATACACTTAAATCAGCTTGTTTAATGTCTGTTATTTCCTCCTCAAATTAGTTTCACTTTTAACAAGAAGAAAACTGAAAGCAAACGACTTTAACCTGTAATTTAGATAGATAGATAGATAGATAGATAGATAGATAGATAGATAGATAGATAGATAGATAGATAGATAGATAGATAGATACTTTATTGATCCTGAGGAAATCAAACATCCAGTAGCAGCATGAGATACAGTAAACACACAGTAACATACATTAAAGTTAACCTATTAGAAATATATCTAGATTTAAATTAATCCTGTGCAAAGAAATTATATAGGTGCAGAGACAAGTGGTAAGAGCTTTACATATAGAAGACTATATGAAAGCAAAAATAAAAATATTTGTTATAGGAATAAGAAATAGAGATTTAAAAAAAAAAAAAAAACTATGTACAATTTAAATTAGGTCAATCAAGGTCACAGCATTTATGCTGAATACGAATGAGATTGTCCATTTAATACTTATATTTGGCCTTGCTCCATTTAATCAGTTACCTGTAGATAATGATAAAGTTATATTGAGTCTAACCCCCCTCCCTCCCTCATTAAAGGGTTCTGGTTGGTATGGACCCTAATCATCATGCTCAGCTGCTGCTGTGCCTACCGACACCGGAGGGTTAAGATGCGTCTTCAACAGGAGCAACGCCAACGTGAGATCAGCCTCATGGCCTACCAGGGAGCCTCCAGCTCCTTCATTTCGCCTCCACCGCTCAATCTAAGTAAGTAGTCTTTTGTTTGCTACGTGGGCGTCGAAGATTCCTTCCAGAATTTAACCATTTCACTGTTTGATGTTGGTGCTGAATATAGTCTTTATTTCAGTTTTCAGTTTCACTCCATTCCCCCGTTCTGTGTCATCTTGAAGCTTTATCTGTAGGCAGCGAGTTTCTCAAAACCTTTGACAATTGTTTAGTGCCTACTCCATCAAATAGAGATTGTACTCTTAGATAGATACCTGTATTTTGAGTACAGATTAGGAGTTGCAAACAAGGTTGTGGTGCAAGCATAGAGGCGCAGATAATCTCTTCTACAGCATCTTCCTTCAGCACCTCCTGTGGGATCTTCATGTGCTCATGGACATGCTGGGTCTAACATGATTCAGCTCTACACCAGGGTTGTCTTAGATAACTTTTCCTATCAGACAAATTGATGCAGGTTTTATGTTTTGTCGTAATATGGATCATTCTTTTGGGCCATACTCAAACCTCATGTTCACAGGTAAAGGTCAGGACTTTGAACTTTGTTCCCCTCACCACCAAGGCCCAACACAACGGCCACATTACAGCAGTGAATCTCAGACTGTTTGTCACTCAGATCACCTAGATGGCTGAACTCTCCTTGGAGCAGCTGCTCTCCCCTCTTCCTGAATGAAATAGCCAAATGAGAGAGCGACATAACCTTAGAATTCGAGGTGCTGATCCTTACACCGATCTTGTTATACTCAGTTGCAAATTGCCCTGGTTTATAATAGAGATCATAGTCTGACGTTGCCAAAGGGACAGCAGAGATATCAGCGGTCACTCTGGACCTTGGCTGAAACTTGATATCTTGTTCACTAATATCTCAAACAGGAGGTGGGACAAGGTACACGCTTGTCGGAGTCTGAGGCCCACAGTGGTCATGCTTGACTTAATGTCAAGAATGTGAACTGTGAGTGTACACAGACAGTGACTCACACAGAGACTCGGATAACATGTACTCTTACAGCTCTTGATATCATTGGGAACGTAGTAATAAGCCAATTCCAAATACTCAGGCTACAAACCCACAACTCTGATGTCTACAATAACATGTTTTCCTCTTTAAATTGATCTTTCATTTTAATTTTATATCACCACAAACAAGGAAACATACCTTCTAGTTGTCTATTTTTCATTGTAGATATCAGTTGAGGATATTTGAATGTAAAGTGCTATTTTGCCAAGTAGACAAGAGAGGAGTGTACGGTGCAGAAACTGATGTGTGATTTGTTCACAGTCTAATCGTCTGTGGGACCAGCATTATAATAAGGTGCCACCATTCTCGAAATACTATCCGACTTTGAATCCCAATGAGTGCTATTAGGGATGGTTAGATTAAGTTTTGACCTGTGGGAAAGCTGATCCTTAGACGTCAAAAAAATGTAGCCTGTGGTATTTTGGATTATCCATCATTGAAGCGGTTGCACAACCTCCATTAAGACACTTAATCAGGAACACGTTACTGCAAAACAAAATGATTAGCTGGTGCATGTGGACGACAGAAAGGACTGACAGATATAGTCTTCTCATAAACTCAGAGGAATTAGTTTGAAACCAGATGTGCCTGATTCAGAGCTACGTTGGCTGTTTATTGACCAGCAAAGATATTGCTTTCATATTGTTTTTATGGAATAATAATAATGATAATAATAAATCAGTGTTACACAGATTGAGTTGGAACATGCCAGCGGTGTTCACATGATAAGATAAAACACATGTTTCCCAGCCTATTAGTGAAAATGGGTTGGCCTGTATAACGACATGCTGGAATAATTAGAATGGATGTTAGAGTTATGAGCACGGATGTAGTGGTGGGACTAACCATTTCTATCATCATCCATCATCATTCATGGCTTTGTCGATAATTTTTTTGATTCATTATGTAACTGTTTGATTTGTAAGATGTTGGTCGTTAATAAAAAAAAGCCCATCACAGTTTCCCAAAGCCCAAACTGACATATTTTTCTGACGTTCAGGGTTCTGGAACGACTGCAAGCTTCCCGACTATGAAGAGGTGGTAGGTCACCCCCCGACGCCACCTCCCCCTTACTCTGAAAACCCCCCTGAGACTCAAGCACCCCTTCCACAAGTGAGCCAGCCAGACGCTGCCACCGTGCCACAACCGCTGGCTGAGGCAGACCCGAGTTTGAACAGTCAAGCCTCAGGCTCATCCTCGGACCAGGAAGCAGTGTCGATGCCCGTCCAAGCTCAGTGTCTGGCGGAGGAGAATGCACAGGCTCCATTGATGGCGGCGGAGGAAGAGGAGGACGAGGAGCTCGTCACCCGGCGTCGCCACGTGACCGGCGACTCTGGGATCGAAGTGTGCGTTTGCCAGCTGGACGTGGACGAGGGCTCGGGGCTCGAGGAGGAGAGCGACGAGGAGCAGCAGATGTGCAAGGTCCCCACTCGGGATTGCTGCTCTGGGCATCAGCAGCAGACCTTCAGACAGAAAGAACGCACCTCTGAGCTGCCTAGCCAGACCGCCAGCACCAGCACTGGGGACCACATGGTGTGATCCACAGCTTAACTAACCAGCCAACCAGTGTGGCTTTCTGCTTCACACAGGGTGATACGAGATAGCTGTTGTCATCATCATCGCCACAGAGAGTGTCTGTGTTTTACTTCTTTGAATTAACACACAGGCACGACGTTAAGATGATGATGATAACTAATCCTTAATGGCTCCTGATTAGGAAAGATGACTAACGCATTGTGTGGACAAAACTCCATTTTATTATTTTGCTTTGCTTTTCCTTAGCGGGGAAACCAGCAAACACATGTTGACGCTCCATTTGGTATGTTTTATTTTTCTTTTTAGCATCATAAGTGGGAGAACATAATTGGGTAGTGAGAAGGCAGCAATTGATTGTGAGTGAAAATGTTTCCCTTGCTCCTACCTTCTCCTTGAGCACTGCCATCACGTTTCTGTTTCTGTCTCGCCACTCTCCTTCGGTTAGAACATTTCCGGCCATCCTTCCATCTGACATTTTACCTCTGGTGGGATGGTGTGAGCTAGGAGCATACCAACACGGTCAACAACATTTCTCCCCCTGTCCCCGCTATGACTAAGCAGAGGAGTCAAAAACAAACCTCTTGAAAACTTAGGATGATACTGGATGAATCGACAAGAGCACACATTTCGTTTTTTGGGGTTTTTTTTTCCCCTCTCTCTCTCTCCCTAAAAGCTGTGTGTGAGAGTTTAAGTGTGCGTGTGCGTGCTGTGAAATCTAGGGCACAGCTGCATGGTGATGTCAGCTCTGAGGTCATGGCAACCAGCGTCTGGTGTCCTCTGGTGTGAAGTCTTTTTGCATCTAGAGTGGAGGGTAGGAGGGGGCTATAAACCCACAAATAGCAGAGGAGACAGCCTTTACTTCTTCTCCTTTTTGATATCCATATTGTGGTCTCCACAGCTCTGTGGTAACCAATCAGCATGACTGTAGGTAAGGAGTGACCAGTGTTTAATGATTTGTTGATTGTGTGATCTTCCCACTTCAGTTTCTGACTGCATTGAATTCATAGTACTAGCCAAGAAGGCCACGCCACCTATTATTATTATTTTTTTTAATCAGTAAAAAGCCTTGTGGTGGCTCTGTGTTAGCGTGTTTTACTTACTGTGTAATGTCGGAGCGAGCAGTGGCAGCATTTGGCTCATTCTACACATAAGTATAGAGTTTGGATGTTCATAACGAAGGATGTACTTGCTTTTTTTTTTTTTTTTAATTTTTATTTCATAATCAAGTATGCTTCAGTAAATGCCACAGATGTCACTATTAATTGCAACAAAGCTCCCAGCGGGGGCTGCTAGAATGTGTTCTAGTGAGTGGATGTTATAGTGCAGTAGGGAAGGGTTGAGTCTTGTGTGTGTGTGTGCGTGTGTGTATCTTTAAAGTGCTGTAGCATCTGGTTGAAATACTTATTCAGCACTGAGGTGGATTAACTATTAAAAAGCACTGGTATTATGCATGAAGCATGAATTTCTGTGATTATATTTGAGTTCATTAGCATTTCCTAGCGGTTGCGCTACTTGCTTTGCTCATCTGTTTGTCAGAGTGATGGCGGGCTACAGCGGCTGCGCAACTGTGCGCACAGATGTTTGGGTTAACGAATTGGCCTGAGTTAGAGTTTTAGACGATGGATGTAGTCTCATTGTTTTGTTATGACTTCGTGAGCCACGCTATGCTGTTGTTATGCAGCGCTGGTAGCTAGTTAGTCTGCGCTGTCTTGGATCTCTGTAGCCCCCCGTAGCTCTTAGCAGTGTGAGGGATCTGTAGTGGTATTTTCCATTGGCAGCAGACGACGGGTGCATTAGCAACCTGAGGTGGATGCAGGCTCCGCTCTGCAGTCCAGTCAGTGTTGGCACAGCTGCAGTATCTATTGTGATTAACTGCATGCTTCTCTGCATGCCATGTCGCTTGCTTGCCCAATAATACTGTACAGTGTGTATTCAAAGCATAGCAGTTATAGTGGGTGTTGTCAGATAGGAGAACCACTGCGAAACAAAATTGTTACTTGTTACAAGTCTGTGCAAGACAAGCAGTAACTGATAAGTCAGTAAACGTCTCATTGATAATTTAGTTTGGATGTTCAGCAGCTTTTCTTACGTCGTTGTTTGTCCGCTCTGATAGCGTGGGTCAAAATGGGCACAGTGTAAAGACTCAGGTCAGTCATTCGCAGTCTGCTTCACACGCTCACAAAGTACTGCTCCACATTGGCACGTTAACATTATCATGATGCGACACCGTGCAATATTTTGTTCAAGATAAACACATTCAAGGTAACACTGTCCTAAATACAGTATCCTAGATGAATTAGCAGTTATCACTTGACAGGCACCACATATTGTGACCTAAATATAGCTATTAAACATATGCTACCAGCTGGCAAAGTGGCGAGTAAATGCTAACATTTCATGCTTGATGGATATATTTATTCAGGCACTTACATTTCTGGCATGTCTGTTTTTTTTTCCAGCACTGATAGAGCAGCCAAGGATACATTAGGAAGTTCTTGCCATCTTAACAGGACAGGACACTGGGTTTCGTCTTCCCTCCCAACTCCCAGGCTATGGTTGGCTCAGTTTGAGTTGAGCTACACTGCATTACTATTGTGGCTAGTGTATGAAAACAATAAAAGAGGCTCCAGTGGGCCAAAAATATCAACGCAGAGTGAAACGAAATGAATACACGGCTGCCTAATGTTTCTATCGAAAGAATGTTTCGTTTCATGTCCGTTAAGTAGCCCCAAGCAGACATGCCGTTGGCCAGTTTTACAGCAGTAGTGAACGCTTTGCAGTTCTTGTGTCGCGTAGTGGAGCAGGTGTTTAAATATGAAGCCAAAATAACATGACAATGACCTTTTCAGAAGAGCAGTTACACTGTGAGCATGACTGCACACCCATTAGCACAAGTACTATAAGACATTTCTTTGACCAACACACCTCAAGCTGCCTTGCTGCATCTCTAGAGAGCAAATGTCTTGATTATGGAGCTGCACAATAAAATATCGCCTCTGTATGCAGAAACATATGTGCTGCTGCCTTATTAGAGTAGATGTAGTCGCGCAGCTCTGTTCGGGATTTCTTTTTGAATGGTAACATTTGCGTTGTTCCAGGCATGATCGCTTCAGAGCAGAGGGGTGCTTTTTTGTTCAATAGGAAACGGCACCCGAGCCTCTTCCACTTGCTTTTTGAGAAGAGGATGTGGTTTGAAAACATTGTGAGGCCACAAGATTTATACTGTCACATGTCCTGTAGAGTTTAACTTGCATTGGTTTTGTATCCGAGGGGGGAGAGCATGAGTTGAATTTAAAATACTGTGTGTCTAGTTAGTCGGCGGAATTTGTCAAAACCAGATTTTGAGTTTCATTCTGTTTTTTTTGTTCCACGGGTCTGGTCGCGATTAAGTTTGTGATATGAGCTGACTCATGAGGAAAAGTATGAGGAAAAAAAACAACAACTATATATTCTTATTTTTTGTTTTCCATTGTTTTGTGATTCATTCTGTTTGTGTTTCGAGGACAAACGTCAACTCCGACAAGAGGTTGCTTTGCAATCTTCTTGCTAAGGTGCATTTTTTTTTTTTTTTTTTTGCTTATTTGTATACATGTAAACAAATTAATAAGGGGAAGAGGGAGGTGAGGAACGGATAGGGGTACTTTTGTGCATGAGCGAACTGGAGGTCCATAGTTTTCCCATTGCCAAACAACTACTATGCCTCCCTGGATTTCACATGTTTACTGAGATTAAGGGCTATATCAGTCATCAGTTGTGGGCAAACGTCCATCAATCCATTTATCCATTTCGTGTTACTGACTGATTCGTCTGCTCTGTGCTGTTTTTATTTGAAGCCACAGTTGCCGAGGTCCACTATCTGAACATGGTCAGACATCTGCAACGTGAACATGGTCAGTGTTTGGATTTAGGATGTCCTGTTTTGTTAATGTTGTGGTGGAGCTCATCTTTAACAATAGCTGATTGTATATGACCATATATGTTTGTTTTCTAGGCTTTAACTTTGCCTTTTTTTTCGTCAACCTCAACGGAGGTGCGTGATGCGACTCCCCTCCCCGCCCTCGCCCGTGCCCCGCCGAATGAGAACCATTCTTACTAATGTAACCAGCTGCGTGTGTGTGCGTGTGTGTGGTTGGGACAGAAGTTTTCACTTTGCTCCGTTGGCTCTCTCGTGGACTGTGACTCCACCTTTCACCAAGCTCCGTCTCGTCAACAGAAGTCGTAGCCGACGTCGTAGCCGTTTTTTTTCGCTCTGCATGTGGAAACAGGAGGGCACGTCCACCCGTGCAGAAGTGTCGACGGAATAATCAACCAAAGTCGCTGCCATCTCCATGCAGATCATCACTGTTTTCACTGGATTGTGTGTGTGTGTGTGTGTGTGTATGTGGTTGTCATGGCGATGGTCTGTTTGGTTTCCCACTCTCAGGGTTATCTTTAACAAGCAGTGCTAGAGTTTAACACATTTTTGACCCACTAGTCTCATAAAGCCAAAGCAGTCGTTTCATGATAATTGTCTCCCCGTTGTTGTCCGATGTCAACTTCTGCATCACGCATC
This sequence comes from Protonibea diacanthus, assembly GCA_028641955.1. Classification (NCBI taxonomy): domain Eukaryota; kingdom Metazoa; phylum Chordata; class Actinopteri; family Sciaenidae; genus Protonibea; species Protonibea diacanthus. The sequence goes on along the minus strand of CM053991.1, from coordinate 10,490,892 downwards.
TCTGTCGTGTGTATTGTACTTTACTCAACTAGGCTATGCAAAAACATAAAACCTACTGTTATATGCTGCGACCCCTTTCTCACGTTTCTCTGTCATTTGTCTGTGGGCACCAGTACAAGCAATATAACTCTCAGTACGTGTGGCACTGCACTGTACTGTAATTTTACTTTGGTTGATCTGTGTACATGTATTTGTTAAAGACAACTTGTAAAAAAAAAAAAAAAAAAAAAAAATTGTTATGCTCCTACAATGATGTGGTGAGTTTGATTCAGTGTCCGATGAGAGGCTTGAGTTAAAAGGCCATTCTAGTTTATATATTTTTTCCCGTTTTTTTTGGGCGGGGGGCATTTTCCTGCCTGCCTCCTGAACCACTAACACCTTCTACTTCCTACTTATGGATAAACCACATTATTAAGTTGTATAAGCCGAATGGAAAAAGTTCAATATGTTGTTGATTAATTCATATTTGATATTTTTGGACTGCCTCTTTGTCATCCTTCATTTTTGTTGCACTAATTCGACGTTTTGTTTTGTTTTTTCTCAGTTTAAGCGACATCTTTCTCCTTTTTCCATCTTGATGGTTTTTCACCGGCTCAATGTTTAACTGTTGCCTAATCCTCAGTTACTATACCATCGACTTTCAAAATTTTTATATATTATACACATGAAAGACCTCAACATGTAACACAGTCAGCCTACATTAAACCAGGACACATTAGTGGAGCCCTCAAAACTCTGAACTTGTGAAAGGAATATTATCATCTGTTACATTTGTAAACTTTTTTTTTTCCCCCTCAGCCATAGATAATACCAAACAGACGGAGGTGCCATGGTTGAGCTATGTGGATTTTCTTTTCTTTTCTTTCTTTTTTTTTTTTTGATGAGAAACACCTTAGTTTGAGCATCAAACATACAAAAACAGACCACTCTTTCTACATTTTTGTTCCTAATAACTTTAAACAAGCCAAAATGAGTAAAGTGTAAAAAAAAAAAAAAAAAAAAGAGAGAAAAAAATTAAAGCACTGAATGATAGATAAAATGCTTTGGTTTTAGTAAGAAGTCTGCTGTGTACTCGTTGGGTCATCATTTGTATTTTATTTTTTTAATAAAAGAAACATTGGCACTCAGCTGACTAACTCGTCATTTCTTCCTTTTGAATTAATCCATCTAACCTCAAGAAGCATTTTGTTGAATCCTGATTGCTTTAAGAGAAAATTAACCTCGAGTAACTGAAAGTGCTCCACCCAGTGACAGACATATTGATCTGGGGGATTATCACACGGCTGTGTGAGAGGCACCTCAGGCAGTTAGCCTCCATTATTGATGAGTTATGTAATTCAAAAACACAATCGCACACAATGAAAGCTTAAAAATTTTGATTTTGATATCTTTATTCTTAAACTTTCCACCTCTGCTCTAGATATAAACATTTGGATTTAACTTTTAAATGTAACTATAGCCAATATGTGGTTTTATCTGTATGTTGTCATACATATAACCCAACTTCACACCCAGACGTCATAAATAATATCAGTGTAGGTCTTTACTGACACAATGCAAACAGTTCAGGACAATGAAACGATACAAAATGGTAACAAAATGTAATTTATGGATCACTGAAGTGATACATGAGCATGAGGCACACGGTTTTTATTCAAAACAAACTAAAGATAAATAAGGTAGGGCGGTTGTCAAAGTGGCTACAGGAAGTGACACACTGACTGAAAACAAAACGCCACATGAAAGATGTATGATGTTGACACGAGGTCTGGAACCAGAACATATAGAAGATTGGGCAGAGCCAGAAGAGGCAGCCTGAGGCCAAACCAGCATGTTTGTTCAGTTCATAGACTGCATGACACAGTCAACAAAAAAAGACACAGACGAGGTGTGTGTACATACAACAACAAAGACAAACAAAATGTCAGTTAAAAAGAAAAAATACAATAAATTAGTTGTAGTCAAATTCTCTTTAGTCGCTCCTTTCAGTGCAAAGTCAAAGATCTTACATTTAAATGTATCTATTTTAAATATATTTAGAAGAATTTGCTCTCAGCTGTTCAAAAACACTCCATTTTCTCAAATGCATGCATAAAATCTGGAGAAGGGAACAGTGATACATCTAAACATCTTGTTAGATTGTTAAAAACAAAAATAAAAATAAAATATTTCCCTGAAACACCCACATCTCTGCCACATGCACCAATCGCACAGAGGTCAGTTTTCCGTGTGCTTTATATAGACGCAAAAATGTCTACGACTCGGTAGATGATTCATGAGAAAATAACCTCAGCGGATGTCGTGCATACTACTACTACAGGATAAAAATATACAGTACAATATATAGTACGCGCACAGAGTCAAAATGATGGAGTACAAAGCACTCAGGTGCTCTTTCTAATGCAAAGAAGAGTAGAGGTGCATCTTTAGTAAGCAAGGAGCCACACTGAAGATGACAGCATCGGTTTTTAGTTTGTTTCACGCTTCTGCAGGTGGATCACGAAGAGGAACACAGTGGATACTTATATTTAGATTTCTAAAAGCCATAACATAAACATCGGTGAACTGGAAATGAATAAAAAAAATCATCTTAGTTGTCAAATGCTCATGAGAAGTCATGTGACAGAGATGGTAAGGCCGAGTTGGTGTGTGTCAGGCAGGGGCCGAGGGTAAAGTGTGAAATAAAAATGTCCTCCTACTGCTTCATGACTACCAAATGGCAAAGTTAGAAATTGGCTTTTTGTCGGAGGTGATACATCTACTTCATCTCCTGTCGAGCTAGTGTTGTCCTCAGGATGAAACAACCCACTGCGCCCTGCCGGGCTGCGGCAGCGTCTCTCCTTCCTCTCAGTGCAGCTCGGTCCACGGACTGCAGTAGTGGTCACGCCCTCCGTCTTTCTGCTTCTTCTACTTTCAGTAGAAGCGCTTGCGCCGGGTCTCGTTCCAGTTGCTGTAGACCACCAGGCCAATAACGACAAGGAAGATACAGCCCAGCATGGAGAAGAGCACGGTGAAGAACATGGCAATACCACTCATCCCTTCTTCTGTCTGACCCACTGGAGGAGAGGACGACAGTCAAGAGAGTTTAAGAGCGAATAGAAGGTGGGAAGGGTGGAATATACTGCAAGCGTGTGTGTGTGTCTTACATCTGAGTAGTTCAAAGTTATCCACGCTGGGTATGGTTATTTCCTCTTCCTCCTCTTCCTCTTCCTTTTGACTCCGCAACACAGTCAGTTGGTAAAGTTTCAGTGAAATGATATCATGGTTATCTATAAACATTTATAGATAGAAAAAAAGTGATTATACGTGATTAAAAGGGCCTCATACATTCACTGTAAATGAATGAACAACACAAGCAGTGTATTCTTTTTGGTTCTAATAACATTGCTCCTTTGATTCTATTATAAACCCAGCCGTTATCAGGTAAATAAGGAAAACATGAATTATTTGACTCATTTTTTTTTATCATTATTTGCATTCAGTTTTATCTCAAGGTAACACAGTTAAAATGATTTCTGAGATCTACAAAGGTTAGGATTGTAATATGTATCCAACACTCTTTCTCTGCTTCTAGATGGCTGTGTCGCTGCCCAAACATTTTCAGCGATTCATATGCTGAAAGTGAAAATATTCTGGGTGGGGTGCGGTTCTATGTTTGCAGCAGTAATTGGTGTATCCTGTCTTTATGACTGCACACACTACAGTGTGATCACAAAGGATCAGTTCACTGGATTTTAATCTTATCTCTATGTATCTGTCATAACATGACTACACTATCAATACACTTGTTAGTAGTCACTTGTCTGTATCTTCTATTTGTGCATACTAAACCAATGATGCAAACACAGGAAATGGTAAATGGACTGTATTTATAAAGCGCCTTTCTAGTCTTTTGACTACTCAAGACATTTTTACACTACGCATCGGGAGTTCGGCATTTGCCAAATCTTGGGGTTAATCTTGGGGTTCAGTATCTTGACATTTAGACTCGACGCAAAGAGCTGGGTATAAAACCACCAGTCTTCTGATAAGTGGACGACCGGCTCTACCTCCTAGGCCAAGGTTGCCAATCTCAGTAGATAATCAGCAGGTAAAAATGAGTTTTAAAAAACCATTTAAGCTCCTAGAAATGATGATTTTTAACTAGACAGAAATAGACAGAGTTTGAAACCAGGGAATTAAAAAAAAGGTTTCATCAAATATGGAATTTATATCAGGAAAATTGTCCAGGTTGTTCGATATGGATAGAATTAATAAAAACACATTATACTGAAGTATTTCAGATGATAAACAATATTGTACAACATATTGCATGTACATTTACAGTGGTAAAGGGGCCAATCACCATGTTTGGGACGGTGAAAGCTGTTTACCTGAGAGGTCACCAGTGACAGCTGTAGCTCCAAAATAATAGCCTTGTGGCAGCCGCACCCCGGGTATGTCCAGGCAGTCTCTCCACTCATGCTGCCCATCGATGTCTATCATCACCTGGAGAACGTTTGCAGAATGTAAATATGTTGCCAATTCAGTTCTGCCCCCAGAAGCAGAATAACTTTGTGAGTCTAAAAACTCCTCAAATCATGGACATGGACTGAAGCTTAAACAATTGTTCTGACTTTTATTCGACTTCTTGGAACAGCCCTGCTGCCAGCACTCTTAGGCCCTTAGTGTGCATTTATTGCAATCTTAGTTTCACTATTAGGAATGATTACACAACTCAGTGCTGCATTTCACATCACAACACCAGCTGTTTTTTCTTGGGTGACTAAGAAATATATTAACCGTTAGTATTTATCTGTCTGTAAAGCCTACATTGTAAAATAGCTGTCTAAGATTTTATCTTTGCTCCTCTGGGAAGACTTTCATTTGGCACAAATCTTGTGAAATCTTTATCTGCTTCAACAGTTTATTACTCTGTTCTGTCTGCGTCTGTCATTTTGTGTTTTAGTGAAACAGTAAACAGGGTGTTGCTGTAAAAGAACATGCATGCTCAGCCAGCCTACGCCTGATAAATATAGGTTAAATAAATATTAGCGAGTGCTTCCAGTGCACGCTAATAACAGGTTGAGGTCCTGTCTGCTTGTGCTAAGCAGTGTTATTACTGTGGATGACTTAAGAGAGTGCGTGGTGTGTGTGCGTGTGTGGATCTCACCGTGAGCCTACGGCGGATGTATCGGATAAAGAGGAAGGTGTCGTGTTTGAGGTTGCGGACCATGGCGTTGCAGCCGCCGAGCTCTGTGGGCCGGCCGTCCCGCTCGTGGTCGTAGCTGATGCTGCCGTTCCCAACCATGGCCAGAACGAAGGGGAAGATCCTCTTGTGGTCACAGGAGGAAAAGAGAGAGAGAGAGAGAGAGATGAGGAAATGGTCTTGATTTAAATTAGTGCCCTCAAATCTCTGAGAGTTGATGATTTTTATCGGAACAAAGGAGATTTTCACTGGGTTGCTCACACATCCAGCATGCAAACTGCAGAGATTTACAGACGCAGCGTTTGTCATTTAAGACCGTGAATATTATTCTGTTTGATATCAAAAGACACTATATAACTGGGATCTGCAGCCTGATAATCAGAATATGTTGCCACTTCACTATCTGTATCGACACAAGGGAGGATTGGAACAAATGCATGTGACACTGATTAAGACCACACAGCAACCATGCAGGGACAAAATAAAACGTATCACAGTATTGTTTCAAAGGTAAGGGTTAAACATGCTTAAGGACCAATGGAGGCTGGATAATGAGGTTAGACTTTGGGTTGAGATCAAACGTTCCAAAAAGCCAGTTACCTGTGTGCGAGGAGTATATCTTTTCTTCTGTGCCTGTCTCCAAATGGTTGGACACACAAGGAACACAAACACAGCCCTTTTACACAAATTTGCAAGAGCACTTGTCCATGTCTTGCACTTGCCCTTAACCCTACATCATTTCCCCACAACATGTAAGATCTGAGCAGTGCTGCTCCAGCATACCTCCAGCTGTTTCTCCTCATTGGGATACGTGTCCACAAACACACCCAAGCCAGTGAAGTTGTCCATATTTCCAAATACAGGACCTATAAAAGAATGAAGAGACTGAGAGTGTTAATGATACATAAATTAGTTTCTTACGCTAAATATTATGTCGTTATAGCGTTTACCTTTCTGCAAACGTTCCTTTGTGTACCAAATTGCTAAACCGTCACCATTCAGGTTTTTCTTTCCTTGCCCGTGAATCTTAAAGTGCACCTGCATCTCCCAGTCCTTCAGATGGCAAGGCTGGAAACACACACATTAAATAAAGTCACTGGAATACTACTGTACAACAGCAAACAGGCATGACATATGAGAGGAAAATTTGAGATTTTGTATATGAGAGAGTGTATAGTAGTTAAAAACCTGAGAGTGAAGGTAAACAAAATTTGATAATCTTATACTGAAGTCTGCTTTTGCTTTCTGTACTGTTTTCTGTAGCACTGGCTGCTGTTTCTTGTAGTTTAGGCATCAGTTTAATTTCTGTTTAAGTGATGCAGATCTGGCTGGTTGGGGTTGGGGCTGTGGTTGGGTTCACATGAAAAGAGGAAACGCGTTTCGGATGGGAAACAGACTTTAACACAACAACAGATCACAGGTCTGCACATTTGAGTCTACTAAGATCAAAGCCTAATGGTATGCAGCTGCCCCAGTTATGCCCACATTGGCATGTTAAAGGTTCGATGTTTTTTTACATTCGCGCAATCATGGGCTGCAGATGATGAGGCAGTTTAGTTTGTTTGGTGCGAGATAAGATGCAAACAGGCTTACAGCAAAGAAGATGACGGACAGATATCTGTCCTTCCTCTGACCTTGACCACTTAACCTCCTCATATTTAGCATCCTATTTTATTTTACTGAATGAATATAACCTCTTTGAACATGAAACATATCCAAACCACGTACCCAATATACAGTATACCTACTTACAATCACTGATAGTATAAACTTTTGTTTTTAATCTGGCTTTTAACTACATTTTATACATTTTTCTGTTTATATATTTTAATCTGTTACACAATTTTCACTTTTATTTATTTATAAAATACAAATAAAGTCTGATTGATTGATTGATATTTCTAACATTTTAATAACTTGCTTGGTGTGCACCAAGCTGCCAGTTTGTCAGCATTTATGAGGGGAGATCAAATATTGTAAACACTTCTCAGTATAACCACACAAAGTGAGCAAAGAGTTGAATCAAGACCTCTCAGAAGTGTTTAACAAAGACTGAACATTAGAGCGTACATGAGAGGAGGATCTACTGCAGGGTTGTTTATTAGACTGCATTACTTTTAGCTTAATGAACCTAATAAAATAAAACTGGCGTGTCTGTTTAGCTTCATCTAGAATTACTTATTGGCTCTAGCCCTTCTTCTTCATCATCATCTGCACCATGTGTCTGCTGGCTGTTACTGTGACTACATCAGCTAAAACACCTGTCTTTGAAATCCAACGCTGTCATGTCAGTAGAAAGGAATGCTTCGGTTTTCCCACATTGGCGTTTGTGTGTGTACTCACAATGCGGCTCCACACTGCCCCCTGTCTGCTCTGCTTGTCAGGTGTGAGGCGCACCTGGTCGGTGGTTACCATGGCATCCCCCATCAGCTCCCAGTGGGAGGAGCCTAAAGATCCCACACCTGAGGACACAAATAGTAGTCATCATGAGAAAAGCTGACACAGCGCTATGGGGGCCAGAGAGGCTCTGCTTTGTTGCTGAACAAAACATCTGTTTGAGACATGAGAAAGTGGACAAAGCAGTCAAACAAAGAGGCACAATGAAAGGTATTAAATGTAGGAGGGGTCGGGGCTTGCTTGTCTGAGTGTTAGAGCATTAAAAGAATTTAAAAAAAGACACATATATGAAAGAAAAAAGCTGAAGCATGCATGTGTTTTTATTGCTAAATGAATTATTCTGGAAACATTATGTCGCCTGCCCCTGTGAACCAGAACCTGTCATCCTAATGTGGTGTATAACGGGGTAGCGTTACCTTGGTATGGCTTGGAAAGGGAGTACTCCCGCTTCAGAAACTCTTCCATTTCGTGGTCATCGTCGGCAAAACACCGGCATGCAGTGAAAATAATAAAAGCGAAAGTCCAGAGTGATTTAAAAGGCATCATTTTCCGTCTGAATGGCATTTTGGACTCCCTGTATTGCTGGTTCCTGCTGACGGCAGCCATCGTAGGTCAAAACTCATCCCACTACACAGCCAGCTTCATTCCCATTGGTTCGCCGTGTTACATGGCTCGTCGCTATTGGCCGATTTGACTGTCAATCAAAATGCACGTTTTTAATTGGATGTGCTGTTCCAGCTAATGTTAATGGTGAAAATCAGATCAATTAACTTATTAAATTGGAAGTGCGCGTTTATAATTCGCCTTGTTTTAGTGTTTACTCACAAACTACTCAAATCTCCTCAGCTTAGCTCTTCCCTTCAGTTCACATACAGGCTACATCTGCTCTGTTAACTGTCTTATTCGGCTGTTTTATTATTATTATTATGTAATGTTTGTATGATCTATTATGTTTTATGAGGTCAAACAAAACAAAGGTTTTTAAACTCACAATTCTGTAAATAAAATATCATCTTTAGTTGCAGCCCTTTAAGTGAATGTTGCTTCTCCTCATCAGAAGAGTCAGACAGAGCTATCCATCCCAGGAGGAGGTTGGGTGGGCAGTGTGGTTTCCTGTATACAAAAGCAGTTGTTGTTGTCATGGTTTGTACCGAGATCTGTAGGCTTCATATGCTGACACGATTAGAATACTTTTAGATAGTTGTACAGTTTAGATACATCAAAATTGCTTTTCTACCAACAAGGTAATATCAAGGAATACGACATTAATAAAACAAAACAGAAAGAATAAGATAAGTTTTTTGTGTGTGTTTGGTTTGCATTTCTTTATTTATTATCAATACTGTAAGTTAATTATTACTTTATTGACCTAATGATGTAAAGTAGTCCAGGGACAATGTTTCATACATACTCCGGTACAGTAGGTGGCGCTGTGCACCATGAGAAACGACTGCAAAGTCAAAGTAAACAGAGTAGGCGCTGTCGGCAAACGAACAAGCCTGAAAAAGATATTGTTGTATCAGGTGAGAATGTCCATGACACTGTCCACATGAGTGAAGTCATATACTTACAAAATGTGTGGGAAAGCTTTCAGACATAGTAATGGCTTGAAAGTGCATATAATGAGTCACACAGGTGAGAGTCTGTACCTGTCAGCATATGTGGGGAAAGATTCAGTCTGATGTCAGACATGAAAAGGCAATTCATACAGATGAACAGTGGTTGACTTGCAGAATACAGGAGAGTTCTTAGACTCTCTAAATATTTTGACATTTTGCTTGATAAATGATTAATTAATTATCACAATGGTAGCCAGTTGATGACAATTAATTTTAAAGAATAAAATGCCAACAGTTATAGGTCAAACAAACCATACTTTATTTTCATTTTCAGAACGTAGCCTTGTAATAGGGGTTTGCTTGGTATACTGTATACAGTGAAATAAATATATACATAATCTAAATACTGTGTACTTGTATTTGAGTACAGTTAATATACAGCTATGTATTGACAATCAAGTCTTAGAGGTCCACTTGCAAAATTTCTAGTGTCACAGGCTCAGAAAGGTTGAATTAAGCATGATATTTAAGTTATTTCATGTTGCACTGAAATTTTGTAGGGCTATGTAGAGATGCATAGTAAGAAAGCAAAACTATTAATACAGAGAATAGATGAAATGCAATTGTATAGAAATGTTATATAACAATGTATGAATGGAAGTTAAAGACATCTCCAATCTGGGATATCTTGAATAAAAATACATGTCAAGATATCCATAACTCGATCACTGACATACAGTTAAATTATGATATCTACAAAATCATTCTGACTTGTTCAAACTTAATCTAAGAAGAATTTGTAGATATCTGTCATGACAAACTTCATACACATAAATGGCAAAAATAGTTCGAACCTTTCCAGTGAAAGTGTAATTACAGATATGTAAAATTAGTGCTTTGAATATCCAGAGTAGCTGATAAATGTTGCCATAGGTGTTGAGATATTTCTGCAGCCAGTTGGATGCTGTAGTGAACTGGGGTCACGCCCCCTTCACGCCCCCTGCTGTCAGTCGGATTTTTTACACTCCTCACACCGAGGTAATGTAGTTCAGCATAAGGGGATGGAGTAAAGGAAGGACAGCATGGATCCCATTGAAGAGAAAACAAGTAAAACGGTCGACATTTATCGCGATACATGGGTCCGCTTCCTAGGTATGTGTTTTTAATGTTTTCCATCAGCGTTGTTTCAGTCCTGAACAGAGCGGAACATGTGAACCGTGAATGTAACGTTAGAGCGGAGATGACCCTGGAGCTGTGTGCTAGCTCGCTAGCTGAAGGTTAGCATAGCTGGCGAACTATACAGTAAAACATCTATTTATAGCAAACCTGGCCGCTGAAGGACATTTTGTTTCCACAGGACGTAATGGACGAAGTCCAAGATTTGGACAACAGTGTGTTTCTTCGTCTCCACGACGTATTCAACTGCTAACTGTTAACGTCAGAGTTGTCTGTGTAGCTCAGCTCTGTCTTTAAAGGCAGTAGTTAAGCAAGTTGAGGCAGTGACTCACGACCGCGAAGCAACGCCCGTATGCAGCAAGACCAGACTGAATACCGAAACACTGTTTCGGTGGCAGATAGTAGAAGTACTTTGTGTCCTCCTCCTCCTCCATTTGAAACATCAGGGTCGTTCGTAACATCACCCAATGAGCTGTTAGCTGACGAAGGCATATACAGGACAAAAACGCTGAAGGGCATTCACACTGCAGCAGTTCCCACAGTGCAGGCTGAGAATATCCCCCCAACTCCTGCTCTTACACTGTCTACACTGGCATGTAAATCAGTTTATCCCCTTTATAATATCACAATCTGTTTGCTCTCATCTTTAATCCTGCCTGTGCAGTCGGATATCTTCATTCCTGCGTTGACAAGCATGTAAACAGAAGTTCAAAAGTGTTCCCACAGAGTTAAATCCGGGGCGACTGGACTTTAGTTGCAGAGCCGTGAAGATGCATTCACTTCTCATCCAAGAGGTGTCATCAGTTTCTAATGTTTGTGTGATTTTAATCTGAATACGAGCAACGTTTTCAAGCTAGTGTGACTGATAAATAGTTTGACATTTTGAAAGGATAGTGGATAAAAGTGGAAATTTAATATGGAAACTTCCTTTTTACGCAGGAGTTGTCAGATTGCATGTAGCACTTCTTCTTATAGTAGTGCTTTATATTTTATATCAACATAATTCTATCCATATTGTGTATTCTCCCTTGAAATGCTTACTTACATGTCATGCCTCTGTACCTGAAACTTTCTATGACACTGTGGTGGCATCTGCTATATTCAATGCAGTCGTCTGTTAGGGAAGGGGAAGCACGGAAAGGGACAGAAAAAGACTTAACAAACTGCTCATGAGGGCCAGCTCCATCCTGGACTGTCCCCTAGACTCCATAGAGGAAGTGGGGGAGCTGACATCCATCATGATCTTATGTCATACGTCACTGAAGCCATCGGATGTCTTTCCTGAGGAGTTTACTCCCCTTTGTGTTTCATATTTTCTGCCATAGACATTTTGAATTGGCGGATATCATAAGAGCAGAGATAGGATGTTGTAGATGTCCGTTTCTTTTGGGGTGATCTAGTGTCTCAGGTAACGTTTTAAATGGTAAATAATACAACAGATGTGTCGAGCTGTAGATCAGCACCTGGATATGGTTGTGGAGCAGAGCGGTTCATCTTTGTTTCTCCTCCTCTCTTGCCTGCCAGTCATTGTTATTGGACATCTGTGGGCTTCTTTTATCACTCACCATCCAAGTCTTCACACTGTGCCATCCCGCTGCTCTCTCTACCATTCCTTATCTCTTCTTTTTTCAGTTTCACCTGCTTTCAACATCTTGTGAACGCACACACACACACTCCATCTCTATAACACACCTGCATGCCTAGGCTAAGGGCAAATACTGAATCACAAAGGGTAATCTGAAGCCTTTGCTCACGGGGCAGATTTGAACTCCGGTCTATTATTCCAGGGCATGGCATATTTTATTATTGACTAAGTGCTTTGCTGAAAGATAATCTTATCTGAGCTGTCGTTGTTATCATGTTTTATTATACTAGTACAGCTCCTTATCACCTTGCGCTCACAAATGCGTCTGCAGCTCCGGATCCAGTAGTTACTACGCTGTCATTTTCATTGCTACAGTATTAAACCAAGCAGCCCAGAGCGAAGACCAAGTTCCATAAAGTTGTCTTGTTGCAGCTCTTTGCAAGCCTTTTTCCTAGCAGACATTTTTATTCATAGTTTATTATTCTCACAGTAGAAAGGTTTTCATTGTTTTATGAAAACATAAAGAGCGCATCATATCTAAATGTATATTTTTAGTGTTCCATTTCACTTTAACAGTTTTTAGGACTTTGCACACCGTTAGCTTTACCTCAACTTCTAGTCTTTGTTCTCAGGAATGTGTTGCTCACACTGCCTCCATATGGAAGGCATGCATTTTCTTGATGTTTTCTGCAAACAGCAACTAAAATTTTTGGATAATAAGCACCTATAGCACCTGTGATTTTTTTTTTGTTTCAATGTGCAGAATCTGCCTCACTATTTTTCCTGAGACATAACGTGTCCTGAATACGTCTCTGCGCTTCTAGGTAGTGCTGAGTTTGGAGTTTTTAATCCTTGTTGGGATATTGCACCGTCCTAAACATGGCTGACACTTGAATATGATTTAGTTTTTGAGTTTTGTAAATGGTTTGGTGTGCTCTTTGGCCACTGCTTAGAGACAATCTGAAAAAAAAAACAAAAACAAAACAAAAGCTGTCATGTGATTTTCTCTCGTACGGAAGTTGTGGGATGATTCGCTTGTGCGCCTCGGGCTAAACAACTGCATGATGCAACAACTGTTGCATCATGTTTCCTGTAAGCTCCTCCACAATTCTGTGAAAATGTGAGTCCATTGCGCTCCACAAATATTGCCTGATACTTACCTGTTGGCATCTTTTTCTCTTCCAACACCTCAGCTCAGGACACACCAGATACCACTGCTCTCTTTCCACCAAATTTAAAATCTGCATGCCAGAGCTCATTGAAATAATCTGTATGTAAGGTAATGTAAGACATTGGGGTACAATTTAATATCATATTAGTCATGTCATGGCCAGTACCTGATCTGCTTGCCTGATCTGGTGTGTTAGATTGATGCACCTTTCCTTAAATACAAGATTTGGGACAGTAATTCAGACCAAGACTTTAACTCCAGCATAGGCTAGCCTACACAGGCTGAGGCTGAGACTATTATGTAACTCCTCTTTATCAATTTGTATTGTCATATATTATTATATATTACTATATTAGCACCATTTGTTTGTTTCAAGCACCTAATGCAGCTGAAGGAGATTTACTCATGAATACGGTGATTATACTACTCCATGCACAAGATAAAAATCTCTGATGTTTTGATAATCCACTAAGTGCTTATAAAGATTAATTAAAGTTAAATATAAATCTCTAATCTGGATGTGATTCTTATCAGTTTCATGACTAAATCCTGATTTTTAATGCTTTAAGTGGACAAAAGACTAAGAAGCCTCGAAGATGATAAGTGCGTGCTACTTTCAGTGATCGAGAGAAAACAAACGGTGACCCGGTGGCTTTAGGTTGCACAGCGCGGTATAGTCTTTGCAGAGAGAGACAAACGGCAGAGCTTGACGTCACCGCACACTAATAATTCTGCCGTCATTGAAGCAAAGATAATACTTCTTGTGTGACAAGTTAATTTTATCTAAGTGATTTACATGTACTGCAGCGTACGGCGCAGGTGACTTCTTCCGAAGAGATCAAGGGCGTTTGAGTCATTCAGCCTTTGTGGAATGGGTGCTTGCATAATTTTCCAAATGTCACTCTCCATTTTCACAATGTCAGAGATGAAAATTGAAGGTTATTAACCTCTTGTATACTTCGGGATATATGTGCTGGAGGAATTCTGGAGACGCAACAATTTGACATCAGAAAATGTCGTCATCCCGGGAGCGCTGTCAGCTTGGCCATTGCTCAGAGTGGCACTAAACTACCACTAGCAGGGTGGCAAACTAAGGTTATGATGCGTTTAGCTGAGACTAAGAAGGTCAAAGTCTTATCTGCATTTATGTATGTCTGTCCACAGGCTATGCCAATGAGGTTGGGGAGGCTTTTCGTGCTCTGGTGCCTGTGAGTTTTGTATGGGGCAGCTATGCTGTGGCCACAGCATATGTTACTGCTGATGCTGTGGACAAAGGGAAGAAAGCAGCTGTGGTAAGATACCTTTTTTTTTTTTTTTCCATTTTATTTTATCTTTTTTCTTAATAATCGTATCTGTCAAATTTCTATTATATAATGAGGAAGGGGTATAAATAAATCTTAGATGAGTGGTTCCTAATGTGCGGATAAGGGATTACAAGATAAATCTAAGGGGTCATGAAATGCATTAACAGAAACCAAAAAAAACAAACAAACCAAAAAAAAAACATATTTCTGCTCCCTGAAGTTGTGTTTATTTTTTCTGCTTCTGCTTCAGAACTGTAGAAATTGTTCAAATTGAATAAATTATTATATTATCATATCATTTTGTGGGTTTGAAAACCTGGTTTCCTCCATCTTGTTCCTCAAGGCTCATGGGGACAACCCAGGGAAGACAACGCGGGTAGCGGTGGCGGTAGTAGACACGTTTGTGTGGCAGGCCCTGGCCTCTGTGATCATCCCGGGCTTCACCATTAACCGTGTGTGTGCTGCGTCATTATACCTGCTGGGCAGAACAACCAAATGGCCCCTGCCTGTCCGCAAGTGGACCACCACAGCTATAGGCCTTTCGACAATCCCCTTCATCATCACTCCTATAGACAGGTTGGTGTATTTTTTTTTTTCCTTTGTGTGCCTGTGGATTATGTAAGTTGTCCGTTATGTAAGATTTGATTTTAATGATTAGGCTGCTCACGTGTGATCGCTGCTGTGTCGTTGCTGACAGCTCAGTTCAACACTGAACTTTAATCCTACTAACAATTATTGTCTGTAAATCCTATTATAGCCTGTTCCTCTGTGTCATAGACCTCCATTCTTATCCAAAAATGATTTAAAAACACACAAAAGAGCCACACTGTTGCACTGGGTAACACAATTCCTTCATCACCACGAACACGGACACTGTTCTGCTGCTGAAAATACAACCACCAGAGCACCAAATGTGTATTAATTTGCTGGTAAAAGTAGCTCCCGATATGGATTGATCGATTTGAAAGCTGATATTACAAATAATTGAACATTTTTTTAGAGCATTTTTGATTAAATATAAACACAAAAAAGTATATGATACTCACACTCTCACTGTTCAATCTCAATAAAATAGGATGCTGGTCTTATCATCACTGGCATTGATTAGTCACATGACTACTATGGTGCCACAAACAAGAACCACAACATCATAGCTCCAAGTGAAACTTTTAAGTCCTTTTGCCTTTATTGCTAGATCTGCTTTTGGATCGCATCCGCTTGTATGAAATGAATTCAGAAATACTTTATTACGCATCCAACGTCACAGTATTTCCACTCTCTGTACCCTGTAGGTCAGTGGATTTCCTCCTGGACTCGAGCCTTCGGAAGGTCTACGACGAGGGAGAGAAGCACAAATAAAGAGGGACCACACAGGACAAATGGTCCTCTCCTGGGCAGAGACCAGTCCAGTCTATGTAGACCTGTGCTGATTATTCACCACTGTGAAACGCTAAAGAAGTGTGAAGAAGGATTTCACGCAGCAGGACTCTACAGTTAGTCAGTAGAATAAAATTAAATTTGAGAATTATAAAATATACATATATATACATAGAAGTAAGTTAGAAGAGAAATCCTTCTTCGTGAAATAATCTGAACTTTAAACCTCTCAGGGCAATCTGGGTAACGACACCAAAAAAATGTTTAAACGGGAATCAGTATAACAGTATAAAAAAAAATGTATAAATAGTGAAATCCTACTTCTTGCAGAGTGCTGTTATAGTCCTGTAATCTTTCTTACAAGGTTGCCCTCGTGGCTTAGAGTTGTGGGCTGTGGCTCACCTCATGTCCAGATGTCAAGGAGATTAACTACAAATCACACTCTCTGTGTTTAATAGCCATATTCAGCGGTACTGTAAAGATGAAAGTTCACCATCTTATTCATTACTTAAATTTGTCTTTTTTTTTTTTTTTTTAAATTCTTTCTGATAACAAAGGTGTCAGTTACTTGGAATAGATGTTTCTTGTTGTCTCGTTTCAGTTTACCTTATTGTTGGTCACAGGAGCCAAGATTTGCACAAGGAGTATTTTTTACACTGTGGTTACAATCTATATTGCTCTTCATAGTTATGATATTTGGTCCTCTTAAACTAAGAATACTTGTAGTAGCAACAAGTCGTACTTGTGTGGTGAATCTCACAAGTATTTGAATTATTTCTCACCAGTATCTTCACTGTTTGTAGTCAGACGTATGTAATGTACAATACTGTAAGTTCTTCAGTCTGAAAGTGTTAGACTATAACCAATTTAAAACAGCCTTTCTAGCATCTGAAGTCAAGATGTTTTGACTCCGCTTGGCTCCAGATGAATCTGAGAAAAGATGGTATGATCAGAGTTTGAAATATCATACTTCTCTAAGCACGCTTTAAGCTTTGGGTGTACAGTTTTAAAAGGTTTTCTATCTTGACGCAGAAGAGTAGAGATATCTAATAATTATATTGAATTTAATGTAAATTTCGGGAGCATAGCTATGCAGGGAAGGGTTTAAGGGATTACTTCAGAAATCTAGAGATACTGTATATGTCTATAAACATATATATATATATATTAGGCTTTTCTTCGCGGAGCCAAGTAAAATTCTGTATCTCACGCTGAAACTATGCAAGGGAAGCAAATCATATGTGGGCTTTGCAAACTGCAGGCATCGTTCTCCCACTTTAAAAGTACAGTTACGTAATGTTAAAATGTTGTCAAATAAAAAGGGAAGTCTGATATGAAACGGTAGCTTGAAATTTGAATGAGCTTGTCACAAAGACAAAGAGGAACATCCTGTGTTGGGAATGGTTCTCATTGCCAATTATTGTGTCAGTACCATTTTTAGCACTAACCTTTTGTTTAATGTGTTTGTACAGTCACACCTCGTTCTCGTTGCTGTGAAGGATGCGGTTCACTTTGGCATGCTGAAAGGAAACATTGTAAGAACTTGGGATGCATCAACTCTCATTTTTCGTGTGCACTGATGCGACCTTTTCGAGACTCACAAGGTTATTCAAACAGTACTTTTTCTATTGGCTTTTTAAATATCTGAACCACATGTGCTCTAATGTTCCAGCGTGTGCAGTGTACTGGAGGACACACAGCACACAGCTTAATTTACATGTACGGTTACAGATAATCTGACTCGTCATAGCAGGAAAAGCACAGGTGCAAGTAACAGAGGTGTCAAAGTCTAATGTTCACGCATTAAATGTCCCAGTAAGCCATCACAGTCATTAATGTTGACTAACAATAAGGCCATCGAGCTGGGACCATAAATGTAATGCACGCATAATTAATGTTATTCATCAATACCTGTATTTTTATGCTACACATGTCAAATTGTCGGCAAATTGAAAAACACATTGGTGCATCCCGAGTCAAAATCTATATATTCATATTAAATTTTAACATTTCAGATTGTACACAGAATTTCATCGTATTTTTATTATTGTGTGCTGCAAATTAAAAGAAACAGTTTACTTTTTTTTTTTTTTTACATTTCTGACATTTTTCTTATGTGGCAGTGTGATCAGAAGTGGGTTTTATGAGTCACATTTTCAGCCTTAACTGAAAAAAACCCCCCCTCAAACTTTGTTCCGTAAGCATGAGGTGGAGATTATTTTTCTCAAATGTGAAAGCGACTGCTGAAAGCTGAAACTTCATTGCAACGGACACCTAATGTTCTGTAACGAGTTCTGGAACACTGGAGGAAAAAAAAGAAAACAACGACTTGTGAATCTGTAGTAAAATAAATGATATAATGACAAGCATGTGTGAGTGTTCTTTCAAACGTCACAAATCAGTTACATTGCATCACAATGCAAATGCCGAGGAAGAAAGGTAGATGCAGTTTGTAGCTTCGGGAAATGATCGACAGCTCAGTTTTGTGGGAAAAAAAAAATATATATTTCAGCATTATCTAAACGCAGTCTGCATCATTTGCAGCATGATTTCAAGTGGTGGCATGACAACTTGCTCTTTGTACTGGCACAGTTTCCACTTCCTTTCAACCTACTTTCACTTTTAGATGAAAGAGGTGTAATTCAAGGGATGGTTTAACCGGTGAAACATCAGAGCAGGAGATTTAGGAGCACAGTTGCAGTAATTTATCTTGATTGAGTCATGAGTCCACAGCTGATGCCAATTGTGGAGATGACATGCCCATATAAAAAGCTAAGGAACCTTAAGCGCCGGTAGGCACAGTCATGTTTGTTCTTAATCTTGTGTTAGTAGCTCTTTTGGCTGTATCATCTGGTCAGTCAGGTAAGTAGAAAGCTGTTTGGTTAAATTTGTGAATCCTGCAGAAACTCTTCCCCTGCCATCCTCTGTACCACACTCCTGACATATTAACGTTTACAGGCAGTCCTCGATACATCCAGGGCCAGTGGATTGTCAGTGATGACAGCCCACAGTATGAACAGGTTGATGGATTAGCAGTACAGGGGAGAATATGGCCTGCGAGGCCTCCAGATGTTGTTGAACTGGTGACAGAGGACAAGAATCTGCTGACCACTCAAGGGCCGTATGTTTTGAAGGAGCAAGGTAGGCTGCTAAGAGTAGTGTATTTTTAAAATCCAGAGCATCACGCCTGCAGCATGATTGTTGTTTTGTTTTTCTGTTAGCTTCAGATAAAGGAGAAGACTCGGCAGTGTGGAAAATCGCCCTGGTAGCGGCCATCCTGCTGGTGTCTATAGTGGGATCTCTGAGCATGGCCTATTACATGTGTGTCTGGAGAGGAGGAAGGATTAACTACCAGCAACAAAAAGAGATTTATGCTTAAAATAAAGTGAGCTTTGTGATGACAATCCTTCTCTTTATTGATCATTTTGGATAGTGTCTACCTGGACAGAAAAAGGTATTTGTTCTGGGCATTAATGGCAGTAAGAGTGGAAAAAACACACTTTGAGATTAGATGGTCTTGGTTCTTTAGGCCAACGCTTCAAAATCTGCCTTAACTGCCCATGGAAAGCTTTTTAAAGTGGTATAAAAGGTGTATTTTCTAAATGTAGTACTTGAGTTCAAGTAGCTTAAGAATAAACGTCTTGTTGGTAGCAGCCAAAACAGACAGTACTTTATGGCTCCAAGTAACAGAAATGTGGTCTTTACATTTATGCTGCATACAAAGTGCACTCCCTGGCTTCACAGCCATACAACATTAAGTGTTTAAAATGGATACTTTATTTATCCCTGGGGAGGAATTCTTTCAATGGCAGTGTGACCTAATAATCACTAGTGTCTCTAAAGGCTTGTAACCTTTTAAAATAACTGGCTTAAAAAAACAGAAACAGGCTGGGATATTGCACCTCTAGTGTTATTTTTCTATTAATAACTGCTCTTAAACAACCTTAGTTCAGGCAAATCCTCAGGTTGTGATGGCCACTAGGGGTCATCACTAACATTGTGATTGTGCCATGTTCTTCTTATTCCTCTGACAGGACTGCAGCTATGCACACATGTATGCCAACAGATTAGCTGCATGTCCATGGATTTGACAGCAGAACTTTAAAGATGTTAAAATTAAACTCTGGCTAATTGCCATAAATATTTCTGTTGGTATTTAGTATTTAGAAAACATTTTCTTGGCCAACAGAGACAAAAACTGGCCAAACTTGTTAAGCAAAATTATATAGATTGCTCACTGTGTGAATAGCCTTTGACATTCTGTTCCTAATGGTGTCTTAAAATCTTTAATAAAACACTAAATCCCTGTAGTGATGATTCAGCTTTTTCATTAAAAGCCTTTTCGATGAAACATACGGGCAAGCAAACATGGACTCTGTCCATTGGGAAAGGGCAGAGCCGTCTGTAGTTCCTGAGAAGGCTGGGGTCCTTCAACATCTGCAAAAAACTGTTGCACTGCTCGACTGGACAGGCTGATGAGGAGAGCTGGATCAGTGGTGAGCACAGAGCTGGACTCTCTGGGCGCTGTGGCAGAGAGAAGGACCCTGGACAAACTGCTGTCCATACCGGACAGCTCCCACCACCCTCTGCACAACACCTTCATCAGGCAGAGGACTCTTTCATGCCCCTGAACATCAGACTGTACAACAGCACTCAGTCATGGCAGGAGGCACAATGGACAAATCTCTTCGCACTACTTCCTGGACACGCTGTCATTGCCATGTCTGACTACCTCTGCTACATGCTGTGTCTGTGACTTTCATTCATTTCATTCATCTGTTTACAGCCTAATTTAATTGTACACAGTGCCTTATCTCCATCTGTTGTTCTCATATTTGTATAAAACACTTCTACACCTACACTTCTACTTCTACAGTCACTTTATGTCTTTAATATAGTTTAGAGTTGTATAAAACATTTCTATTTCTACAGTTACTTTCTATTTTTTTTATATAGTTTTTGTATAGACAATTAGCAGGGTTAACTTAACACAGTTATATATTTATTTTCTATGCAAATGTTTAATTTCTCTGCACATTTTTTAACTTTAAGAGTTTAACTCATGCACATTTGTAATTCCTCTGCAAATGTTTAATTTTGCTACAAATGTTTAATTTCTTTAATTTCCCTGTAAATTACATTTATCTCAGGTCAATTTCAATGGTTTCTATGGTTACTGTGTTATAAGTTAACCTTAATGTATGTTCAATGTATGTTACTGCTACTGGATGCTTGAATTTCCTTCGGGATCAATAAAGTATCTAGCTATCTATCAGCCCTGCTTTGTACCCACCAGCCCCCCTATCACCAAAGCTCTTCACACTCTGTAAACTCCAGTTTGTTATTCTTTGCCCCTTTTGGCAAGCATTTTCCTCTCCATAAGAATTCATCTTCATCAGAATTATGGCAGAATTGGCAGACAGGCCTGTTGGAAAAACCAGTGTACTGCTAAGAGTAATGTTTTAATTCAGTGTCAAGCAAAGCGAGCTCAGATCAAGTCCACAAACATTTATAAGTCCCCTTTGAGCAATATCAGGTGGCATTAGGGGGCCCAAGGAGACAAAAAGCTGATGAATTGAATTAATCTCCCCTCCCCTGATGGATGGGCCTGTTCACAGGGGGTTGGAAAATGGGAGCATTGTTCATCTGTCACTCAGATTGCCATGTCCCTCTATGATTTGTGCCTGGGTTGTGAAGGCCACAAGTGGCCAAAAGACCTCCCTCTCTCCTTCTCACTCGTCTCGCTCTGCTTTTTTTCTTTTTTCAGGAATTCCCAGGCTTTCTTTTGCCTCCGCCCCCTTAACCCACACTGATATCCATACAGCCAGATGCAGAAAAACAAGCCTTCACTGCGGGCAAGCAAACATAAATATCTGTCACTGTTATATACAGTTTTTTTTTTTGCGGTTACCTTGTTAATTAGCAATGTGTGCATTTCAGATAGAGAATCCTTAAACTACCCTGCACATAAAAGTCATAATTTGCAAAAGGTGTAATTACATTACGGAGCATAATATAATTTGAAAAATTAAAACGAATTAAATGAAAAATGAGTGACACATTTTGCCACGGTGTAATCAAATGTAATCAGATTTTCCTTCCGGAAAACTCACACAAAACTGGATTATGTATTTTATTGAAAATAAACTGAACATGGAGAGGATGAAGAGAAAAGTCTCCTAATACATCATGTCAAAAATGTAAAGAGAAGCTGCTGAAGAACCATATTTTCCTTGTCCTCATACACACCATTAAAATTAAATTAAAACATGTCTTGAACACAGACAAAGTCGCGCCATGCCTTCATTTGTTTTCATGTCAGTTGTAATCATCTTTGCTGTCTTTAACTGTATGATCCATTTAAGTACAAAGTGGAGGAGCTGTCATTTGAGTTGCCTTGTTTATGTTCACAGACTTTATAAAAAAAATGAATATCTCCAGCTAATATGAGTCATTTAACCCTCAGAGTGCGCTCAGAGTGATAAATATCTGAAGCCTTTTATGCTATAACAAAATGTAATCCAGTATCAGCATTGAAGGTGGCTGCACAACAATGTGGGGTGTTGGAGGAGGGGGGTGTCTCTTGGCTCTGAGTCTTTTAGTCTCCATTGTTTATCTCAAGCACCTGCCCCTTCAAAGGCACCTGACCTTCCAAAGGAACAGGTGCTAAAAGGTGATTCAATAGAGATACAGAGCTCTGATTTCTTTACTGCTTTTGTGCTATGTGTGGATTACAAATTGAGATCAGATAATGTCCGCTGCCCGAGAGCAGCAGATACTGGAGAGGGGCTATGCAAAAAGTTCAGCAGTTGAATAAGAGGTAAGGCAGTAGCTGTAGTAAATGAATACCATAGGTTAATGGTGCCACTAGTCCAATGTGGCACTGGATGTGGAGGTCCTTGGCCAAGAGAAAAACTGGCAACAGCAGATGTCACAATGGGATTTTGGGGAATGGAGAGGCCTCTTGCTCAGTGAGTCAAGTGACAGTTTCCAGCCTCCAGGACCTATCCTGTCATGGTCGCACAGGGCTGAACTGAACCAACCATGAACTGGACAGGATAACCAGGTATAAAAAATGCATGCATGGCTGGCAAGAAGATAAAGGATTTGCCCTGTTTAGAGTGTACAGCCACGCTAACTGCTCTATATAGGTATAATATTTAGCATGTTCACCAACTCAGGAGGTCTGGTCTGTGGCCCTTTGCTGCATGCTGTCTCCTCATGTTATTAGTTTTGCAGATATTTATTCATAAACCAACCAATTTTGACCTGATGGTGGCGCTACATGAAGGTTTTGGGGAACAGAGTTGTTAATTCATCATCTGGAGACCATGACTACACCGAATTTTGCAGCAATCAATCCATTAAAATATTTGAATAGAAGCTGCATTCTGGGAGCAGCAAAGTTATTACAATTCATCCTGAGGTGGGCATGAATATATTTTATGGCAGTCTTACCAATA
The DNA here is from genome assembly GCA_028641955.1 of Protonibea diacanthus. Lineage (NCBI taxonomy): Eukaryota > Metazoa > Chordata > Actinopteri > Sciaenidae > Protonibea > Protonibea diacanthus. Next base: position 10,467,672 of record CM053991.1, on the reverse strand, counting down.
GTATTGGTAAGGTGTGGTGGTGTTAGAGTAAACTCAAAGGGCTCACCAAAGTCAGTGGAATTTCAACATTCTGGGAAAACACAAAATTTGGTGCCAATCCATGGTGGGCGTATGTTGAGCTATTTCACAGGATAAGTGAAAACTTGAACGTCTGGTGGGCGCAAAGTCAGAGGATCACCAAAATCATCATCTTTGGGGCGCCATGAGAATCTGTATGAAATTTCAGGGAAATCAGTCCAATAGTTGTTTCAATCTGGAACAAAGTGGTGATCTGACCTGCATGAAATCCCTCAAGTTTTTGTCTAAAAATCATTATTCACAACTCACGAATGTAGAAGAATAAATAACTAGATATAATTTAATTTGACTTCCTCCCTTCCTTCTTTTATTTGACACCCAGATAAAGGCCAGACTGAACAGAATACCTCCCCTTAAAATAACATGAACTAAAATGACCAGACATAATCATTAGTAATGGGCAATGAGCCATAATTTTATTATGCTACAATGCTGGTTACTACAATGCTTTGCTCCCCTCTCTCTTTTGCTTTCTCTCTCTCTCTCGCGCACACACACACGCACACACACACGCGGAGTTCTTGGTGCCCCCCCTTTAGTGAAGGACTATGTTTGTGGAAAGGCCACTTTAAGGGCACTAACTGAAATGTTTGACGCTCACTGGTCGATTTATTGAGGTCAGCAGAAGGCTACGTTTTGAGAAACAGAAAAGCGGGTTATGTTCGGATTGATTTTCATGAATGATTTTATGCTGTGAGGAGAAGAGAAACAAAAGACAATCACGGCACATCAAATCACGCCACAAAAGAAATAAGGGAAAGCAACATAAAAAATGAAGGGCAAGGCCAGAGCCGTGTCACTGAGCATTAAACTAATAAATATCAGTTTCTGTCTCTGAAACGTGAAGACAAAGACCATGGAGAATACTGCAGGATTATACTGTTATGCTGATTTAATCAAATTCTTTACTCTGGAAGGGGGTGACATTAGCATATTATCGGTATTTTAGCTGGTGATTTATTTTGAAATGCTATATTTTAGAAAATAAAAGCATGCATCATACTCATACAATCAACTGAAGCATGTAAAAAGATGATAAATACAATATTTAAGCTAAATATAAACAAGGACAAATACATTTACTAAAATTATTGCTATTGAAAAAACACTCTGTGTCTTTATGATCATTCTGGCAATCACAAAGTGTACATAAGGAAATCAGGACCTTACACTGACAGAATGATACCAGGAATAATTCTGATTCATGTGGATCAATATGTATTGGCTTGATAAAGATTCAAGCCAGGCAAAAAGCAACACGACAACACTTGTTTCAACAAGGAAATGCTCTGCGGTGAAGTGGTGATTCCTGATTTAACAGTGTACACTGTGATACAGGCTGTGTGTCCTGTGCGCTGGCAGAGCGCGCTCTCTCTCTCTCTCTTTGTGAAATGAATTAGGAGAACATGAAAACTGAGCAGACCTTCAGCAATACATTATGTATGAGCAGCTTGAAGGCTCCTACTGAATTCTGTTCAGGTGGCATCAGAGGGTGCAGCCAAGTGGAAATGCTGGCTGGTCACTTAAAGCACACTATCTGTGGTAATATTTCTACATGAAAGCGCAGCTATATTCTTCTACTTGCAGGTTGAAATATGCAGTACAACCAGGTTTCTATAGTGGCCACAGAGGAGGTTTACTGTGGCAACAGGGGATTAAAGGCCTTGCTCTAACTCCTTAGACTATCTATCACCCTGAATGACTTTAAGCCATTTGCAATTTAAATTAAAATCTATATTTTGTTTCTCGTCTTGCACTTGATTTACTAGTTACAGTGCATCTGCGGTAATCATCCTTGTCTGCATTGTGAGATTAAGCATTACACACGTCATCTTTGTATCAGCGGGTTTGACAGCTTGACGTAACTTTAAAAAAATCAGATAACATACCATATGATTCCTCATCTTCTGTTGTTATGAGATAACATCTAATTTCCCATCTCTCGAGTAATCTCACAAAGACATCGTCTGCTCATCGTGAAATCAATATGCTGCGGAAACACCATTACAACAGTCTTCACAGTGCTTGAGTGAATCACTCGAGATCACGGATGAACGTGCACACACAGGCAGACACGCACACACACACACACATACAAGAGCAGGTAAACAAACACACTGTCACCTCTCCTTTGATGTAAAAAGAGTAGTTAAAAAGCCCAAAAAGCACAAGAGTGCTCAGTATAATTTACTTCTGTGCCCAGAAACAAATCCTTGGCATGTTGAGAAATGAGCATAAAATCACAAAAGAGCAGAATCAGTATCAGGATGAATTATACTGGGTTTGGTGGGCTCACAGGGGAGAGAGGATCATGGTCAGTGGAGTGCATTCATTGCCAGCAGACAAACAGTACACCACAGTCATTAGTAGTACAAAGGAGGGAACTTGTCACAGAGCAAGACAGGCAAAAATAAAACAGCCAAATATTAAAATATGTGATACTAGACTGTAAAGTAAGAGAGCAAGAATAAATTTAATGTTGAAACAACTTGATTTGTCAATCAGCAGAAAATGATTCAATGGCATTTTTGATAATTATCAAAGTAATTTAGACTAAGTGTACAACCACGCTAGCATCTCTGTGAGGCACAGTCTTGCTTTGAGCTTAATGCTAACATTGCTAGCATGCTAATGTGCTCATTATAGTAGTAACATGCTGATAGCTTCCAAGATCGGATAATGTTCATCATGTTCGTTATCTTATTTTAGTATTTGAGCAAACATTCGTCCTAATTAGCTGAGGTCGTTGGGGATGTCATTAGTTTTGCAGGTATTTGGCCATAAACCAAAATATAAGACAAAATGAGATGTTGACCTGGTGATGATGCTACATAAAAGGTTAGGGGAAGTTGTTAGTTCATCCTCTGGAGACCATGGAGAAAGAGTGAGGTGATGACCAAAGTCAGAAGGATTCATCGATTCACAATGAACATGTCATGCCAATCCATCAAGCAAATGTTAGAGCTATTAGCTAGATTATCCATCTAGGGTTCATCCTCTGGAGAAAATTAACATCTGTGCAAAATCTTTAAATATTTAATGTAGTGGACTAATATTGCCAACTGATTTTTTTTAAATGCTCCTATGCGTTGAATACTTCTGGGTTTTGAGTTGATGCTTGGACAAAAAGAAGATGGTAAAACTGGTTCTGAGAATTGTGAAGGTCATTTTATAGACCTAAAGCGATTAATCTTAAAAAAAAAAAAGACTAAATGATAATCCAAATAATATGTAGCTGCTGCCCTAGAAAAAGAATGCAGTATAGAGACAAAACAAAAATGGAAACAGACGGAAGCATATTTAAGGTAACATACATTAAGGAGAGTTACAGTCGTATACAGTAAACTGACAGGAAGACAAACAGACAGCCTCCTCCGGAGAGCAGTATCAGAAGTGGACTGGGCAGTTGAAAAACAACAACAATGAGCTGATGACAGTCTAAGAAGAGTTAGACCTGTAGACGGTCTGTGATTTAAAGTCTCTCTCTCCTTCCCTCTCTCTCACTGGCACTGCTATAATTTTCCTGGGTGGAATGATGGATGAGGTGGTGTCAGCCCATGTTCATTATAATGCACACCATCTATTCTTCTCAGCCAGACTCTCTGCGCTCCAGGAAATGCCAGAGAGGTATTGGAGCCACGGAGAGAGGAGAAACTCTCATCTGATTTTATGGAGAGAATTTGCTGCTAGGTGTGTGTTAACTTCGTGCACGGTGATCCATCAATCACTAATGAAGATACTGCAAGGCTACTGCTTGTTCTTAAAAGAAACACATTCCTCTGGGTATGAATGATAAACAGCCTTCGATGTCCATGCAAGCAGAATCTCTTGCAATATGCTCGTCCTAAATTAATAATGAGCACTCCAACAGTTAGCTTTATGCAAAACATGTTGAAAAACATGTAGAGGCAGTGTTTGTCATCATGACCTATTTGTAATGTTTTAAAAGCCCCGAAAACCTATTTTCTTAATCAGCTTCTCTTGTTGAGCGACGGGATCCAACAAGAATACCAATACCATTTTCTGCCAAATTTGGAAGAGTTTTGGTTATTTAACATTTAAGATTTTATTCACACCAATTCACAGGTTTAGTCAGAAAAAGTTCAGTCACCAATCAGGAATCGGTAAAATGACTGATGGCAGTGGTGAGGATGTTTGGCTGCTGTCAATCAAACTACACCCTGGGAGTTGGGTTAGGGATTGGGTTGTGGTAGCTTTGAGGAAATTCATTAATAAGCTCGTGTGTGTGTTCTTAGCAGCTATTAGTTAGTCTTAGACTAGTGATTTACTAAATGATGCACCAATAAAACTTAACAAACGCCTTAAAGACTTTAAAAATGTATAAATTGGTGACTAGGAAACTTCTATAGTCCGTGTCCAATAAAAAGCAACCAGGAAAACTTTAATTGTAATGTACATTAAATAAATATAACCGAAATGTATAATAATAATAAATAAATATAACAGCCAAACAATCTATTTAACCACACAGACAGTCATTTGTAAATGTAGGCATTACTTTGTTTCATTCATACATTCATGGATCCATTTGGATATATCTATCAGTGTTTGTAGCATTCATTTAGTTTCATATATCAAATTATGCTAACCTAACTGATGTCATTTTAGCATTTAGTCTAAGATTATCGGTATAATGTTATGTAATGTTCCCAGGTTACATCTTGATTAAACAGAATTACAATAAATAGTCAGATCTGATATGTCTCTTATGACTCTAATAACAAACTGACATTAGTCTTGTCAGCTACACATGGCAGTTATTTGGTGTAAAGTAATACCTAATAACTATAATGTGTTTTAATGTGGTGACGATGTGTAAAATCTCCTATTATTAAACACTGGCTTCTAATTAAGTGGTTTAACTAAAGTATTTTTTATGTCTGAATAAATAATACTTGATGTTTATTCTGAACTTTTATTGTTACTGTAATCGTAAATTAATTGATAATATTAGGAAATAATTAAGATTTGATACATTTTTTAGGGGCTTTAATAAACCAGCAATTTTCTTCTTCACTTCTATTATCTCCCAATTTCAGTTCTGACTTTATCTGATATTTATTGCACAATTTTGCATAATTGATGAAGCACATTAAGTAAATATTTACAGGAGAACTATTAAAACAGTAAATAATGTTGATATTTTGTGTTGCAAAAAGACTTCACCTGAATATAAGTGTATGTATTCATGTGAGTATATGTATGTAGTTTACTGCACCATGTCGGTTTATATGACAGGAGACTAAATGAAAGCTCTACATATACTTTAACAGAGCCGCACATTAAACACACACACAAATGCCTACACACTCCATCCCAAAGAAGTCTAAACACATTGTCTAGACAAACACATTATCTTTAATCAGAGCAGTGATGCGTCTTTTCTCCTCACACACAGATCAAGTCAGTGGGGGCCTGATGAGGGGAAACACGTGGCATATTGAAATAGATTTATTCAAAGTGATAGCATCTCATCCCATCAGCTCCACACCAAGTGTGCCAAACGGTGTGCGAGAGTCTTCTGAAAGCCTTTCAGGATGTATTGAACAAAGGGGGCCGAAAAAAAAAGTCTCCAAATGAGTCCTGGATCATTCCTGGAGCAAAGGGATCAATAACCGCCAGGCTAAGCCCTCGCTCATCCATCTGATTCATATCTTTCCCTCCCCTGCTTTTCAGATATAAGAGGAATCACTGGACTAAAGGCTCCCTCTCTGTGGCAGTATGTACCAGCTGCAAGCTGTTTTCTCAAACACATAAAGCTGTACGAAGTGATTAACGTCACAAGTGTACTTATATCATAATGGATTGGATATGTCGGCATTTGATGATCTTTTCTAGAGATGTATGGCAGCAAAAGATTCCTTTTACAGTTGTCTATAAATAGCTTTGTTAGATTTACACTTAGCTGGAACATCTCTCCTGCGTAGAAATTCAACCTGGAACAGTCCATAAATTATAAACACAGAAATCAAGCTGCTGCCATTGTGCATGCGTTTAAATGCTTCACATGATGTTGACTTGATGTTCAAATGTCTCGCTGAAAAAATGTAAAAAATCCCAGTGCTGCAACCTAAAAATGAAACTCCTGTGTCACATATTTATCTGAATATGATGCTTCTTGTACTTTAAAAATATAGTTCATCACCTAAATACCATTAGATTATTAGACAACCTATTGTTTTTGCGAGTAATTAGCTAAACAACAACTTGCATATTACAGGTCGTCCCAGACTGTTTTCCTGAATTGTCACGCAGGCGTGACAAAATAAATCCGTGCAAAGGGAGCTTGATAAAAGGATAAACGGTTAAGTAATTTTTACAGTGTGCTGGCATTTTTAAAAAATCATTGCAAATTTATGACTGCAAATGAAAAAACTATTCAGTTCAAATGTGATACGTTTTTATTTTTCAGTGAGGTACAATGCGATTGAAGGATAAAAAGCTTATTGACTGAATAAACTGACGACCGAATCTCTTAAAAGACCTCGAGGGGATCCATGTGCAAAGGTCTGTAGCTATTGACTATTCATTTTCCTGTTTATTCATGACTAAAATTATACTTGAGATAAATCAGCCTAGACCGTGGTATCATTGCGGCTGGAGTTTGGTTTACAACATGAATCCAGGAAAGCATTTCCTTGTTTGTCAAAAGAGAATCGAGTTAACAAATGTCAGGAAATGTACCGTAAGTTTGAAACTAAAACCAGCAAATCCTGTTACCTGTGTAATCCAAACAACCAAAATGAACTCCAAGCATCCGTAGCACATATATACAGTTTATAGTATATAATATTCAATTCATTATTTATGATAACACAAATATTTGATGCACTGACTTGCCTGGATGGCCTCTTCAATCTACCACAGGAAACTGTAGCTATATTAATAATCTTTTGTTCTTCAGCCTCAAAGAGCACCACCTGCAGTCTTGGAGAACAGAAAGAACAACTGAAGCACTCTTTTATAGACAGCGTAAACAAAACCTCCAACAAAATGTCAATGTCAAAATAACAATGGATCGTACATGAATGAAGAGTCAGGAAGATACAATTACATGTTTGCACAATTAAAATCAGCATAAAGTTCTAAGATAGATAAAGGTATAAGAAATATACCAGCGAGGACTCATGTCTCTAGTATTTTGTGAGGATTTCAGAGGATTTAGTGACCTAACACCTCACACATAATGATTTTTCAGGCTGATTCCAGTGTTTTTAGACTTGGGACATTGAAATTGCCCTACTTTTAGACCAAGAAAAAAATAAACAAAGAATTCTGTATTTGTACTTTTTTTTTTTTATAAGCAATTGTTGTTTTCTAGAGGAATTTCCTGGAAACCACTGCGCCATTTAAACATGGGTTACATTATATTGTTGACCACTTGGGGGCAGCACAAAACACTGTAAATCATAACCTCACAAGTACTTTTATCTCAAATGTTGATAGGTTAAATTAACATTAGCATTCAAAAATATATATTCTGGCACCTCAGCTGTTAAATGCGCAGATATTTTTAGCAGCAAGTTGATCACTTTGTCTTCTTTTTGGTGCTGAGCAGGTAGCATACAGTTACAGCAGGCGGTAAACTGAAAAACACATTAGCTGTGTAGTTAGTCCACTTGTGGCAAAAAAGACAAGAATGTGTTCAGGCCATACTGTATAAAAACACAACTCTATAGCTTTATTTTTTCACTTTGTTGAAACTAGCTCGATTAGCCACTGAATTTGATATGTTTAGTTTTTTATCAGACCACAAATGAGATGAGATTAGGTTGGAACAACAACAATAGACTGTGTTTAGAAGTAAGAATAAGGCCTGGGTCAGGTCAGGTGACAAGGGTATCAACACCATGGCCTCACTGAGTAAACTACTGTACAAAAACACAACTTTATTCACAGATTTTGATGAATTTGGATCATATTTTATGGAGATATGATTTGGGGGTTTCCCTAGATGTTTACTCCCTCACTCTAGCTGCCATTAGTTAAGTCAGCTATGCAGCTTGCAGTCCTATCAGCTTGTTCTGGCACTCGATCTGGCGCTACTACTTGCTAGCATTCCCCGCTAGGTCCCCCCTGCCCTGCCCCTCAAGAATAAATTACATCATTGTCATAATCATTTCATTAGAGGGGAGAACTTAGACAACAGTGTGCGTGTATATATTAATAATATTAATATATATCATTATTATATATTATATAGTCGGGAGGGGAGGGGGGGGCTTCATCTCATCAAAACCTCTGTGCATCTAATCTTGGTTACGGCCATGGATATCTTCAGTTTTGTTAACTGAACAAAAACAATGAATCATTTGATTCCTGAGATTTGATTTATTAATTCAGTTCATCTATAAAATTATTTTCAGATGACAAAGACCCCAAAGTCTCATGATGTGATGAATCCGGTGAGTGTAAGACTAACCTAGATAGCTGTTATGAAACACAGTACGCGCACAGTAAGTCACTCTGACCTCTATTCTGTCACATCCTCTGTTGTTCAAACACAGTGCTACGTTATGTAACCACGGCAGAAAGAAATAAAATCATCTTCACTGCACTCTGACAGACAGACAGTAAAACGGCAACAAAGATTCAATTTAACAACAAAGAGTGTAACAATAAAGGCGGCTGACTGTCAGGGCGCACGACAGGCGAGGCGTCTCCAGCGTCGCATCCAGTCTCTTATCAAAGATACTAAACAGTACTGTAATCCCAGACTTTGATCACGTGAGCACAAACTTGGCCAAATGGGAAGGCGAGTCTCGGTAGTACACTTCCGACCGCCATTACATTACAATGCGTGGTGGGCTGGACGTGCGTGCGCGGAGAGAGACACAGAGAGAGAGAGAGAGAGAGAGAGAGAGAGAGAGAGAGAGAGAGAGAGGAAAAAAGCTACAGCGGCGCTTTGCGTAAAGCAAACAGACACAGGGGGTGAGAATGACACTGGCAGGCTACACGCACACTTATTTACCAAATATAATAACACAGCACTGAGAGATAAACAATGAGGAAGGAGGTCGCTGCGCGAGGAGGAAACCAAGCGAGCACATGTTTGGAGGATTTAATTCAATAATCAAATCATCATTTGTCGAGAAGGAGAAGGAGGAGGAGGTGGTGGAGGAGGATACGCTTTTAAATGTCGTGGTGGTGGTTTATAAAGACAGAAATCTGCACCGTGCAACATATTCCTCGCCAGACAAGGACTGTCACTTTTTTTGTTGTTGCTTGAACCGTGCATTTGAAAAAAAAAAAATGTATTTATAAACTATCAGGTATTTTTCTGTGCAGGATTGAGGCTGTTGTCGCCGCGAGAGGACGTTTCGTAATGATATAAAACTGAAAGGAAGGAAGGATTTTTTCAAACCTCCTTCTACACAGCAGCCCTGCTTGTCGTTTTCCTGGTGGTGGAGTGTAAGAATAGTTTTTTCTTGTCTGAACGCTTTGACTCGGAGGTTACTCGACTTTTCTTTTTTTTTTTTTTGTCCGCCCTGCCACGGAGGAGCAAACCCTCTCTCACTTTCTTTTTTTTTAAATTATTACAGAGACCCTCATCGGTCGGTTTTTTTTTTTTTTTTAATTTCAAGAGCAACAGAAGGGATTAAACATTCCTGCTCGCAGCGCCTGTTTGTGCGAGAGGCAGGCTGGGTTACATTGTGAGAGGAACGGTTGTGGTAAGAAAGAAGGCTATAAATAGCTCATGCAATTCTCGAAAACTATCACAAGTGGTGCATCAGCTTGTGGAGCAGACGGAATCAGATATCCTGCATGTAATGTCTCGACTCTAAGTTAATTATTTCTGCAGAGAGGCGACTATTTTTATTTTAAGTTTTGACTCTTAATTTTTCTATCATTATTATTATTTTATGTTTTGGCTGCTCCTGTGCGCTGAAGAAAGGACTCGTCCCCCCCTCATGGATTATGCTCATTTAATGATGAAACTATCAGCGGAAAGACTGATATGGAAACAGGCTGATCTTCCTCTGTGTGTGGATTGAAATGGATCCCTTTCTCAGCTCTCCTCCTTTGACAATGATCACATTTGGAATCGCCTGACCTGGATTTCTAACAATGTTTTGATCCGCGCACACGCTTTTGGATTTACATTACAACATTTAATATCCGCTTCGGTTTTATGGATGCGTTCTGCACTTCTTTTTGAATACGCCCATTCCTCTGCCCGACCATCCCGAGTCTATTATCTGGACCTCTTGTGAGGTTACAATACAAGCCTGCTTGTGTTTTTAAGCAGACTCGATTTGTCAACTCCCCCCCCCTGCTCGGTGTTTGATACCGATGTAGGCTTTCGACATGCCCAGCGCTGACGACCCCAACGGCGGACAATTATGACTACAACAGCGAATTGGGTGGCTAACGGGGCAAGCCTTGAGGACTGCCACTCCAACATCTTCTCTCTGGTACAGTATCAATAAATCATGCTCGGCACAGACATGCGAGCCTGTTGTGATCGACAAGTCATAAGACTTGTGGGAGGCACGCTTAAATGTGTGTCTGCTGTACAAAGGTGAACCAATTGCTGGTGTTGTTATTAGGTAATCATTACCACGGGTTAGTGGTGCTGGGTGGAAGGAGAGAGAGGGAGAGAGAGAGAGAGAGAGAGAAAAAAGCACCATATTTCACCACTAAGCTTGTTAAAATAAGACATCTCAGCCCAGAGGCTTATTAACATGGTTTCAAATAGAATAACTCCACTTTATTGTCTGATTGCAACCCAAAACACAACATTATGCTTATCATACAATTTCCAAATGCTATCAAAAACAAAGCGGCCACTTATTTTGCCATATATTTGCAGTTTTTGGCACATAAACAATACACAAACAATCATTTATTTTTTCTTCCCCAGTCAAGAGCACTGAGCTCTGGCCATTATCCTCCTCCCCCTTTTAAATCATCATTTCACTGGAAATGTAGCAGTAACACTGCTCCATTGCCAAGCAACTAACTTGGTAAGAAGCCTTGCCTCTGTTAATATTCCTAAAGCCAGAGCACTTCAGTCAATAATAGTAATACTAATAGTTAGTGTTGATCTAGAACGCTATGGATCGAACGTGAGGAAGGTTATTAAGATTTTGACAGATGCCACACGGCGGAAACAACACTTTCACACTCTGTTTATCTGGAAACAAAAAAAGGGGTTTTCGACTCTACAGGCAGTGTCATTTCTGCAGAACTCACTGGTTTTGAGGGTGGAGGAGATCGAGCAGTGTGTTTTCACAGTTTTCATCCTGCAATCAGCGAGTTAACTGTCCTACTACAACAGGCAGCCAAGTGGAAAGGCATGCGGTAGCCTGAGCTCAGGCATAGGCTGTTGAGAATCACAACAACATAGGGGTCCTGTGGGCTTTTTTTTTAAAAAGGTGATCATGCAGGTTGTCTACCGGTGACGGCAGCCGGCCTCTGTTACACCACACACACCACGCCATCGCTAAAGAAACAAATGTCACATGCTATGACTTTTGATTGTGTTTTGGTGGATAGAAGAAGAAAAAACAAACTTTGTAGCTGTCACGCAGTGTGCGTACATCTCAAACAAAGCTCTGCCAGCTCTTCCTTTTCATGCATTTCACACGTTTTGGTGTTAAAAGGAGGAAGTGGCGAGAAAAGGATTCAAAATAATATCTTAAGCTGTTCAAAAGCAGCTTGTTTGAATTTGTGTCCACTGACGTTGAAATAAATCCACCAGCGCTCCGGTATCAGATGTCTTAAATTCGCTCAGTCTGACACGTAACAGTCGAAAACAGCGATTACGTCCCTGTCAGCTTCTCGGTTGAGGTTATTCCCTTGTGGTAAAAGCTTTCATTCATTCGCTGTGACGTTGTTGGCCACCGTACGGGGCCCTGTGAACATCCCTTTCAAACTGAGGGAGAAAGAGACCATCCATCAGCTGGCTTGTTGAGAATATTTATGACTGGCTAGTGCCACAGCGGTTGCTCACTGGCAGGGCTCCTACAGGGAAGTCCAAGACAGAACAAAACAGTAATGACACACCAAGTGTCCTGGTTAGAGGGTACGACTGAGACAAAGAGACAGACACGCGGGATGCAGATTGCATCCTGATGTTGAAACTGAGACATACGTGCCTGATATGCTTAAGAAGTGGAGCCTGGAGTTCACAGTCATTACCACTGGAAGTGAGTGAATCCCATCTGTTGTGAGTATTGATCTAGAAAAATATGTATTTTATATGAACAGTTGCAAGAATTATGATTTCCTGCATGCATTTCACCAGACGTTACTTGGTTTCGTGCTTCTCTGCTGATCGACGGAGAATGAATCGGTTTTCATAATCTATTAATAATTGGAGATTTCCAGCTCGATAGACGTGAGGATTTCCTGTTTTTGCCTGTGTTGTCATGTTAATCTTTTAAGAGTTTTGATTCTTGCTTCAGCGATTTGAAGATATAAGCTTTGTTTCTAGGAAACTGTGATTGTATTTTCTGCCATTTTATTGGCTGAAAAAATAGATTAATCAACCAACCAAACGCTGTAATTATTCGTATTTATTAGTTGCAGGTTATCAGAGGTTCAAAATATGACCAGAATCCAACCTCTGAGATGGGAGAGTTCTTAACCTTTTCCTTCAGTCCATATAGGCTTACATAAAGGGCTTGTGGCTAACCGGTGATCGCTCTGGTCTGAGAGCCTGTTAAACAGCATTCCAACATGCACTAACCTCGTCCCTCACACTGATTTACTGTCTGTTATTGCAACCAGCATCAATAAAAACTACCTTAGAAAGCATCAGTGCCCTATACTGTGCGGCCTTTATGAGGGCGCAGCAACTCACTGTCACGCGGCATCACATACTTGAGATCTCTGCGATCACACAGCCCACAAAACAACTGTCTCGTCTGCTGGTGATCATCCGCCTGTGACAGAAAGCAAACGAGACCCTTGTAAGTGGGAGAACAAGACCCGAGCGTGGCGAGCTAAGTTGAAGTGGGGACGGAGGAGGGGAAAGGGGGGTGGAGGACGACGACGAGAGGAGAAACAGAGGAATGTTTTCAGCTTGAAGGAGTGAGTGTGAGGGAGTGAGCGACTGAAGGACTGCAGCGGAATCTGTTTTCATTTTAGGAAAGTATTATGACTGATGTGCATTTCCTGACTGCTAGCCTCAGCCTATTTGAGAAGAGAGAAACTGAGAGTGAAAGAGTGAGACAGAGCAAGGGAGAAAATTAAAGAGGGAGGAACGTAATGAGAGAGAGGCAGAGAGAGAAAACAGTCATCTTTCTGTGGACTGGGCAGGTTTCTTCTGACACTGACTCGAGCCAGAGTCCCTGAGCCTGAATATGAAATGCAAGGAGAGAGACAGTTAAGAGCCTCACGACACAGGAAGCCTCAGTGTGCACGGGTGTTTGTGTGTGGGTGTTTGTGTGTGGGTGTTTGTGTGTGTGTGTGTGTGTGTGTGTGTGTGTGTATATTGTAAACACTGTAAACCATCTCAGACTCAGGAGACAAACTTCAAACACCCATCATATTATACACACAGACAAACACACACATGAATTCAAAAACACAAACACGGAGAGAGGGGGGAAAAAAAAAAGAAATAAACACCCACATGCTTACACAAACATATGTATCACAAATGCAACACACATTGCACATACTAAATCTTCCACCCACACTCGCGTGCACATACACACCACATGTTTTATCACCTTTATTTGGGCTGTTAATGTGTCCTATATCCCAAGGACGCACGCTTGTACAAACATAGGTAGAATGCAGAGACCTTAATTAAAGGACTTCCTCTGTCCCCTCGACAGAGAGTGCAACACTGGTAATTAAGTGTCCTCAAGTGCAGGTCTAATGTGATCAACTAAGAGGGGCTCATTAGCCAAACTGTATTCCAATAGAGATCTTGCATGTATAATAATGATGCCGCTGTCTGGCATGGAAATAAAGTGCTAAGAGATGAGGCTGAGGGAATACCATTAACAGCAGTGTCTTGATTTATGGCAGGTGAGTGGCCGTGCCTTGTAAGAAGAAGCAGGTAATCAGGGATGGTGCCTTTTTTAATACAGACTGTTTGCATTTCCTCGTTATTAATGGCGGTGGAGAAGGTAAGGATGCTTATGGATGAGAAAGAAGCAGTGGTCAGGATGAAGTGCGTGTCATAATATGCTGAGCCAAAGAATCGGACAAGTTCGGAGTTTACACAGGAGCTCTTTTTTTTTTTTTTTAACACCAGTGCTAAAATGATACCTGTGTTGGTACCAAAACAATATTATTTATAGTGAGAAGTATCATCTTTACAAAACCTTTTTCTTTTCATCTAACAAAAGAAGCCGAAACGCTCAAATGATGTTCTTAAACGTTGTCCTAACTAGCGCTGCCTGACCAATAAATCAATGTTAAGCCAATTGTGGCTGATATGTTGCAGATATGTTGCTGTTGGTGCATATGTTGCTAAGTAACAAGCCATTGCCGTACAGAAATGCCAACTCAAAACAGTGTTGCCATGACATATTTACAAAAGAGAGAACAAACACCATTTTTCAACTGTTAAATCTTGAGAATACGTAATAACCTAATTCAGTGTTTGTTTATGTTATGGCTGTATGTAAAAAAATTAAATACTGCACAATAATCCTTTGATTTAAAAAAATCTTAAATATCTATAACAACGCATAGCCTTTATTTATTTTGGACTACCTCATTTTGATGTATATCTGCATATTTATAATATTCTGCACACTGTGAATTCTCACTCTTATTACCTGTCAAATACTTGCATATTTCTGCACAGCAGCTCTTTCATTTTAGAACATATTGTGTATATATGTATTTATATTGTCTATATTTTTTAATACTTCATTTTTTTTTTAATCCTCCCAGTTCTGATTCTGATATCGGCCTCAAAAATCCTCTATCTGTCTGAATTTTGTCTAAGTCAAATAGCCTTCAATTAGCACAATTTTGATTGAAAGGATAAGGCTGGTGATATGTTTGAATTATTGTCAACATTTCCCACAAAAGCACAAAGACTTTCAACTTTATTGATTTTTTTTTTTTTTAAAAAAAGCTCTATAATTTCCCAGAACAGCTGTTAATTGTAGTTTTTATCATCCGACATATCCTATATCTAAAGAAACAATCTGTTAAGTAAACATCACTATGAATCCGACCAGGCATTTGATACCTGCCGCTGGCGCTAACGCTATAAAAGTGTTGTTTATATTAAGATATCTGAGGATGACATTGAAGCCGTGGCTGCGTCCTCTTACACAAGGAGATGATCCGTCCAGGTTTCCAAGGCATCAACCCCAGTCTTCTGTTGCGTGCCCTACGGAGCAGCTCCATCTGGTTGCTTCTCACTAAACCGTCCACCCCCTACGCCCAACCTGTGCTTTTGGCTCTGCTCGCTTGCAATTTTGACAGCTAGAACTGGCTTCACCTTGAGTCTGTGTGTGGCGCCTCCCACTAATCTGCCCCTGTCACTGCTGTGGGAATCCCTTGTCATCGCAATAGGACTCAACCCAGCAGTGGCCCACCTGTGTGAACATGGCATGCTGTATGTCAGACACAGGCATACAGTTTCCTCAAATAGTTTGCTGCCATAACAAAATGGTTTGCGAACAAGCGCTGTTATGGGTTAGCCACTGACAGAAAAAGGGCAGGGTATGGGTTGGGAACAGGAAGGCAGGGTTTTTCCTCCCTCGTGCTTCTGTTTTTACTAGACGTCTCTTTTCTATTAAATTCTCCAGAGTGTAGTCATGGATCTTATCTGAGCAGGAGGCTTGTCAGGGCCCTGCCACAGAGGTGAAGAACGGTTCAAAGACGGACACGGTGGGAGGGAAGGAGGGAAGGAGAGAGGGAACCACCGCTGGTCCCGGAGCTGGAAATGGGACGGGATGGGCAGGAGTATTTTGGAGCACAGTGGCTTGAGTGTGAAATATGTAAGCCCTGCAGTGCCAGCTGTGTTCTATTCTCGGCGCCCACTGGTTGTTCCTGCATGTGTGCAGGGCGACAGAAGGCTGAGTGGGAAAGGAGGCTCGGTAGGAATGGGCAGTAGCTGGTGACATCAAGTGCTTGTGATAGCTGGAAAGTTAGCTAGTTAGCCATCTGATAGTCTGTTAGATAGATATTAACCACCATTTCTGTGGTGGAAGACGTATTCAGCGCCACACTTTGCAAATACTCCATTACAAGTAGTAACTTCAAGGTAAAAGTACTCATAATTAACACATTTGGCGGTGAAGGTGCAGCTAACTGTGCATCCTGCTTGGTGATGATTATGAAAATCCATCTTTGATATATTTATCAGTAAATAAATACATGAAAGCAGATCATTTCAAGTGGAAGCAGGCTGAAATTATCTCACCAAACACTCCCCCACAATAGGATGTTTAGATGTAATCACTTGGTAAGGTTTCAGACTTTTTCAGTGTGTGCAGTACATAAAGACTTGATAAGACGAGATAAGCCTTTATTGAAATGAGGGTTGTGCAGCAGCACAAAGGCGGAAATAACTGCGGATGACAATAAATAAATAAATGTTAAGAAGAGCAGAATAAAAACGAGTACAAGTACCTCTGAATGCCGTACTTGAGTAAATCTGAATTTACTTTGTTCTGGCTCAAGTAGCCATATGCTTATCTTCAGCAGAGACACTCCACCTGGCTCAGACCGAGCTTTTCCCTCCGGATTAACACCACTTTCCTCCAGTCTATTATGTTTTGGATGTGTGTTAGCGCTGGTCTGAGCCCAAATTCTGGGGCCTGTTGCCTGATTGGTAGATATAACGTGTGTTTGATGACGCTGCTGGTCTCCGTGCCGCCACACGAGTCAGTCGCTGACTTTGTCTCGGGGAAATGTGTTTGCAGTCTCTTCACCTGACTGCAGACACCCTGACAAAGAGAATTTCTTTAAAGGGAGATACTGCCCTGCTTGTAACTGGGTGAATATTTTCTGCAAGCCAGACAGCTTTGCCAATATCATGGTTGGCTGGGATTCAATTGGAGTTAGAGCACACTTAGGTTAAAGGCTGTGCAAAACAAGGGGGAGAGAGAAAATATTAATGTCTGCTATGGTGTTGCAAATTCTAATTATCATGTGTTCATGTTCCATTGAGAGATTATCTGCAACCAATCAGACTGGTACTTGATGAGAACAAACACATTATGGGCAGACTGTTGATTCACAGCCATTTGTGGTGCATTGATTCTCCCCGCGCTGCCAAACGGCGCTCTCTCTCATCTTGAATTAGGCAGACACCCATGATTTTTCAGATGCTAATGAAAATTTGTACAGCTCAATTTCAGTCCTGGCTCGGGCCTCATAGAATAAATGGACTTCGCAGTATGAAAGTGAGACACAAAAGGTTTGATAGAGTATTTACCAGGCATGACTTGGTGAGCATGGAGCCATAGGGATACGTGTTTAGGCAGGGTAGTGCTAGCAAAGATATGAACATGCCATGGTACCATTGTGTCTGTTGTAAAGAGTGAATGGACAGGAGAGGAGGACTTGAGTGGAATTACATAAGAATGAGTGTGTGTGTGTGTGTGTGTCGAACGTGCTCACAGAATTGCAGAGCACTTCTAGTGTTAAAGCTCTGATTGGCTGCCACTCCCATTTAGTAAGCAAACTGCAGATTACAGACAGCAGCCAGGTGAGTTGCAGGTTTAAACCTGTTCAGGTGTGACCTAAGATGAAGTTAATGGGCCGGCCTTGCCGACATCCTAAACACACACACACACACACACACATACACATAGAGGTATTGCGGCTTTCCAGTTTTTCTCCTTTTGATTTTGTTTATCTGGTGTGTAATGAAACAAGGAAAAGTCATGCTGACTTACGCAGGGCTGTCATTTTATCCGAAATGGCATCCCTGTGGAAAGAATCAATGCAGGAAATTACAAGTCAAATGAGATATTTTTCATACTGCTTATGCTCCATTTGCCCAATTTCGGGAACAATCAGTCTATTAACCACTTGTAGGCATTTCAGAAGCCTCCATGCAGTGCTAATTGTACAATTACTGCCCTGAATTCTCTCACTAAAGAAACTCACTGAGTAATCCTATACTGCAACGTTAATGTCTTGCTTCTGGTAATCCCAGTACTTTCCTGCCACATGTATGATGTGCTTGATAATATCTCCAACCTAATGTGAGTTTATGAATTTCGGCGGCAAGGAAGCAAATTGAAGTGCGGCTCTGTTCAGGGGAGACGGCTTACAGTACACTCCTTTGTGATTTTTAGAGTAAAGAAAAGGACCGTAGAAGTGCTTAAAATGTTATATTTCCACTGTAACCTTGGAGACAGGAATCTCAAAAATTGAATACCTTACTGAATTCCTATATATGTTGTATGTTGCCTAGCAACTGTTTTTACTTTTCTCTCTGTCTTCTGTTTTTCTTTCTTTGTCAGTTTTTCTGTCTTTGTCTGTGCCTTTCGCTCATCTCTCCCTCCCCGTGGCTTGTCACGGTTAATTAAGTTACACCAGAGACACTAGTAAAGCATAGACTGGTTTATTTATTTGCACGTTAATAATTCAGGCTAAGCGGGGGCCACTGCTTTAGCCTGTCCCTTAACGCTTTAAAAGCAGCCTGACGCTGCAGCTTTGTGTTGTTTTATTTGCCAAATGGCTGGGGATCTTGTCAGCCCTTTTAGATGCGGCAGCGCGACTGTACATAATGTCTCGCTGTCCTTATTGGTCTTCCGCTGCTGTCGTTTTTTTTTCTGCCTCCCGCCTCTCTTTGTGTCAGGTGAGAAGTCATGGCTTGATGGAGGCTTTCTGCCGCGTGATTGGCAGGTCTATCCGTCACTCAGCCCTTGGGACTCTCGCTGCTCTAATTAGGTCGCTTGGCTTGCTCACCTCCCAGGGCTGGATGCTACAGCACAACACAGATCAAATGACGGTCCCTTGTTTTGTAGGGACTTGTAAAGGTGGCAGCAGAAGGCAGAGGAAAAGCATCTGTTTAGTGTCTGCAGCCCCAGAGGCCTTCTTTCTACACCTGTTTGGTGCTTTTGTGTCGCTCTCGCTCCCTCGCAAGTGCAGTAATGTGCATCGCTCTTCATTTGTGGTGTAAAATGCCAGAGGGGAGCGCTACTCCTTGTGGGTTAATTTGATTTCAGTGGGTTAATTGATGAAGGGGGAGTCGTTGCCTGTTCTGATTTCTGCCACTCGCTCTTCTAACCGGTGACTTCTCACCGCTGACTTGGCAGCACAGCCACCCAAACCTTCATTGTCTTTTTCCACGCTAATGTGTTCAAGAAAAATGATGTCATTAAAGTTTTAATCCTCAAGATTTCAAACCTCGTTGTTGTGGTGATGTGGTGGGATTCTGGTGGTAACAACAAAAAGCCTTCGAGCAGCTAATTCGTCAGGAGCACAAGAGAAGAGCAATGGGTGTATCTGTTTACGGCGCAGCCAACAAACTCATGTTATCTTATGAAATCAGTCGATATTTTAGCTTTCACCTTGTGCTATAAACAGTCACCAGTTCAGATGTTGCGAATGGTGTGAGTAGTTCCCACACAGCAGAAAGGAGATGGTTGGTTATTTAAAACTGATCTGCTGGTAAAATTTCCCAAATGACTGTTGATTTGTAGTCATTTCCCTTCTCCAGTTGAATGCATTTAATATGAACTAGCCGCATCTCCATAAGCGCCTGTATTAAAATCTCCAACTTCACAGCAGAATTTATATATCAGATTAACCGAGAGGCGGAAGAAGCGGCACATCCAAGATGGTGGCGGCCAGCGGCACATACTTTCCGGCTTCAAAACAGCACTGTGGAAACCTGCGGTTGACGTCACTCAAGCTCTGTCCATTCCTATACTGTCATTGTCAATGAGATAAAATTAAAAGCAGTATTGCTGGAATAGTGCGACATATTGCTTCCTGTACATATATAGGCAATTTAAATCAAGCATGGGAATGGCGGACTCCGCCACTACTAACAAAATATAGAGGGGTAAAATATCTACCTGTGAAAAACAGCATAAAAACAGGGTTTGATCTCATTAAATCTTAATCTTAAGGATTAAGAGTGTTTCTGCTGAAACTTCAAATAAGTTATACTGGGTCAATTGTGTTTGTTAGACATAATTCAATTTATTTTGTTCTTTGACATTGAAAGAGAGATAGATAGTGTTGCGTGTGTCTGATAAAGACATCGAGCCTTATCTAAAGACTCGCAGGCATCACAAGCGATCCGAACACACCCCAAATATTGGCAGCTTGTCAAGTGTCTAAACAGATTTGACGTTGATGAGAAAGCTATGCCACTCTGACAGAATAAGTGTTTCACTTGTGCCAGAGTAGGTAAAACTGCTGATACAAGCTGTCTCTCAATTGCCTAAAGTGCCTCCTTTGTCAGACTATCAGACTGTGAGGCTCTTACAATGTTGTGAGATTCCTAAAGATGTGGCATCTCTCTTAGAAGACATTCTCATACGCTTTCTGTCAGCTTTGATAGAGCACTAGACACTT
This sequence comes from Protonibea diacanthus, assembly GCA_028641955.1. Lineage (NCBI taxonomy): Eukaryota > Metazoa > Chordata > Actinopteri > Sciaenidae > Protonibea > Protonibea diacanthus. The sequence continues at coordinate 10,447,104 of CM053991.1, read as the reverse complement.
CTCCACTTAGATTCAAATGTTCACATCAGCTACAATTCTGTCCTTAATAAAGCTCAAGTATCTGCATACAACCAGACTCAATATTTTTCTTAACCTCTTCTGTAGACAGACGAATTTCTCTTCTTATTATTTTCATAAACACATTGAATTATTAATAAAGGTCATATGTCATGAAAGGGAAGAACAGAGTCTGAAGCGTTTAAATATGCCGTCATTAAATGCCTTTCTCTGTCCCAGGCAGCTGCGAAGCTGCAAACGTCTGTGCGGAAAAAAAGTATGCACAAGTGTTTATGTCTGTGTGCGCTTACATGGAAGTACAACACAAACATATATTCAGCTGCATGTTGGGAAGTTCAAGAGGTCCATTCAAAAGGTCCCTTAAGTTTTTGAGAAAGAACAGGAGGAGCAAAATATTTTCAGTCTGCAGAAGCATTCCTGCAAAGTGCATGTCAAGTGTGTTTTCCTCTCGGCCCTGCTATCTAAGTAACTGGGGTTTCCTCTGCATTGTAAAGCTCCTGGGCTTTAAACAATATCCAGTATTATATTGTATGTATGTGTCAGTCTTTTAAAGCTGCTGTATGAGAAATAAATCTCTGGAAATTGGATCCTCTTTTTTGTTGAAGTTACACGGTTTACCTGTACCTTCTGTGTGAGCAATGTATGCTAAAGATTAAAGTTCTGACTTCCATATTTTCTTTTGATTACAAGCACATGTCTGGTGCACTGAGGTTGACCTCTGGTTGGGATACAGATTATTTTTTTTCCAAGCCTGGGCTCAATTCAACTTATATGCAGGAAATTATTTTGAACTCTCTGCTTCTAAGTTTAGGTTCTTGCTTAAAATCAATTTTCAAACCTACGAAAGCATATAAAATGATAAAGAATCCGTCTCACCACAAGAATCTTTTTTTTTAATAGAATACAAGCAATCGAGCAATCTTCCACCTCCTCTGTGCTAACACAAAAATATTCAGGAAACATGCGGCTGTTATCTTTTCTCTGTTTACTAGACAAAAAGACACAAAGAGAGGAATAACAAAAAAGATGAGAGGGAGAGCGTGAGATACTCCTGAGTGTGTTCAATAGGCATCCGTGACAGTGAGAGAGTGCTGAGAGATGAGAGGGAGAGCGGAGACAAGAAAGATAATAGAGGTGAGAGTAAGGTCAAAGCTTTGGTCCGTCATAGCAATGGAAGGAAAAAGCTCTTGTTTTTGGTCCTGCACTCAATCAGAAATTGAACTAGCTAACCTACAGAACAAGGGGCTTGGAGTAGTGCTGGCTCTATCGACAGCGAAACTAAATCCACTGTCTTTTTGCTTGACCTCTTCGCCTTTTTACCCCCGTGGTAGTTTATAAAAGAAGCGCCGATGGCTGCCTAAAATAATCGTTGATTTTTTTGTTTCTCTCTCTTTCATTCTTTGAAGGACGGCGAGCAATTTGGTGCTTTTTCCATACATATTTGCCGTTTGCCTGCTCTCTTCACAAACACACATTCCCACCAAATCCACTCCACAATCACCACCGCTCATGGCACAAAAGGACTCGTCCCAATTAGCTAACATTGTTTCATTTACCACCTGAAATGCTTATTATAGGGCCAGTGCGTAGTTTTATTTCCTCTGACTGGTGAACGTTTGCACACAAAATCAAATCTAGCTTCATAATTAAAAGTTTAATAAAGTCTAATGTCTTCACTTTAGTGACTTTCATCCCCAATTATTTTCTGACTAACAGTGGTAGGTTGTTTTCATTTGCGTGACAGGATTTTACTCAGGACACTGATTTGTCACCGAGTTGCGTAGATAATCCACACGCTTGACAGGTTTTCTCTAGTTTCTCTTACGTGTTACAAGTGATAATTTATTCATACAAATATAAGAATTTGCTGTTTGTTAGCACTGCTGTTACCGCAGCATTAGAGGGGCTGATTTAGTGAAGGTGAAATGTGCTGAGAAACTGAAGCCGTGGGCACACACACGCGTCGATACACATCTGCACATACAGCACAGAAACACCCACTGAAATACACACAAATCCTAGCTGTCATCACTAAAAAATAACTGGACATCAGCCGGAAAATATGTCTGCCTCCTGATGCATGTCAGTGTTTTTTGAGCACTTCTGGTCTACACATCATCACAGCTGCTGTGTATGTGTGTGTGTGTGTGTTAGTGTTTGTGTGCAGGCATGTGTTTGGATCTGCCTGGGAGCATGTGACTGTAGTCCTATTCCTCTTCCTGCAACTGTGCCACAGTTAATCCTCCACAGGAGTTCAGCAGGGTGTTAGGTTAGTGCTTTACACATGGCCAACAAATACACAGCACCTGTGTTTTGGGCTCAGAGAAGACATAGTGCACCCTCTGGCCATTTAGTGCAATATTTCACTTGAGCGTTATTGGAGAAATATTATACCGTAGGCCATATTTCTGCACTAAAGAGCAAACAGATTTAGCCTCAAAGCTCAAAAATGTGTTTTGGTTATTGTTACTGTACTTGAATGTTTGACCTTCACTGTGCAGAATGATATATGTGCAGAGTTTGACCCTAGAAGGCTGTTTTCACATTTATCTGCTGAAGAGGGAAACTTTCTCTGCACTCACCTTAAATCTCAGTTAAATGCGTGTACCTGGGATGAGCATGATTCTAGGAGACATTATAGTCCAGTAGTTTATTACTTCAACATGATTTATAGAATCCACAAACTTTAGTCAGAAATATCTCAACAAACATATGTTAGATTTTTGTGCCATTCATACACATTCATGGTCCCCATAGGATGAACCCTACTGATTTTGTTGATCCTCCTGATATTGAATGAAATGTCTTGACAATTATTGGATGCGTTGCCCTGAAATTTTTTACACACAATGTCACCCTCAGGATTAATTACAATAAATCAGATGATCCCCTGAACGTGAAGAAGGAGTGTAGTTACTGATTGCAATCCCCTTGCCTCATCCTCTCCTTAGGATGAAGGAGAAACTACAGTGGCCGTGAAATGTGTGAAAAACACAAAAGTCCCTATCTAGAGCCACTGTTTGTCCATTCTGGGCTACTGTAGGAACATAATGATTCTTATTTTCAGGTGGTCAAACACTAACGAAAAGCTAGTTATGCGTATTTTGTTTTTGCCAAAATAAGTAGAGCCCCCAAAAGTTTACAGACTGGACCTTTAACATTTCATCTCAATTTGTCCAAAACTTTATGGTTTATGACTAAATACCTGCAAAATGAACGATGTTACCATCAGCTTCAGCTGCACTATGTTTTTAATGCTAATTAGCAAATGCTAACGTGAAATTAAAAAGGTGAACAGACTAGCTATACAATGCAATGTGCTAGTATTATCATTGCGAGCGTGTTAGCATGCTAATGTTAGCATTTAATTGAAATCATCCTTATGCCTGAGTGCAGCCTTACAGAGCTGTGAGGAAGGCTGTTTTTGGGGGAAAAAAACCATATCAGGCTCAAATTATTATTCAAGAGTGTTTTTATGTCTGGGGGGATCTTTGACAATCAGTTCACCAGAGAGCATGTGTTGCCTTATAAAAACAAACAACCGGTCCGTCTTTATTGTGAATATATTTTCTGACATTTTACCTCCCGATTCAGTAGCAGCAGACAGCTGTGTCAAGCAGTGAAGGAACTTCTGACATTGACTGGGAGTGACGAGGCAGTGCAAGCAGATGTCTTCCTCTTTGCTTTGGGAGAAATGGCATCCTTGACCTTGTCATGGCTAATTTTAGGGCTTGGCTTATCACAGCGCCAATGTTTATATCTCCTATTACACACACTGTCATTACAGGAGGGACATGCTTGTAATTATGGGTGCATTCTGCAGTCAGGATGTTCCTGGGGGTCATGTGCATACCTTATAAGCGTGCACTCCCTTATAAGATGCTGCAGTGTGCATTGTGAATAAATCTGTGTGTAGGAGATCATGCGTATATGTTTGCGTAACACGCGCCTTTAGTAGATTCGCAGACTTCCTCAAAAGCATGGCTAGATTTTAGTTTTGATTTGACGCATATCTACTTCCTTGCACACTGAAAACACACAAGCTTCCTCGGCCCTTCTCTCTACAGTTAGCAAAGCTGTGGAGCCTTCCTTTTCTTCATCCACTCAAAGACAATGAAGTCTTTTAATTTTCTTTGAGCGGCTCCTTTCCACCTGTCTCTGTGTTAAAATGGGTCAGTATTTTTTTTTTTTTTTTTCTTCTCTCAGCTGGTCTTGGATGTCTTGGTGCCTGAGCCAGTGTGCCAAACATGATCCTCACAGCTGGGTGAACACAGGAGAGGAGGGCAGCGTGACGCATTGAATGATACCCCGTCCCCTCCCTCCCTCCCTCCCTCCTTCCTCTTGCTCCTCCCTCCCCCTCCGCCTGCCAAATCTCCATCCTGTTCAACAGTACCTTTTGTGCGCTTGACTCATTCATGCACAAATACAAACACGAGTACACAAACAGACATAAAACAACTTTCTAAAGCACACATGAACATCACAGGGTCACTGATGTGTTTATGGCTCGGCTTGTTTGAATTTACAACATTTTAAAATAACCTGCATGTTTACTGTCTTTCTGGCTCTGGTGGAAGTCGAAGTTTTCCTCTTTTACTGGCTCATCACTAAATGTATCACAGCCGAGAGCCTCCAAGTCTGCCACAGGCAATATAAACACCTATCATCCCATTAGATTAAATGGAGAAGATGTCAGTTGCTGGGCCAGGCTCCAACCATTGACCCCCCAACACCATTTCCTGTTCTCATGTCTGTCTCACTCTTTGTAGCTCCCTCTGTATTTCAGTGCTGTCTCTCCTATAGTCGTTCATTCCCTGTATTTCACTCAAGGCCATGCTTTATGTGTCACTGTCACTCTCCACCTCCTCTCGCCGCAGTAGTTACACACACTTTTATTGTATCTTTACAGGGGTAAATCAGGTTACAAGGAGACGTTAAATGTATTTAAACATTTACACAAAAGATCACAGCTGCAAAACAGGAACATAATTGGAGTCTGTGCGTTGTCTGATGCTCGCGGTCATGTGAAAGAAATCTGTGAACTAAAGCACAGTACTTCACGGTTAACACAACATTAATAAAGCTGCTATTACATTATTATAATATATATTGTATTGTATATATTGTTAATTGTTGGATGTTAAAATTTAAATCGTATACTTAAAATGTTAAGGTTTAGGATATGCTACAACAGAATGTCTGATAAAGCCTCTTAAATAACAATAATCATATACAATTACATATGACATTTATATTTGCAACTAATGATTATTCTTCAGTGAATCTTTTATTGATTAATTCATTTTTTTGTCTATAAAATGTAAAATATCCATCACTATTTCCATACTAAAAGATAACAACTTTTGAATGTCAGACCAACAATAAAAAAAAACCCAAATTTTTCATTTACAATTATACGAAACAGACAACTCATTGGAGAAGCTGTTATGAGAGAATATTAAATGAATTTTCTGTAGATTGATTTATTAATGAATCAATTAATTGTTTTGGCATTCATGATACATTTAACCCTGTTTGAACTGTACACTGACGAGTGAAATGATTTAATTTATCACTACACACAATAACAATGCTGTATTGGTAGTTTTTAGGTTGCTTAATGGACTGTCGCTTCAATCATTATTCTCTCTCTTCCTCTCCCAGGCGGAGTTGACGGGCATTAAATGGCGTTGCTACGGCTTTCGCAGTGGCGGGGAATACGGGCCGGTGATCTCGGCCCCGGCCCAGGACGATCCGGTCTTGCGCAGCTTCATGCGTTGCGTACAGGCCAACCTACTGTGCGTGTGGCGACGCAAGATCAAGCCCGACGCCAAGGAGCTGTGGATCTTCTGGTGGGGCGAAGAACCCAACCTGTCCGACGTCATTCATCATGAGCTGGAAGGTGAGAACGAGAATGAAAGAGATGAAGGATGAGCCGTCTCTGTTCAATCCGTCTCAATTATTTTTCCATCCCATTGGTCTTCACTTCATCTTCCGTAGACGCCTTTAAAGTTTAGGTTAGAGACTTGTACAGACTGTATCATTTTATGCTTGCTTTTTATTATGTTCCATTGGATTATATAGCTTGAAGAATGATGACATGGAATATCGTCGTCTTGTGGTTTTGACAGATTTTTTTATGTAAAACTGAACGAGAAGTAGTGAAATATATAAAAGATGTATGACATGAATTTGAGTTGTGAGTGGCAAATGAATTTGAGTTTTATGGTTTTAGCATAACGCCCGTATGTTATACATGAGCTGCATTGTTTTAGGTAGAGCGGGGGTTCACTATTATGTAGATTCAAGCTGTTTAGTCTGCCGCAGAGTCAAGCTGTGAGCTGTTTGTTTAAGATGTGTAGGGAACATTGATCTGTTTTATGTGGAGTCGTCCTATATTTGAGCCTCATATAGCACATATCTGAAATGTGTTTGCTTTGCAACTCAAGTGTTTATATGCTGCTTCAGGACTATCACTATATGATGAAGCACACGGCAATAGAGGAGATTTTTCTTGCTAGTATTTACAGTGTGTGTGTGTGTGTGAACGTGTGTGGTTGTGAGTGTTAGTGAAAATTACACTGAGATATCTCACTTGAGAGAGTGCTACTGTCAGCACTATTGTCCCTATTTATAGAAACATTTTCATTATCTCACCGTGCACGTGTGTAGAAGTCCTAACATATCGACTAAGCCTCGGGAAGACAGGGAGAGGAGGAAACAGGAGTGGGATTATATTGGGTTTGGTTTTGCAGAACAACAGTCAGGAGGAAAAAAAAAAAAGCAGGAATATTGGATGGAGAGGTTGAAACGATAGCAAGAATTTCAGTCTTCAGTTACCTATTAAAACTCACTTGATGTGAAAAGGCCTTTCAGGCACTGCAGTAGATATTTGACAGATGTTCTTACTGCCGTTGGGGAGAGCCCTGCACTCAGACTGCACAAGCATGTGTAATAGAGAAAGATGCACTGTACATTTCAATTGGGTGTTGTCTGCATCATTAACACATGAAAAACATAAAAACAATATCTCCAATCATCTAATGGCAAATGTTTTCTACATTCCTAAAATCCACAGTACTGGTAATTTCCTTGTTGTCAGTCTGGCGCGTTTGTAGTTGCAGAAATTTGACAGTAAAAATGTATTACCTGAAGCCATATAACAAATGTGCCTATGTGTGAAATTTTAGCGTTACCTCACCAATTTGTAAGCTGCTAATCACAGCCTAAACCATCAATTACGGCTTGCCCTTTGAGAAGCACATTAAGGTCTAATAAAGTTAATAATAATCTTAGCCTATTGAGTGTTAATTAAATATTTGTCTCTGAGCCAAATGTGTCAATTACATGCACACATAAAAATAATCAGTGTATCAAAGTCAAGTCAGCAAAAAAGAAATAATTTAATGTGACTGTTCTCATTCTCGTTGTTGGGACTTCTTACGTGTCTAATTTAGGAGTGCAACTAATGATTGTTTTTGTAATTATATAGTTTGTGTAGTTGTATAAGTCGATGAATCGATGAACATGACATGACACTTGAGTCCAGGGTGGTGTCGTGAAATGTCTTGATTGGTCAGACCAATACAAAAAACACAAACATATTAAACTTGCTGTCACGTTAAGATGTAGTGCTATTAAGAAGGTATCAAATTTTTGTTTGAAAAATGACCCATGACACACATGCTGCAGTAAAATTTAACTTGCAAATGCCATATTATAACTTTACGAACAAAACTTTTGTGAGTTCACTCAGGCGGGATTTTAAATGCGGGACTTTTACTCATAATAGAGTATTTTCACACTGTAGTATTGGTCCTTTTACTTGAGTGCAGGGTGTTTTTGCTCCACCGCTGCTCGTTCTTTGGTTGTGCCTAAAAATGGCTCGGTATTTTTATTCAGACAGTGTGATAAATACAGCAGTCCACTTACCACAGTGTAAAGTAGTACGTTTCATTCTGACATCCTCCTCTTTGAAACGGAAACAAAATAGACGTTAGCTATCTGCATCAGCTGCTTGATTCAACAAATTAGCTACTGTCATTGCTAACATGTGCCAGATCCATATAAGAAATGTTTTTATTTTCACACCAGAGACACTCATTCAGTAATACTGATTTATACATGTTTGACTGAACAGCTAAAGCTGTCGGCTTGTCAGACACATTTAGTGTGAATAATCAGTTGGATAATTGTGCATATAATGTTTCCAGTCATATAGCAAATATTAAAGCAGTGCGGATTGGCATGTTTTTAAATTAGCTTTCTTTGACGGCTCACAGTGTCGTCTGCCAGCGGAGCAGTGAATGGGTAAAATTTAGGAAGGTATGTCTGCCATGTAATGGTTAAGTAGAGGATGTGTGACATCCTTTACACAACGATGAGAGAAAGACAGACTATAATTTAAAAGTTTAGTGTAGAAATCAAACATCAGAATGCTTTAATTGCAATTTCTGATATCAGTGAGGTTAGACCGCAACCAGGATGGATACACCAGCTCAGAAAAGTGGCCTCATTAAACTGCTGTTTATGTTTTTTTAAGTAAATTAGTGCAGAAAAATACAACCTCATTAAATTTACACTACATTAATTATTTTTCAGTATACCTGTCTGCAGCTATTACAGAGACATAAAAGGTATAAACTGTGTTCTGACCTGTGACACAGACACATTTACACACAGAGCCTGCTGCACTCAAACACATGGGATTAGTGGTAAATTCAGTTCAGATGTGCAGAGAGTTTAGAGAGGACAAACTGACCCACTGACACTTATTGGCAGATAACAGGAACACACAGAGTAAGCCTTGTGTCCCAAAAAAGTTACTGGCCTGAATATACAGTATGTATTTAGTCATTATGTCATGTTTGAAACTGTATATTGTGTGTTGTAATAGTAATTCACGTTTGACTCTGTCATACTTAAAGCTTTACAAAGTTGTCAGGAGTTTATCCTGATCTGTAATCAAAAATTCTTTAGCTGTCACTCTGCTATTTTTTTCAGCTAATAATGAAGCGCACTGGCAGATATGTTTTTTTTTTTACACGCTGTAGCCTTATTGGGCTTTTATTGACCCAATCAAACGTAGGGTTAAGTAACACCCTTCTCATTAGAGCACTGTGAGTGAAAAGTGTCATTCAAATTTTCAGATATTATTTGAAGTAACCACAAATGGCTTATACATAAAGGCTTTTATGGTTTGGCAGCTTGGTTGATGCTGCACGAGCTATCGGTGCTGTCGGGCTAAATAAAAAAACACAAGATGCAAGAGGTTTTTGGTTATTATTATTATTACACTCAAACAGAGTAATATGTTTGCACAGTTATACAGGAAAGGAAGATAAGTGTTCCATCTATTTATGTGCTGTAACTTGGCTGCTGCTGCTGCTACAAACTCACTCTCACAGAGTCTGCTCCGGAAATGTGGGGAGCACTTTTCCAGGGCATCAAGTGGCCGTTCTGATCTAAGGTGACAGGGCAGATTTGGCTGACCTCCTTTAAGTCCAGTGTGTAACGTCTAGTCAGATCTATTGGCAGACATTTTACATATTATGCATAGTTATGTTTTTAATAGCTTATAAAAAAAAATAAACAAAGCCAAATAATCAGAGTAAATCTAACAAAATCTTGTAATTATGGTGTCGACAATTAGTAGCACAGCAAACGGTGAGCGGGTTGATATTATATGAAGGTGACGAATCTTTTCAGTAGAGGTTGGATCTAAATAAGTCACACCTTGGAGTTAGTGCCAGCAGTTTGAACAGCTATGATCTAGTGTTACCTCTCTGCTCCTCTCTCACTGTACTCCAACACTCTCTCTCTCTGATATTGTCTTTGCTTCAGCGTTTAAACACCACATTAAAACACACGGCAGCTGGCTTCCTTAAAAATCAAATGGCACTGGTCTGCATTTGTGTGTGTAGGTGTGCGTGCACGTTGAGTACAGTTTGCAGGAAACGGCATTAATGTGTTGAAACGACTGAGTCGTCAGCATGTTGCCGGCACACATTTTGGAAATGAGTCATAAATATGAATGCGCTGACACACACACACACACACACACACACACACACACACAAGCACCTACACAAGCTGTCGTTGTACACACAGAGACACACAATGGTTAATGTGTGACTGAACATACGATCTGGATCTTGTCATTATCCAACAGAAGCGTATACTGTCCAGCAGATTTGCATACACTTCATAACACACACACACAGGTGCGTGGCGTAGTGTCATCACAGCCTTTGCACACACGCACGACTTTGTTTGTCTTTGTTTGTAGGACCGAGCGATGATATGATGATTCATCAGGAGGATGAATAAGTCGTTATCTGTAGAAATTGTTGCATCCGTTGAGATATAGGATCAGTTATTTGTATATATCAATTGTAGTACTGAGTATTTATTATGAAAGTGAAGTCAGCCATTTATGCAGTTACTGATAATATCAGCTATGCTAAAACCACAATATTTTACCAGTTGCACCTGTGCCATGAAAGAAAAAGACCAATTAAACGTGTTTAAAGGGCCAGTTAGCGGATTCATTATCCAATATTCTGAAGTGTAGACAGATGCTTTAGGTCTTTTTTGATGTGTGTGAGGGCGATGGAGCATGAACCTGTGAAGAGCTGCTCTAGACAGCAGCATTGGTTAAAATTAAGGTGTTTCTGGTCTGAGAGATGAATGACTAAAAGATGTGTCTGAGTCGTGTCCGGTATAAATGAGCTTTAGTCACAGTAGGTTGCATACAGACACACAGTCAGCAGCCACATCACACCGACCTATGACAGGCACAATAAGAACAAATTGTAGCCTACTTAGCCTTCAAAGTACTTCACTTCTAAAAAACAAACAGTTGAATGTGTGCATATGGTCAACATTTAGGTTTGATTTCAATTGGTGGTTAATCTGTTGTACCAAACGGAAATTTGATAGCACAGTGGTAGAATTTTAACACAGTGTACAGACTCTACTCTGACTCAGACTTGACCTAACAAATCCTATAGCCTCATTGTTATAATATAATATTACCAGGGCTACCAAAGTATAGCAGGATGTGCTGTGTATATAACATACCATCTCTGCATCATATGGGATTAAAACAGGAGTCTTCTGTTTTTATTAAGTTCTTTTTAATATAAAAAATATTGGAGAATACATAAATATTGTAATTAGGTATCTAGGTAAAAAATAAATTTTGTTAACACTGTAGTTTTACTCATTGTTCCTTGAGAGAGTCTGGTCAGTGTCAAGTGATCTATTCTCAAGTACTCAGTATTTTTTAGTGAAAAAGATAAGCCTTAGGTATTAATATGCCAGTGTGCCGTAAAAAAGCAGTCCATTAATGAAATCAATGACTTGCACATCTTGTAAGAATCATATCACGGGGAATTTTAGGATTTCATTTTTTAAGTGCCTTGATTTTCTTATGACTAGTGGCAAGTCAAATGGATATTCATCTTTTAACTCTATTTAACACATATCTGTTGTATCGGAGGTGCACAAGAATCACAGTTTGATTTAACTCCATTGTCAGCTGAACGTGTAAAAATAAGGAGCATATGATAGATTAAATGAAACATTGTTGGATAAAGCTGAAGGAAAATTTCTTCATTACCTCCTATTTTTCCTCCTATTTTCTTTCATTTTCTACTCCCTGCTTCCTCTGTTTCTTTCCCCCAAGTCATTGATGAGAACTCAATAGACTGCAGAGAGAAGTTGTTTTTTAGTGCTGGCTCCTCGCCTCCACTGGAGTTCCCCAGGGTTCACCTCTGGGCCTCCACCTCTTCTCTTTCTAGACTCTAGTCTTTGGCTCTCGCTTCACAACACGTAGCTTTTCCTGCTGCTCTGAGACCAGCAACACTCTACCTTTACTTTCTATGCTCTGACAGCCGGGAATATGACACATGGGGACTGATAAAGTTTCATCTCAGCCGAGCGGAGTTCATCTGTTCTCGCCTCCCTGACATCTCCAGTCTGATGCTTGTCCACCACCTCGAGCTCAACCTTGACAAGACGCTGTTTTTTTTTTTTTCTTTTCAAAACCTTTGCAAGACCTCCCTATCAATACTGACAACACTGCAGTGACTCGGATAACAAACTGCTGTGTGAGCCCCACATCACAGCCATGATCTGAACCTACCACATCTCCCAAATCATACTATCCACAAACCACATTACCAAGACTTTTCCTCAGTGCTTGTATCTCATCCATAAACTGCAGCTGAATTGTCCTCAGTGTCCCTTGATTTCCCCTGTCACATTGCTCCTACACCATGTGCATGGCTGTACATACTGAAAACAAAACTCATACTTTCAGGTCACGACCTAGACTCCTGTCCATGCTCTCTGTTCTGGTACAATTGTCCAATTATTTATCCCTCTCCCTGCAGTGGCCTTGCTGTCTCCTTTCTCCCCTGTGGTGGAATGACTTTCCCACCTGAGTTAGATGAGCATGAGTCATTACCTCTTCTACAAAATCTATATCTGAGTCATATCTATTTATTTATTTGCCTGCAAAACAGTCCTATTTTTAATATAAATTTTGTTAACTGTGTGCTTCACCTAGTCAGATTCAATGGAAGTGAAATATGCTGTTGTAATGGTTAGTTGACGCTCAATATTTTTTTTTCAGGGGAAATATATTTGTCATTGAAGTACATTTTTCTCAATTTAATGCTTATTTAATATGCACTTTTTATTGTTTTTCATTCAAAGCACAAAAATGTGTTCAAAAATCTCAAACAAAGCTCTCATTAAATTTGCAGATGTCCATTATCATAAATAACGACTCGGTAATAATAAGTGTTACATGTGCTGTGCAGGCACTGAACCCTAGAGCCCTTTACAGTGGGCCGGTGAATTATGAATTCCAAATTATTCTTTTGTTGCACTCATTATAAATTACTCTGAAATAAAAGTATCAGCTAGATCGCTGAAATGGAAATGTCAGTTTGGTTTGTCAGCCCACAAATATGCTCAATTCACAATGAGACAAGCGATCTATAGTAGGATTGATTGTGGACTCGCCGAGGAGTGTGTGGGTGTAGCGTTATCTCGTTAGAAAACTAAGGGCTGATGACTTTGATAACACCATAGGCGGTGCTCCTGTGTGCCACCAAAACAGCATGTGGTCAAGGTGAATGCAGGAGCAGGAGGAAGAGTTAGAGGGCCATTCACTGAACACTGCATAGCAGGTGTTAGCATATTTATCTATACTGTATAATCAGAATAATGTCATCCTGTGCATCCCAATTGGCTCTACATATTAAGTGTGTGGTATTTTTCAAGGTGTTTATATATACAGATGTATACCTCACTCTTAGATGAAATATCCATGTTTTTTCTTTACCAAGAGTCAGCCTTCCACCACCCCGAGTTTTCCTTTTCTTTCTTGAAACTGTAGTAAAGCTGAGAGGAATACAAAGTAGGGGAAATCCAGCAGAAAAAGATTCTGACTGGAATCAATCCTAGCTGGGGGTGAATGTTGTTCCAGAGACGAGAGTCTTAACCACACTGTCTCAGAGAAATTATGTGCATACTTAATTCAGAAATGATCTTTAAAAAAAAAAAAGACTAACTAAATAGCACAGGGGATATGAGGCAGTAGAGACATAATTAAACACCATGTCTTTGAACGTATCACATTACAAATGCAGAACTGACAAATCGTTCACCTGTCGAGCCGTTTTTGTCATCATCTTACTTTAAAATGACTTTCAGCATCGTTCATTGTATTTTTGCTGCCATCCCAGTCACCAGTCAAAACGCGAGCAAGTGAGATAGGACTGAATTAAAAACCTGGGTCGTGCACATCCATTATCAGCTCAGTGGTTGGCTGGTGCAACAAAGATATGTGACCAACAAGTGGATTAGAGCCGCAATGCTTATGAGAAAATAATCAGAGATAATGGAATTAACAAAACACAGAGAGAGAGAGAGAGAGAGAGAGAGAGGGTGCGAGTTGGACATGACTTCAGGCAAACAAAAAAATATCTCTCTGCCAAATATGTAGGAGAGAATCTCAGTCAGGCTGTCTTCTGTGTTCGAAAGCTGCAGCTGGGTGCTGTGCCCTTCATAAACAGAGCTGGTTGCCATATTTTGTGGAGCTGGAGAGGTTGTGGAGTGTGCATGTACACACCATGACAGGTTTTCTATGTGGCTAGACTGTGACTGTTATCATTTCTTGTGTGTGTCCGTAATTGGCCAAGAGTGTGTGTATGTGTGTGTGAGTGAGGGCTGGCAGAGGTCGCAAGGTAATTGTCCTGTGAAAAACTGGTTGCCAAATGTGTGTGTGTGTAGCAGAGCGCAGGAGGGAGGGCTAACCTCTGCCTCCATCTGTCCACGTCTGGCTGTGAACTCATAATCTGGCCTGTGGAGACAAACCCTCTTCACCACTTGCCACCTGCTTCAGAAATACAGGTTAGATTGAGGTTATTACTGTTATGGATCCACTGGCGAGGATGCTTAGTTAGTAATGTGCCGTACATAATTTCCTGTTTATTTTAGGGATCAGAACTAATGCTATTTTACGTTTGCACATTTACACTTGGAGCATGTAGTTTAAAGTTTCGTTGATTAAATCCAGAATGAGTTCCTGACATGAAGCAGATTGAGAATGTCTCAACCAGATAAGTGTTCTTCTAGTTATGTAACCTGACTCACTTTTTTTTAAAAGGGTTTGACAGTCACTGAGGTGTTTGTGCTTCTACATTACTAAAGGTATTTAATCAGTTACATACTCTTATATTAAAGCATCAAAAAGTCTGTCTCATTAAAGGATATTTTGGGAAATATACTTGCTGAAATGTAAACTTGACAAGTTGTAGTTTTATATAGGGTTAAGAGTTGGTTTATTGCTTGTCTGTACTGGTTTCCTGGCAACTTATGGCTCCAGGAAGTCACTGCACCCTGCCAAGAAATTGTCTGGCACATAACCCTCCGTGAAACATTTTTATTTTATTTAGGTCTTTGTACAGATTTAACGGACAAAATATAATTAGAACTACGGCGATAAATTGACTGGACCTATGGCCAGTTTTGGCCTATTGCAGATATATCTGTATTTACTTGTAAGTAACACAAAATAGGTACAGAAATGCCAGGAAAAAAACAAATCTAAGGTAGTTGAACAGTGTTATATGTTTGTGTAAAAAGAAAATACTACAGGCTGACATATTTTTTATCAGGATCAGTTCAGTATCAGATTTAATGAGCTTTTGAGCTGCTGCTAGGTGGATTTTGTTACCTTTATACAGAGCCAGGCTAGCTATTTCCCTCTGCTTCCAGTCTTTATGCTAAGCTAAGCTAACTGTCTCTGGTCTGTACCTTTTTATATTTAACAGATATAGGAATTGGTACTGATTTTCTCGTCTAACTTTCATCAGGAAATAGTATAAACACATATTTCAAAATGTCAAGCTATTTTTAATTTGTATTTGTGTAGTGCACATTTTCAGAGCAGGTGTGAAATGTAAAGCTACCTCCGCCATATTTACACTTATCCGCCTAATAGCTCCATCGTATCCTGTGCAGGCTCTCCTTAAATCAGTGACAGATTAAGTGTTTTTCTCAAGTGCACTCCAACAGCAGTTTTTAAGTGAATGGACTCCCTTGTCCATTTTCACTCTGCGATTATCTCAGCTGTGACTCAAAACCGTGATCCTCCTGGCTCTTCGTGTACTCATCCACTTTGAACTGTAACCAACTGATCATTCAGATGATGACAGTGGCCAGCTGAATACACCATATACTGTGAAATCTAACCTTTAAGATTATAGCGGGGCTGACACATTCACAGGTCCATCATCATTCATTTTCAAGTAGTTGGGTGTCATGATGTGCTTCATGATCCCTCATTCTCCTCGTTTCTCTCTTATACTTCTCTTTGTTATTTTTTCCCCCTCATTCTTCTTCTGTCTCCACCCCACCTACCCGGCCATTGTTACAGATATCATCATAATGATACCATATAATGGCAAATTAACAAGTGAAGAAGAGATTCAAGGGAGATTGTCTGCGTTACAGGAGCTTTACAGAATTGCTCTCTCCCTACTCAGCAATGTGATCCCTGCACGCACAGCAGAAATGATGAGGGGTTGTGCAAACACGTTGATCCAATCCTCCCAGGATGCGTGTTGAATACTGCCGAAGAGAATAGGTGCCAGTGAGCAGACAGGAAAGTGTGTTTCTGACCTGATAATGTGGGCGAAAGTGGTCGTTTCTTTCAGCACACGTTTCGTTAGGAAGCCTTTTTTTTTACGGTTATGACTCTTAGTCATAAATCGGTGAATAGGAATCGGATGAAAAGTGTTAAAGATTAACAAGACAAGGGCCACACGGGTCAATTAGGGTAAAATAAAGCAGGCAGGAAGTGAATAAAAGAGAGTCAATGAAAATGAGAGCTGCCTCTGTGAATGTGGAAAGGTATTTTTCATGGTGTCGACTCAAAGAGAAATATTCATTGTTAAGAACAGCAACCTGCTGCTAACATTTTTTTTATAGAGTGCAAAGTCTGCAGTCATCACCGCTGGCCTTTCTTGTAGTTGCAATAATATGACTGTAATGCGTGTTGCACTGAAATGTATCCCTTTACTGATGAAACTGAAATACAAAGTAGCTCTGGTTTTAACGTTTACGGAATCAGCTGAACCTTGACTAAACTAATGTTGGAAGAGCTTCTTTTTCTCATAACCTGATTTTAATAAGAAAAAAAAAAAAAAATGCAGCCCGGATCTGAAATGACTCCCAAACCCCTTTTCTGTGTCAACAAGTTTTACTTGGCATTCAGTCTTTCCTCTGACGTTCGCCTCTTCCAGCCCTCTCTCCATCCTCCCCCTCCTCCTGCTACTCCTCCTCTTTTCAGGCTTTGTTGTGCTTTATTTTTTTCTCTCCTCCCTTGTTTTTGGGGTTGCTCTCTCTGTGATGTTAGGGTGGCACATGTCTGTGAGCACGCTCGGTTTCTTGGCAAATAAAAGGTGGGGGTGTACGGTTGCCAATCAAGGCCTACTCCTTCTCTTTATTCCTTCAGGGTTTGTCTTAGGAACAGCTCTCAGAAGCGAAACTCAAACAGAGGGAATGAATAATTAGCCTCCCAATTTTTCCTTGAATCAGGAACTAGGTCGCCGGCTGACACATGTCTCAATAGGGAACAACCTTGCTGAAAGAGGGAGACCTATGGAGGCTATGCGAGCCCCCTGAAGGAATGTTGCTTCACCTACCGAGAGGGACACACAGAGTCAGGGAGGCAGAGAGAAGACACAAGCCTTTGACTTTTTTTTCCTGTCTGGCTTTGGCTAGTGAAAAAGTGAGTCACATGTGGAAAGCGGCGATTCCATGATAGCAAAAAAAAAAGGAAAAAAAGAAAAAGAAAACATGAGCAAGGGGAGGAGGGGCGGCAAGAGTGGGAAGAAGAAGAAGAAGAGGGAGGGGTAGGACAAGGGAGACATACATGTAGTGAGAGAGAGAGAGAAAGGGAGGGGAGTTTGTGTGTGTGTGTGTGTGTGTGCGTGTGTGTGTCTGTGTGTGTGTATGACGGGAATTCATGCTTCAAAAAGAAGAAAAGAAGTGGTTTGTTTGGCGGGAGAGAAGAACATCTGCGATTTCTCTTTGGGCAGTTAGATATGCAGTTGGTTTGTTGTTCTGCACATGTTTCTTTTTTGGGTTTTTTTTTTTTTTGGTTTCTTATTTGCCATCCTGCCAGCAAAAACAACATACACTTATTCTGAAAATTGGTCACTTCACACCTCCTGTTCACATCTTTCTCATCTCAAATCTGCGAGAAAGGATCAGTCTGTTCTTTAGCTGTGACTGTTGCTGACAGGATGGACAGATGTACGAGTGTGCTGTCACGGATTTAGTTGCAAATTTGCTTTTGCAAAGAGGGAAAATGTGCTTGTGGGGTTAAAAACTTTTCCCCCCTGACAGACGGGAGATATACATGGAGAGAGGACGAGGAGGAGGAGGAGGGAAAGTTAGCTAGGAAACAAGGAATGAAGGAAGCAGACTGAGAACCGAGGAAAAAATTGTCTCAGTCATGTTTACTTGTCTGTAAATTTGTGGGGAAGGACGGAGAATCTCTGATTTCCTTCCTGCCTCCTCTTCTTTTCTCCACCCCTTGTGGCTTGTCAGGGCGTGGGCTGTGACCTGCTGACCTGCACCGTGTTTGTGTGTGTGTATGTGTGTGTGTGTGTGTGAGAGAGAGAGAGAGAGAGAGAGAGAGAGAGAGAGAGAGATGAGATGGTAGGGGTGTAAGTTTCCCAGCTGCACAGAGATGGGGTGGGGGTGTACGTTTTTTCCTTCGCAAGCTTTCAGTTTTGAAAGAAAAGCCACAAACTGAAAGAATGAGAGCTTTGTGTGTGTTTGTGTGTGTTTCTTAGAAGAGAAAGAGTGAGACAGAAAGATATGGAGAGACTAAATGAGGGACACAGAGAGAGAAGGGAAGGAGTGTCGAAGAAGTAGTTAAGGGAATCGGTGTAAGTGGGGAAAAAAGTGGGAAACAGAGTTGATGGGTGGGGCAAACTGTGAGATGGAGGGTGGAGGGTGGAGGGAGGAGGGAGGAGGGAGGAGGAAACGAGAAAGAGAGTATGACATTTCTATTTTGCTTTTCGAGATCAACCGTCTACTGCTAATATAAGATACAGGTTCATGGGATTCCTTAAAAACAAATCAGCTCTGTTTCTGTATTTTTCTTGCCCCTGTAGCTCCACTCCATCTTTGATATGTCTGCGCGCATTAACGTTTGAGATACTGTACAGATCGCGGGCTGATATTAATGTCGCCACACTCTCGTTTTATGTTTACATTGCAAGTGCGAGTATATTTTATTTACTTATCATGCACATTTTAATCTATGTGCGATAAAAAGAGCGTACCTGATGGTGATCTGAGTAAGTCCGAAACACCGTGTGATAACAGTAAGATAAACTGTAGCGCTTACACTGTATTTACGGCCAAGCATGTATTTTATTTGGTTTGAAAGAAGCATGTTGGTGTTTTCTCAGCAGGCATCATACTGTCTGCACAGATTGCGAAGGCACTTTATTTGTTCTTTTTTCTATATCATAATGTGGTACCATGCAGAAGTAGTTATGTTCACAGTAGGTTTGGAATATAGCTTTCAGCTGTTTTATATACCTAACAAAAAAAAAAAACAACACATAAATAAATAAGAATAGCACTCCACCATATTTTATTTCAGACTTTAAGATTGGGTTTATCTTGCTTTAGGACATCGGCATTATGATGTGCAGACGAAAGCCAAATTTACAACAAACAACACAAAAATGAGGCTAAAAAAATGAAGCTATATACACATGTATTTTTAAACGAAAAAATTGGTGGATTAAATGGATTGAATGCTGTTGTTGTTTCCCTCCATCCTCCTTTCTGAAGACGAGCCAGCTGCCTTTGATATCTGCAGTTTGTGTGAGGCCTCTCAGCCTGCATCAAGTGACTACAACGGCCAAATTGATTTTTTCCCCTGGCGTTTTTTTTATCACCAGCATAGAAATGCTGATTTTGTTGCGGTACCCACACAATCAATGCCTCCACAATAGACAGCTATTATCCTATGGGGACTTCAGCTGTTTGTTTAATCAATTAGCAATCATGAAAATTTAATTTTTGGATTCTGAACGCCTGCACGTGGAGCACACGTATGCACGCTATCATGCCGCTTTTGCTGTTTTTTTGTTTACTTGTTCAGTCACAGTCTTCAGTACTTAAACACATAATAGTGAAGGGTGAAGTTTTACTTTTAAAATTGTTAGTTACTCTTTTGTTCTTTTGTATTTCTAGCTGCTCGCTGGTGTAACTGGTTTGGATTAAAATCCTTGCTTGGTGATGCCACTGAAACAAATTTCCACATCATTTTTTATGACCACATTTCTTACTCAAATGACAGAGTTCTGACGAATTTTGTCATAAAAAAAACTTGGGTAAGAGACCTTATGAAACCAAAAGCAGAAATGATCATTTCTGAGTTTGACGCAAGATTCCCACACAATCCTGTGAAAACTGTACTTTTGGTTACTTTGTTTTTCCCCTCTTTTTGACGAGGACACATTTTAGCAACAATGCTACAAAGATTATGCACAATACGTATACATACAAAGTGTGGTTAAGTCAGAAAGTAAGTGTAAATACAAATAAATCTACAATCAGTTCTACTTTATTCAATGTGCTAAATCCATTATTTGTCTAGCTCTGTTGTTAAAGCGTCTTTTTTCTGCAGCGTCTCCATTTATTGAGCTACAATGAGATACTAAATTCAGCACAGGCGATGTTTGATATACTCTATAATACTTAATGAATCATGATGCTCTCAGAGCAAGACTGGAAACCAACACAAACACTGTCATAAATGAACTGTAGCTTGGCCTGCCTGGAGAGAGAGGAGGGCTCTCCATCTCCCGCTCATCCTTGAGAGACAAGAGAGAGAGAGAGCTTTCCGTCAGTCTCTCTCTCTCTCTCTCTCTCTCTCACACACTCTCTCCCCTCTAGTGGCAGTTAGGAAGCCCTGTGGAGTCTGAGCCTCTCAATAGCCGCCCGGCCTCCCACCTCGAGGCCCATTCACTTCTAATGAGGTGCTCAAGTGTCTGTGGCTTAACATGAGGGTCAACACCACAGAAACGGGCCTTTTTACACTGCTAGCTCTACCGGTATGGCAAACGCTAAAGTGATTAGTGATATCATGTTCTTATATTTGAATCTGTCAGTCTTTCATTTTAATGTGCGTTAGTTAAAATACTTTTTATTGTACCGCAGACAGTTTCTTCCTTATGCTTATATAATGTTCTTTGAGCGTTATCCATGAAAGTCCCAATCGACTCTATAGCCAGAGTTTAGTTTGTCCATTCTGGGCTACTGTAGAAACATGGAGATGGAACATGATGAATGTCTGTTGATATCATATAGAGGCTCATGCTAAGGTAATAACCATAGTAATTATTTTAATTTAAGGTAATTATACTTCAATGAAACCATAGTTATGCATATTTTTATTCAAATTCTGCCATATTCTGTAAATAGAGCCGTCCTGATCTTACACATTGGACGTTTAAATCTGCAAGTGGCACTTTGAAATCAAACAGATAAACAATTTTCTTTTTCACTTTCCTTTTGCATGTCCCAGCACTACTAGCTGCTTGACACTTGACACATTATTTTGACAGCTTCAGGTACACGCTGAGTGAATGAGCGTCAAAGGAAGCATCACTCCACTCTGCCTGAACAACACTCAGAATATCAAGGTCCTGAACGGACCTGGTGTACTTGAGATGGTGTTGCAGACAGCAAACAAAAGCCACTTTAGTTGCAGTCGCTCTCCAGTCTCCCCCTTTACCAATGCTTCCTCTGGAACGTCGAGTCAGACACATCGTTTTTGATCGTTTGTCAATAACGTCTCCTGATGTGGTGCTGTGGTGTGACCCGAGTACGGGCTACGCGGTTACACTGTCAGTGAATATAACGAGTCCACCGTTCTTTTAATTACGTGGAATTGCTTGCTCGGTGTGTCTACTTGATGTCATGGTTGGTTAGAAGGAGAAGAAGAAACCTTGTAAGAGATGAAAGTGAGAAAAAAAGACGTGAAGAGGTGTTTTTGGAGAGGTGGTTTGCAGGTTTCAGGGCTGTTTCCTCTTGATGGTATTTAATATTTTCTTTGAACTGGCGTCCCTGGCTGGAGTATTTGTGTGTTTATTTAACTCTACATTTGTCTTTGACGCTTATCTTCAGTTAACATCTAAAGGAAGAAGGATGTTGATGTCTGACTGCCGCTATATGACTCATCATGTGGTTAATTGGTCGTATAGTTCTTGTTCTCTCATGAGTTTCCATCCAAACTTACAGAAAATTTATTTAACGAATTTCCAGAAAACCCGCAAAAACAAGACGAAAAAAAGTGCCAATTAATGTTTGCATCCATTTCTGTGATATAAATATTAAGAGTTGGGTGCATTAAGTTGGTGTTGCTGACTCTGCCATTAAACCACCACAGAAGAAACGGAGACGATGAACAACAGACAATGGAAATATGATCTACACTAGAGGATTTAAAATACTGAAATACTCAGGTGGATGGAAACACTTAAAAGGAGGGTGGGTATCGCAAGTGATCCTCTCCTCTCCTCCATCCAGTTTATACAGTCTCTTTACGGACCATTTAAACTATAACTGACAATAACATTCATCCAGGGTAGTGTGATTTTATCCAGATGAAGCGCACACGCATAAACTCCAGGTGTAAATGGACCCAAGACACATGGGTAATGCCTTCATACAGACCACCACTGCAGTTGCTCTGAAACATCTGCTTGCATTAATGGCAAACTGTAAATACGAGTCATCCTACTCGCATTGAGCTATGTAAGCACAAATAAACAGTGGTGTTACTTCCTGTGAATTCAGAGAAACAGGACAAAGTCTGAGAGGAAACCGTAGACGGTGACTGTTGAAGGAAGTTCACAAGAAGATTTTATGCTGCAGTTTGAGAGGAACGAACTCCATTGGTGAAGGGAACGCACGTTATTCTAATAAAACTGCTGACTAATAATTATCTTCTTGGATAAAGGTCAGCAAATAGACCCATAATAATTGACAGTCAGGCAGTTGGCGAACTTGCTATTTGTGCAGATGAGATCTAAATGAATGGACATCTGGAAATGTAAAAAAAAAATGCTTAAACAAACATATTATACACGGCTAAGATCCATTTTAATGTCATTGTCTCATAGTCTTTAAATTATGAATATAAGGCTGAAGCCAGTTTTAGAATATAAAGAAATAGTCCCAGAATTTAGGGAATATGTTTCTCCTTCTTGACATTTTATTATATAATATTAATGTAATACAAGTTTGCATAGTTCCTAGCAGTTTGCTTTACTGTACGTCAGGGAACTCTCTGTAAATCACTGTGAGCTGATGAGCAGCAGCTGAAGGACATCGGAGGGAAAGCAGAAATCTTTTTCTCTAAAAACTATGATCCAGTTTAACCTAAATCTGTGAAATAGTCGGTGGTGTGTGACAAAGTTACATACGGTAGCACAAGAACAGGTACAGGGCGCACAGGGCAACATTTACCCGATTACACGTCAGTGTAGCATTAAAATAATTCTCCAATGTTGAGAGTTTAGTTTCTTTCCCACTCTTGTTGTATTATTTATTTTTACTGTTAATTCTGTGTTAAAATCCAAGAGGCCAGTTGTGACTGTGTGACACCACAGAGACAAAAATGTGTTTTTCATGACAATTTCTGCAAAACATTTCACACGCTACGTCTCATTCATTTATTCATTTCCCAGTGACTTATGGGAAAACGCTTGGCACTTAGCACTTAGCATCCCTCCATCCACGGCATCCCAAATATCAAAAGATTTGTGTGTGTGTGTGTGCGTGTGTGTGTTGGATGAGCTAAGTGACTGTCAAATTATGTAAGGGTGTGGGATAATTCTGTTGGCTTTTCTCTGCACAGTTGTCTCTTTTTTGATTGTTGGGGTTGGCGAGAGGCCAACACGTGCATGCACACACACACACACACACACACACACACACACACACACACACACACTTTGTTTTTTTCACTCTCAGCAGCACACAGGGCCTATTTTTATTTCCATACCTTTTCTGTCTTGACTTTTCAGCAATCTTTCTCTTTCACTCAGACCTATTTTTGTCTTACCCACACCACCTTTCCCCTTCTATCCTCCTCTTGATGTCTACCAGCATTCACCCCAAACCCCTAAACACACACACACGTGCCCATAGCAGGTTATATTGGAGAGTAATCTCATTTTGTTCGTGATGTTGGTATAATAGCCCCAGCTAGATCCTCTGCAGTCACTCTAATTACACCATTGACTCTGCATTAATACAGTAAATATCCTGTAAATTATAAATTGCTCTGTCAACATGCTGTTACAGTAATGACAGGCCCTGGAATTACACACAGTATCACTCCAAATCAGCACTGGGCTGATAAATGAAAGAGCTTATGTGTCATTTCTGTTTACCAAATTAAAAATAAATGAAAAAATAAACCCCTGCAAGCTGACGAATGTAGAAATGTACAGAAGGAAGTTTCTAATCTCTTAAAAAAAGAAAAAAAAGTAACACCACAAACTGAATTTGAACACACTCCAATGGTGATATGTGCGGCCTGTCTTGTTGGCTTGATGAGAAAATTTGGAGCTGCAAGCAGCTGGTGTTTTCTAGCGTTAACGTGGTGGTGCCGCATTGTGCGTTCAGTGATTCTTCTTTGTTTTTTTTGAATTATTTATTTTTCTCTTTATTTCCTGCAAGCCCACGGTGATTGCCCCCCCCTCCTCACATTTTGAGCATGTAAAACGTGCAGCTTTGTCTGTGAAATGGATCCCTGTTTGCACATGGAGAGGCTGACTCCTCAGAGAGTTAAACCTAGTTACTGTATACCTCTTTCTGTCTGCTTCTTTAAACTCCTTTTTTTCTCCCCCAACCTCCTGTTAAACATCTTGCTGTTTCACACAAGCATATATGATTTCCCCTCTTATTTACCTCTCTGTCCTTTCCCATCAGTCTGCCTTATGTACGCTGGCAGCAGAGGTGCTTTAGCCTCCTATAGTATTCACACCAGGTCATTGCCTGCAGCGGCGTGACATGCTGTGTAGCAATAATAGCCTGTGAATAAACCACAATCTGTGTTACTTAAAGCTGCGACATGACAAACTGTGCATATTGTTATGTCTGCAAATTCAGATTTGTTCTGCAAACCTCAGCTGCGTGCACGGCGAGATGTAAGACAGTTCTTTTTACAACATGTGCTCACAAAGTTCCTGTTTGTGCTTTATTCTTTTTTTTTTTTTTCTTCTTCTTCTTCTTCTTTAGCATTTCATGTCAAATCCCCCCTCAACGTCAGAGCCAGCGGTAGAAAACAAAGTGCTATGAATCTGGTGTGCGAAGAAGTAAAGGGGGGAAGTTGTGTAAGGGAGTATTGAGAGCTGCTGTGTTGACATGGCCTGGGTCGGTGCCAGCCACTCGTTCTTACCCTCCACTTTGACCTCAACTCAGGAGAGGTGGGGCTTTTTCTGGCTGCAACTTGACTCTTCTGCTCCAAGTGGTGCTATAGGGAGGGGGACGGGGACGACCGAAAACATTTTAGCCTGACACAACACTCACATGGACAATTAGACGTGTCACTGAATGCTCAATGAGCGGACGTATACTGTAGTTACTTTTGTGTGTGCTTGTGTTTATATGAATACATATACTCATGGCACAACACTCACACCCTGGTCCCTTCTCTTGCCTCTCTGCCTGACTCACTCCCACAACTATGCAAGCAACTCCAGCTCAGTCACCTAATTGATTCCAGACTTTCCCCTCATCCCTTCACTCTCTCTGAGCTGCTCCTCCTCCTTCTCCTCCTCCTCCTCCTCTTCGCTGTCACTGCTGCCCCTCACTCTGTCCATCTCGCTGGGCTTTCTGGGTCTCAGTGCCTGCCATGTGTGCATTCAACTTGTTTGCTAACCCATATATGCATGCATGAATGTGTTCGGGCGTACATATATGTTGTCATTAGGCGTGATGATTTGGTAATTTCACATTTGGATGGCTGGGGTTTTCTACGCCTGAAGGAGGACTAAGTGGATTTGACAAGCAGGCTGCCAGCGTTCAAGACTTTTAAGCGCAAGTTGTAAGCGTTTCCTGTCGGTGGTTTTGTGTTTGGAGGCATGACAGAGACTCTGTTGTGTTGAGTTTGACAGGTGTCGCTGAAAAGTTTAGGAAATGGTGTCACTAGAGCATGAGACCAGTGTGGGTGATTGTCACATGGACAGGGGTGGAGGACGCAGAGTGTTTACTGTTTTAATGAAGAGCAGATAAAAAAAGAAGGTCAGAAAGAGGAAGAAAATACATCCTGCTCTTTAGTTTGCTGCAAAGCATAGTATTTCATGCATTACATTCCAACGAGCATATTACATGCTGTCTTTATTTATGTCTGAATACAGAGAATTACAAACAGACGCGCCATTATGCACGACTTATACACTGGTGTACAAGTACATGGTGTTTGAATGCACAGTCAGATGCCATGTCCTCATGCTACTGTTGTCAGATGCTACTTGATGTTAATTGATCTCGCCTGATCCTTGTTCTTATGTGTAAAGGAGTCTTTCTCGTTGGCCGGCTACGTGCTCATGGGACACAAAAACTGAAAAAGTAACAAAAACACTGAGGCTTATAGTTTTGGTTCTCAACCCTGTGACACAGAAACAAACTGGTTTTCAGGTTAACTTTGATCTAAACTCCACAGCTGCTGATTTCACCGATTTCCACAGGAAGAGTGGGCTCAAGCAAAGAGCTAGTTTCTGTTATCAAGCTTAAAAAGTCACCGCTGTTACATAAGGAAGGCGTGCTGTTTCAAATTGATGCTTAATTGTCAGATTTGAACAAATGGGATAGCTGTGCATAAAAGCCAATTCGGTCGTGTAATTGTTGGAGAATTTGCGCGGATGATGGATGGAGACTTTTCTAAATTCCATGGAAATGTGCTGTATATGTCTGATGACGAACAAGCTTATTTCTTAACAGATGTTAAGACGTTCGTACTGAGTTATGGCAGCAATTAATGAGTAATGGAGCCTTGTTCCATGTCAGAAGATAATAAACAGACATAAACAGTTTGGAATTAATCACCGATGAAAAATTAAACTATTGTATGATGTAAGCGATCAGCTGTATGGGAAACAGGTCAGGGTGCTGTGCTTTGTTTTGCCCTCAAACCAGGATTGGCCGTACTCGTACCAGCACAGCTTCAGAGGATGTCTTTCCAGTGAGAGCTTTTGAAAATCATCTGTCCACCACACAGCTTAGTGGAGGAACACATTTTGTTTCTAACGCTGGAAATATGTTTCCTAAGCCTCATTAATACTGCCTCAATGCTCATCCAATTTTATTTTAGGGATAGCTCTCAGTTTTATGTGAAGAGATATTAAGAGTGTTTATTAAGATGGCAACAGACAAAACATTTTAATTCAACACGGGCTCCTGAAGATAGAAGATCTGCCTGCTGTTGGTCAAGCAGAGCGAGAAAATGGACCTTCACAGTTGAGTCCTGAAGAGATTCAGATCAGGCATCAGGATTTGAGTGTCTCACAATAGTAGATCTGAAAAACAGAATGAAAGGACAGCAATGATAAGGCACATTGACAAAAAGATCGTCCACATGACCACAAAGATTCATGATTTATTAATTAACTTAAAAAAGTTCAACACACTAATGTTTGCCTGCCACTCCTCAATCAGGTGCAAATGGAGATAAAGTTTCTCAAAAATAAGCTCCATCATAAAGGTTCTCCTTACATCCTCTGAAAAAAAACAGGCCTTGCTGTCAATGTGTGTTTTTATACCCACTCTTTACGTGAATGAATGTAGGTTATATCCATTTTCTTTTTTGTATTGAGGGCTGGTGTAGCGCAGCTGGCCTAGCTGCATTAACTCTGGCTCAGTTCCAGGGTAATACAGCATGTTATTGCCATATTAACATCCAGCACAAAGACAGTGAACTGCTATTACTATGTAGGTAAAGGCTATAAGTAATCCCCCTCTGGGCTTCGCGTGTCTCCCTGCACACTATTGTTTTTGTACTTCTGACGTCCATGTGAGTGTTCGGTGAAAAACTGTCTCTGTTAGACGTTTGCTGTTTTGCTCAGATCACACATACGTGTCTTTGTTGGGAATTTCCCCTTTATGTACAGAATGCAGCTGAGTCAGGAGAGCAAAACATCAGATTCGTCAAGTGAAAACAGTGGAGGGAGGGAACATCTGCTTTCCAGTGTCACACAATACTGACTGCATGGGCCAATCAATACGTCCATTTAAAACAAAACAAGATATCTGCAGGGTTTGATACCGTTTTCAATCATTATAGATTCAATATATCTTAACAATTACTTTTTTTTGTGCTGATCTGAAGCTTACTGTCCGTGCTAGCTTGCTGTTTTTGAAACAGTTAAGCTTTTATGGCCTATCTTCTTTGGTGACATTTAGACTTCACCCATCACTTCGGGGTGTTCATAAAGCACTTAAACTCATGTCAGTTTCGCGTGTCATAAAAATGTAGCGTGAGCTTTAGACACATTTGTGTCACAGCACTTTCATTACATCATAAACCAGGTTGTGTGTGATGTCAGGAGTTGGCGGCCCATGATCAGGTGCATGTGAAGAGGACTCATTAATAAATAAAGAGGAAGTATTTTTACTTTCTCTTTTACCTGGTGATTTTAATACTATTAATATTCATTATAATATTCATTTTGCTCAGGCACAAACATACATGTGCTCCATCCGTCCTCTATAATCTGTTATTAAGATTTAGTCGACTTATTTGTGAGTTATCATCGTCTTCCTCGTCCCTCTTTCCCTGTGTGTCCTTCTGTCCCCCTGACTTCCTTTCTGTCCATCTGTGCAGCTTCATAATCTTTCTCTCTTATTAGTAAAAACAGACAAGGCATGGTGCCATGCATAAGCACCACAGGCACTACATACCCACACACACACACACACACACACAGCAATCAGAGACCAACCTCTGCTCAGACATGCAGCAGGGCAGCTAATTAGTAAAGTGGCAGTGGGGTTACACATAATGTTACACATGCACACACACACACATTGCCTGGTGAGAGTGTGCAGCACACTGCAGAGACACCACTGGACGCCAAGACTGCTGGTGCTATTGATCCAAGACAAATGAGTGAATGAGAGAGAGGAGGGAGGGAGGGAGAGAGGGAGAGAAAGAGAGAGAGAGAGAGGAGAAGGAAACGTGTGGAGAGGGGTCATCGTGTGCGAGACAGAGTGTTGTCACACCTCAACTCCCGCCGTCACTCCCCCTCAGATCAATACCATCTTTGTGGTGTGTTAGCACAGCGTTGTAGCGGTGAGAGGTCACTCCCTCTAGTGGCGTGAGAACAACACAATCAGGAGACGCAAAAGAAGAAAAGGAGACGAGAGTTGAAAAACATGCATGTAAATATGACAGAGACGGAGAGGGTTGAACAATGCAGGGAGAAATGGAGAGACAGATTCAGAGGACGAGACAGAGAGAAAGAGAGGTGGAAATATAGAGAGTGGTAGTGGCGACCCAGTTCCATCACTGCTTGTTTGTGTTTGGGGTGGCGCGGCAGTTAAGAGCATCGAAGCACAGGGATGGGGGAAGGAAGGTTGTGTGAAATAAACACGCATTCGTGAGTATGCACGTGCAGCACTTACACATGCAAAGCCAGGCCTGGAGCTTGCATATGCAGCGAGGCACTATGGGAACTAGTTCCTACACACACACACACACACACACACACACACACTGTATGCATGAAAATGAACACATGCACACGTTCATAATGGTTCTGACATTTTGTGATGCCTGATGTTCCTCTCACACTGATATGTTCGCAGTTTCGAGGCAAACATTGATACACAAACACGCTGCGTATCTGTACACACACTGTTTTTGGACAACTACAGTAAATGTATTTTTTGCCTCAGACATTTTTATCTTGTTCCACATTCAGTATGCACAATACAAATATCAAATGATTGAATATTGGACAATTTATTGTTTAATTAGCTCATAATTTAATAATGCACTACATTACGAGCGTTTATTCGGGCCAAATTTGGATTTAAAAAATGTTTGCAGCACAGGCTGTGTGTTATTAATAAAATCTATATATTTTTTTACTTATTTAACAGAGCTGCACGATCAGTGAGTTAATTTTGTGTTATCTCCCATTTTTTCCTTCACTTTCTATTATTGGAAACAAGCATAACTTTTGGCTGTATGGGGGACTTCTGCGTGGAAATCATTTTTTCAATAAGTCTGCTTCTCTTTTAAAAAATCTGGCTAATTATCTAAAAACTGATGAGCTTTCAGTTTAATCTAACTGAGGCCGATTACATCCAGTTCCTTTAAGATCTTTCCGGCATGATGCAGTTCCCTGTAGCACAGGCTGTGATGAATGATGGATCATGATGCTTTAAAGCCCTATTGCACTTAGCTGTGCATTTAGTGTCTACAGTGCACTTCTCCCCTGGGCCATTTGTGTCCTCCTCTGATTAACAGGCAGTAAAAACTCAAAACACGGCGGTTACTGACTGACTCTTGGGTGAAATGACAGCTTCATGGTTTTCTTGTAGTCTATGCGTCACACACCCCTACGGGACATCGCTGCTTTAATGTATCAGATCATTGTTTTATTTCACACTCCATTTTCTATATTTATAATGTTTGTGTGCGGTTGCTGCGTGCATGACCTTGTATGCTCGCAAGAGTGATTTGTCACACCATGTGTTGATTTGGTGCAGTGAGCTGGCTCTTTGACAGCTACAATATAAACAGGAGTGTCTAATGTGAATTGCATGTTTTCCAGGCATCCGAGTATGTGCCGCTACCACTGTTTGGATTTGTAGAATCATATCGTTTACCTGCTCTTTTAGGAGCTACAAAAGCACACGCGGGAGCAAATGTGGAAAAAGTTTCCCTCAAGTCCATTTCTCTCGGGTGTGTGGCGTCCACTTTTGGGTGGGAGTTTCTGGGGGGATGCGTGGTTGACACAGTTTTTGAATAATAGGGGTCAAGAGCTCGCGGTGGTGCTGGTCGTGACGAGAGCAAATGAAGATGGGTTGTGGAGGATTGGCAGAGTGGGGGAAGAAGTTAGTAGTTAGGGGATTTTTAAGAGAGGGAGAAAAAGAGGGAGATATAGAGACAGTGAGAGCTAATGAGCTGGATTTGCTGGAGACTTGGCATTCTGCTCGTGGTGCTCGCTCTATCTCTCTCCTCTGTAGAGGAGCTGGCTAGAGCGAGCTTCCTGTCTGAGCCCTGAAGCAGGAGTAAATGAGGGGTGGGTGGGGGCGTGGGGGAGGAAAGGGGGAGGTGGTGGTGGTGGTGGTGGTGGTGAGGGGTGCTGAAGCTAAATAGAACAGAGGAAGGAGAGAAGGAGGAGGTGAGGGTGGAGGGACCAGTGTTGAAATTGAATGCCAGGGCGCTGTTCTCACCGCCAGCGTTTCCATGGTTACAGGGTAATTTATGAGTAAGGAAATTTCATTCACTCTGCTATGAAGAAGAAGAAAAAATCAGGAGGGAAATATCAACAAAGCAACACAGAAGGAGAAAAGAGAGAGAGAAAAAAAAATCAGGGAAGAGAAAGAAAAGGAGAAAGAGGAGGAAAGAGAAAACCTCTACTGGGGTTTATGTCACCCATCCTCTGGTATGATCTGCCTCTGCCTCTGTCTCTCATTCCTTTTTCTTGTGTATTTCTGTGATGCTTGGTTTGTTTGCTGAACAATCTCTATAGCTAAACACAACACCTGAATTCACAAGCCTCCTCCAGTTCTTCCAGGAGCCCTGCAGGTATATGGCAAAGAACAAAGAGAAACACTGGGTTAACTGGCCCTGTGCGTGTGTGTGTGTGTGTTCTTTTTGGGAGGACGTTTATGGGGGTTGGTGCCGGTGCGGGTTGCAGGGGTTAAAGAAATCACATTTGACAATATATGAACTGGTTGCTGACATGTCAAGAGACAAACAGAAGCAGAAGCAAAGTGCAGTGCTGATTTGACCGTGTTTGTGTTCGAGTGCTTGAATTTCACAGAAAAAAAAGTGTTGAGTTTAAACTCTGTATGCATGTACAAACCTGAGCACGCAAGCATGTGTGTCCGCCTGCACAGACACAGCCACACTCTCACTCTCCAGCTAACAGAGGCTGACAACCGTATCGGGTTTGACTGGGCTGTTGCTGCAGCCAACCCGACAGCTATATTGTTAGTTAACCTTCTGCACACACACACACACACACACAACCTTGTTCTCAGTGTAATTTCCGATATGATGCGTTTTCTTTTCATCAGCACATGGAGCATGTTTTGACAGAGTGAGCCATAAACACATGTAGTTAAATGTTGTGTTTAGTATCCCCGTTGGTGTGTGCAGATGTTTGTTAGTCACAGAAAATAGCACAGCTATTTTTCTTTACTGTTGAAAGATAATAAAATATTGAGGGAGTATAATTGGATAATTATTTTCTGCTTTTCTTTCAGTGTCTGAGGAGGGACTTTTAACATGGTTGTCCTACGTGCAGGACCTCTTCAAGGCCATACACAACTTGCTGGAAAGGTACACCCATCGACATTATCCACAAGCACTTTAGTAGCTGCACAGTGAGGGCTGCTGATGATATGACATGGAATATGGAAGACATGTTGGGAGCATACATACAGAATGTAACCCATATTTATGAAGTGTATAACTTTGCATAATATATACATTGTGTTGTGGCTCCGCGCTACTATGAAATTTCAAAATAAAATACTATACTGAAAGTATATAAAAAAAAATATTAAATGATTTATAACACACTGTAAAAAAAAGTTGTAAGCAGATTCATAGATTGTTTTTCAAATACTATAACTTAACTATTAATATTTATTTCCAACATAGTTCACTATAAGTTCACAAATATTATAAATAAGGTTAATAAATGAACTTTTGACATACAAGGTGTTGGAAGCTAACTAAGCTAGTTATTTATAAACATTTTTAGATAATATAATAAACATTTATTCATTATTTAATATGATCAATAAATAAAATTAGCATTCAAATTCTTACATGAAGTCTCTTAAATGAACAAATATGACATTTTGCAGACACAAAACTCACCAAACAAAAGAACTTAATGTCATATTGATAGACAGCTTTGGTTATCTTTCAGCAGCTTCACCTATTAGAATATAATCTATGCTGAATCACTTGCTCAAGTACCCAAAAGCTCTCCTTTTCTGAGTCAGAGCACATCTGTTAAAATGAAGCAGCACATATTTGCTCTCTTATTGCTAAGCATCAGTGATCATCATAGGGGCAGCTGAATTAACCTTTCCTATTACCTTGAAGTTAAATTCTTTATAGCTGCCATATTTCAACACAGGGGATCACTTCTACTTTCTCTTCATATCAAACAGATGAAACTGACCTCTGTCACTGACGGTTATTACTGTTGTAATTATTTAGAATTAAATCTGAATGAATTGAATCGAAACTGCTATAAATGAAACAAATCTGAATGTTTCAGTAAAGTTAGAAGACAAAATAACACTTAAAAATAGCAAAATGTTCAGAACAACATTACAAAGTAGAACTGCTAATATTTTATGTACAAACTGAGGAATTTGTGGTTATCGCTGAATTTGTCAAGTCAAGTTCTTACAGTCAATTCTTTATGATGTACTGTGCACCACCCTAGGCTTGTAAGCTGAGAGAACTCTGTCGGTGGTTAATTATTTTTGACATTTCCAGCATAAGATTCTAAATAACAGCCCAGAGATGAGGGCTTTTGTAATGGTTGAAGTCTCAGGGTTATCAGACTGTACAGATGTTTTGTTTAGTTAAGGAAGTGGGACATCTGCCACTGGAGCCAAGGTTAGATTTATAGGAGCTCACTGCAGCAGTAAGCTTTTCGGTAGACATAAATTATCCTGAAAGCCTTAGTCAATTTAGGGTTAGTGTATGAAAGCTGTGATGTCATGCTTGTTTCAAGTGTGAGTTGGAAGTGAACAGAAACAGCGATATAAATAATATTTTGAAAAACATTAGTCATCTGACCCTGAACTATATGCATCCTCTCAAACATACTGTATTTCTCTTGAGAGCTGCTCTAATCAGTATTTTTTATATTAACAATGGATCACATGATCTGTAAAGTGAAGTATAAGAACTTGTTGTGTGGGAAGAATATTGGGTTTATAATAAGTAAAGGAGCTGCTTTTTAGTTTTCAAATCATGAAGAAAATTTTTGAGCCAGCATTTAGTAGTTGTAGAAGCAACTGCACCTGGAGAGACTTTTCAGCATTAGCTTCAGCATGCAATTACAGAAGGTTCAGGATGTAATGCACCGTTAACCCCACAGTTTGTTCTTTGTAAGGGTTCCAGTGAAGGGAGAGTGCCAGGATGCACTGATCCGATACAGTATTGTGGCCACTGGATTTTATTAAGCTGTTTAGGTATCGGCCACAATGTGACTAATCCACATTTCTAAACAATAAACTTTGTTAATGTTTTTGTAAATGAGCTGTTCTAAAGAGAGAGAAGAAAACATGTTTTTTTTTTTTTTTTGTTCACTTGGGCTTATTCCTTTATTTGATAGCAACTGTGGGTAGACAGAAAGTGGCAGGTAGAGAAAGAGAGGATGACATGAAGCAAAACGCCACAGGCTGGAATCGGCCTAATGCCGCTGTGGTGTGGACTCAGCCTTTGAAGATGGGGTGCACTGTCACCAGGAAATCTACCAGGGCGCTAAAGAAAAAACACGTTGGATCAGAATGCACCAAAGATGATGGAGCTGCAGGCATACCTGGGCTGGCTGGAGAGGAGAGCGGTCCATAAAATCATTTTGTAATTCCTTGACCTGAGTCAGAGATTCAGCAGGGAATTCACTTGGCACCTGCTCACAGAGATGAGTCAAAGTTCTGAGAGCATTTTCGTTTTGTCTTTGAAAGGGAGGCTGAAATGAGGTGAAGAAGTGCACAGATGGTGGGATAGCCAAATAGGGGCAGAAGGACGCACCGAACTGTTTGATGTGTGTTCAAATTTTGATCTGATGAAAGAAAAAGGTTTTTGAAAGCTATGCGTAATCGCGGCGCCAACCACTTTGGGGAAAGCAGATTAGCAGAAAAATTACCTTTCCTTTTCCTGTGTGCTTAATGTCATAAACTCCACATGTCAGATGTAGCAGAGGGACGGTCCTTGCTGCAGTATTTATAGACAGCAAGTCATAAACAGGCAAAGAGCCGTTAAAGTCAATATTGTGCTTTGCAGCTCTTCTGGTCATTTTTGCTCTCAAATGAGTCAACATTTGCAAGGTCAACTAAACATACAGATTAGCAGTTTTCACCATTTAAGCTATGAAATTTATAACAAGGCCATAAATTGAGAAACAGTCTGCAATGTAATGGAACTTACAAGCAACATCACCAAAGGCTATGACATCTAAAATCAGCATTAGGTTGTGATCAAAACCTCACAAGAACAGTATTTGTTGCATGACTTATATGGAAGAGATTATTATACGTAAGTTGTTCAGGTGTGTTACAGAAATCATCTTCAGGTTAGTTTGAAGCTTATTTAGAGAAGGAACAGTGCAAATTATTAAATTCAAGTGGAAAGAAGAGGCTATTTTCATCTGGGTAGTCTCTTTGTCAATGTGTTAAAAGGCTTCCATGAGATACAACTAAGCAAATACAGCACAGGAAATGCAGTTTAAAGATTCTATTTGCAATAGAGCAACATCTGCAGACAAGAACTGTGAACAACAGGACATATCACGATCGTGATTGAAACGTGGCAATACATATAGCTAGTAAGAGGTTAAAAATGACAGAATTAATACAAAGATTGTGTAATGAGTAACTTTTTCTCCTCTTGGTCTTTGTCTTTCTTCATTATGCAGATGTTTGATGGATAAGGGGTTTTTGAGGATTGGCAAGTGGTTTTTCAAGCCACATGAACTGGAAGAAAAGTCTTTGGGCAACAGGTAAGCAGAACTTTCAGCACACACACGCAGACACACACACACACACATACCCACACACACGTGCTTCATTGAGATATAGCCACTGGACTTCAGTGTTTCATGTATGTTATGGCGAGGAAACATACACCACAGGAGTCCATGTGATCATGTGCCTGGTGCGTGACACAGCCAGGCAGTGTGAATGGCTTTCTATGATTCAGTATTTGTCGAGTCTCCTCTCCTTGATGTTCCAGCCGGCTGGCTCGTGGTGTGAGACTATTAAAACCAGGACAGTGAATGAAGTGTGAGAGGTGAGAGCCGAGCTGAGTTGAGCTCGCAGCTCTCTCTCTCTCCTCTCTGGGTGAGGGAGGGTGGCTTGTGTGTGTGTGCAAGTGTGTGTGTGTGTCAGTGTCACGCTGTGTAACTGTGTGTAGGCATGTGGGCGACAGACTGAAACATAAAAGAGGGGTGTGGGTGTGATGACAGTAGCTCAACTTGTTGCTTCAGCCACAGGTTCCCTCTCGCAGCAACAGTCTGCCCACTTCAGCTTCTCCTGCTGGTGAGGATGCAACATTCTTACATCTCAACATAGCTGTGCTCAAATGCTCAAAAGTATCCAAGTAAATGACTCCAAGGAAACCACTTAGCTGCCAAATGGCTCATTTTAGAAATCTTGTTCCGAGGGAGCAAACACAGAAATCGTGCTTCTATTTATATTTGCTTTCTGGTTTTTGATGTGGGGAAACTATAAATTGCATTGGTTATTCAAATGGCGTGGTGTAAATTAAGAGCGCACAGGAAACCCGCTACAAATTTGCTGATATGCAGTCTGCTGTGATGTGCTGTAACAAACTCAGGTTTGGCTGTTCAGAGCAGCAGGAAGTTACCCTCATGACATCTCAAAAAGAGCGCTGCACACCTGGGTGGTTGCATGCCTAGTGTTTTGAGGAGAAGCCTGTTGAGTATGATTAGGTTTTTGTAAAATATATCACACATGAGGTGATGAATTAAAGAAAACACCCATTGAACTGGTGGAGAAACATAATTAATGTAGACGCTTTCCATACAGGTCAGAAGTTGGTTTGATGAGTGTAGAAGGACGGTAAATGTGAATTATGACTCATTAAATTGTCACATAAACATTAAGATTTTCACATTAAGTTAAACGTGGTTTAATCCTCCAACAGATAAGGCAACAGAAACAATGTGCGCTGGAGTTGTTCTGATTGTCCAGCACTTGAATTTATTTTTCATTTTTTTTAGTATCTGCACATTAGCTTAGGTTGACGTGAATGCATAAGTACATGCCTGTGTGTCCTAAAAACACTTCAGACTCTACATGCACACCAAACATCTAACATTTTATCTCACAGGCCTCGCTGGCTTAATAACACAAGGTGACCACAGTTCTAATTACCATGGACGTCTTTTTCTTTTCTTTTTCCGACGCTGTGACATCTTTTACACATTCTCTTTGTGCCTCGTGTGCTTATTGGAAGCATTATCCTGTTTGACAAGTGGAAGTTGCCCATTAATTATCCCGCCGGAGAAGGCTAAGACTTTGGTTTGACGAGAGAAAAGAGAGAAACTTACAAACTATATAACATAACTATATACTACAACCCAATGTTAGACTAAAAGATCATTAAATAATGCTCATGGGAAGTAGAGGTGTGCAGATGCTGGTCCTGAGTGTGTGTTTGTGTGTGCGCATATTAACACTGTACGTACGTAAACATATGTTGAGTTCAGACGTCGTCCTGAAATAACGCTCGGCGTTTGAGTGAGTGTAGATTTTGTGTGCGTGTCTCTTTATACATCATGTAATTCTTCTTCTTTTGACAGCTCTGTATGAATATGTTGTCAGCTGCTACGCCCCCCTGCTGACAACTCACTCTCACTGTCTGTGAATTATTGAACACTCCTGGAAGGAGGGACATAGAGGCAGAAGGAGAAACATTTTTGAACATGTAATGATAAATTATAATAATAATAACATCTATATAGCAACTTTCACGAGACTCTAAAGTGAGACGCAGACACAAAATAAATACAAATCTTATGTAGTGTGTCGCATCATTTCATGCCTGCACTCTGCTGTTGTTACGTATCACATGGCATAAATGAACCATGATGTTTTTTTTCTTTCCACGTGTGCTCCCACTGCTTGCTCCTACACACATGCAAACACACACATACTGGTTTAAATTCACACACACACACACACACACACACACACACACACACACATCATTCCTTGCTCCCAGAATGGCCCCACACTGACAGTGTGAGCGGTAAGAACCCCTGCAGCATCCCTTTGCCATCAGTGTTTTGCTATGAGGGAACATTGCTCAGTTAGCACACTGACCTCCTCGTCTCAGCTGTAACCAGCTCCTTTGTCTCTTCTTCACTCCACACTGTGCCATTTATCCTCAACAGGGGCGCTTCATTGCTAATATCCATGCCATGCCATCTCACCCGTGCCAACTCCTGTGCCTTGGCGCTGTTGCCTTGTCAGGCTTATCTGTGTTTATCTCATATGCATCCTCAGGGCACGGGCGGATTGGCACATCCAGGACACATCCAACCACCCTCCTTTCTGCCTGCCCTTCACCTCCCCACATCCACACACACACACACACACACACACACCCCCAACTCTCTCTCAGCACAACACTTGTGCTCTTTTGTGTCTGAATGGGAGGAAAGCACTTGGTTGGTAAACGGATTGCATCAGACTGAGGGAGCGAGAGAGAGAGTTACAGAGAGAGTATGAGAGGGGAGAGGGAGTGAGGCTCAGTGTGTGTGGTGGGAGGTAAATCAGAGAAGGTGGGGTCAGAATTAATCATTACCATAGGGCGTCTGGAATGGATGTATTAGAGGCTGTCTTCCTCATTAGCTCAGTCAATTCTATGCATGCAAAGTACAGTACACGTATATTTGTTAATCTAGGTGCTTATCTCACATTAATGGTCTTACACATGAATAAAGAATGTCTATATTTTATGGTGTAACAGAGCTGTCCTCTGGTACTTGACCATGAGACACAAAACAAGTTGCACTCACAAGTTTAAACTACTTTTAAAATTGCCGAAATCCTCTCTCCTCCCCTCTCCTCCTCCTCTCCTCTCTCCTCTCCTCTCCTCTCCTTGGGGACCAATGATATTGAGATATTAGTTAATGCTTAGGCAACAAACATTTGGTGTTAGGCCACATCACAAGGTCACAGAATCTCCAGAAATAAAACAAAACAAAAGAAAACAAAAGGAAAACATTTCCTCTATCCTCAAACATTACCATATTGAGCATGATTTTATTTTTGCATAAGTAAAATATGATAAACTGGATACTAAAGGAAAGAGGCTAGTGTGGCCAGGCCAAAAGCCTCCTAATACCAAAAAGATCTTACATTTAATGAAGTTTAATCATAAATATAGAATTACCAAATGACCCATTTTGCTCAGGGGCTTAAAAACTTAAATTGAGTTGCAATGAGAGAAAGAAAGTCACATACAGTACTTCTTCCTCATTTAGCCTTTGTTCCTCTTCAAATGCTACTGCCGATTGTAAGATAGATCTAAAATTACAACCTGTAATGCTTAAATAAAGACATCTAATCTAATTCCTCAGGCAGTTAGTTGTTTGTTTTATTTTGTTTTACGCTTATCATTGATAAAGGTTATTGATTGCTAATGGTATAAGCTCTTAGATGTGGTGAGGAAGATTTTCTACCGTTGACTTTGAGGCCAGATGATTATTTGACCAGTTACAAAAGGTGACTGACATGAAAGAAGGAGTGGCTGATTGATAGATGGAAACTTCTGCAGACTGGCAGACAGATGAATAAGTTTGATAAATGAGTTACTGACTGAATGAATGATGGACCGTGGACTGACTAAAATTTAACTACGGTAAACTAAGACCACTTGTGAAAAGGTGATCTTATTGGCGAGTTATTTAGTTATGGATTAGTTTAGGTAGCTTTTTCTTTGTATTATTTAATGCTTGCAGTCAACTACTTTTGCCAACATTAAACCAGAAACTTCAAGATTTGGAGCTCATTTGTGGAAATTTATAATGGAAGCACAGACCACATCGGGACACTTGTTGAAACATCCTTGTTGCTATCATAAAATTTAGCATACTCAGGTGTGTTCCAGAAACTCAAAATTAGATTTGGTGGTTTCTGCAGAGCCGATTTAAGGTAAGGTTCACTGTGTGTGTGTGTGTGTGTGTGTGTGTGTGTGTGTGTGTGTGTGTGTGTGTGTGTGTGTGTGTGTCTATATGTGTAGGTAAAATAACAATAAAACACCAATTTTTGCAGTCATTGATGAATTTAGTATTATGTATGAGTGTTAGTCCATTATAGTAAAAAGGTTTTTATAGAGAAGCCACTTGACGCAGCTTCCATGCAGAGTTCATTGATTGAGTACATGCACTGTGAGCCGCAAGAATATTAATGCACTACAGGGGATTGAGACAGTATGCGATTTGTTGCGTATTTTTCAATTTCCTGGTTATGAAAGTCCATTTTAATGTAGCCTTCATTCATAACTAACCTCTGTAAATATTTGTATCACTAAACCATTTGCATTTTCTCTTTTTGAAATGTGCTGTTCTTCGTGTGCTCTTGGACCTCTCAGAGACAAGAAACAGAGAGAATGATGAGCTATGTCCCGATTTCTAATATGTACTGGCAAACCACTGAGAGAGAGGGAGAGAGAGAGAGAGAGAGAGAGAGACAGAGGGGAAAAACACACAGATCAATAGATAGACAGTGATACATTCACAGCAACAACCTACCAACAGATTCCTTCTCTTTTTAATTAGACCACAGATATGAGGGTAAAGCCTGTGGTAGTTCGCACTGATTTTCTTACTGAAGTTAGCGACCAAGCTTTTTCCACCTGGCAGCATTTGTGTGGGAATATCCGACTGACAGAGTGTTCACAGTCGTTTCTTGCTGCCTTTCAGGACTAGGAAAGAAATCTAAGAAATCTTATTTCAATTTCAAAACGTGGACTGATATTTTTTCCCCGAGCTCCTTGGGCTCCTAGAAAGGCAATGAGTGGTGCTGAGTGTGACACCTTTTCACTGTGAATCCATATAAATAGAAAGCGGTGTTTGAGAGCAAACATTGTGATAGCAACACTGGCTAAAGCCACCCACTCTAGCTATTGAATAATACATCAAGCTGGACTATCCCCTTATGCTCGTGGTTAATACTGGTGTGGAGTGTGTTCATGCAGGAACATATGCACACACCTGCATGTTCGTTTGGTAGGATTTGTTTCATGGGGATAAACTGCCAGCAGTGGAAGGACCTTAGAGCATGTGTATACATGCTGCTCACAAGAGCTTACAAGAGGGTAAACATCCTCCTCTACGTTGACACCAGAGTGGTGTCTACGCTCTTGTGTTTCCAAGAGATGTGCTCAGATTGTGTAGGAAGGGGTAGGCTGAAATAACTCATATTCGTGGCGCTGTGTGGCACACAGAGAATTTAAGGTACAGATTGAAGGAGATTAATCCCCCAGATTAAAAAACAGAAAGTGTTATCATGCCTGCTTAGTGCATATGACTGTAGTTAATGATACACACATCATGGGCGTTGATGCTCTGCAATGCGGAACTAGCAGCTTTATGCGTCCTGCTCTTACTAAGTTTATTGCTTTCATCTCTTTTTAATCTAATCTTTGTTTTATTTTTTTTTCTCCCCACTGAGTTAGACACAAGAGCATCCCTACTCAACCAAGATAACCGCATTTCGCGGTGCATGTGATTGTACACACAGATGCGCGTGTCAACTCCATGATGCATGTCGGACATTAAGCAGCTCCCCGTTGGCTGTCTGGCTGGCTGGTAGTAATATGAAAGACACATGTTGTCACAGGAACCCAACATGGTCGCCTTTTATCTTCTTTTTCATCGGCACTCGGTCGACATGTGATGTACACCGCATAAAAGCGATCGCATTTTTGCTTGGATAACCAAGTGGTTTATGAGTCGTGCGCACGCATGCCGTATATACACATTTGCATACATATGATAGCCTGAATTTATGCTGCCAACGCTGTCATATAAGCCTCAGCGCTCACTGTACATCTGAAGCCAAATGAAATGGACACACACACACTCCACATGCACACATGTACAGTGACGGTGTGTTCTCCGCGCTCTACATTCCCTGGATTGATTTCACCATAAAATTGTGCTCAGTAGCCACCCATTAAAACTCTGATCTCATCGATATGTGTGCAGCAATTGCAGTGCGTGGCACTGAATTATTCACCTCCTCCTCCTCTTTCTCTCACACTCATTTTGCTCTCACTCCTCATTTTACACCGTATCTTTCCCTGTCCTCCTAATTTCCCCTCTATCCTATTTTTGCTTTTCGTCTCAGCCTTATTCATGCCTTCATTTTTCCACCTCTAGTGTTCACTCTGTCTCCATCTCCTCCTCATGCCGTCCTTCTTT
Source organism: Protonibea diacanthus (assembly GCA_028641955.1). Lineage (NCBI taxonomy): Eukaryota > Metazoa > Chordata > Actinopteri > Sciaenidae > Protonibea > Protonibea diacanthus. Next base: position 10,405,075 of record CM053991.1, on the reverse strand, counting down.
CTATACTCTGCTCTTCCTCCTTTCTTCCTCCTCTCACTCTTCTTCTTTTTCTCAGCCCCCTCAACCACCACCACCCCCCCCACCCACCCTTTCCTTCTCTCTGTCTCCTCTCTCTCTATCTCTCTCCAGTACTGTCAGCCCTGAGGCGAGTCTCAGCCATCACTCCTCTTCATTTATTAATACCTGTACTCATACAGCCCAGCACACACAGCTGCCTCACATCTATGTCCACTGCTCTCTCTCTCTCTCTCTCTCTCTCTCTCTCTCTCTCTCTCTCTCTCTCTCTCTCTCTCTCTCTCTCTCTCACATACACACACGCTTGCCGATTGCACAAATGTCCCCGAGGATGCAAGGAGCCCAGTGTGTCCACACACTCACACCCGCTTACTGTGCAGAAAAATGCCCTTTGTAAAAGGACAGGGAGCATCAATCTCCCAGCTGCGTCAGCCTACAGTTTGATGCTCTTTTTGTAGTTCTGCTTTTCCCTGACTCACATTTAATTGCACTTTATTGCAGTTATCATGGCTCTTAGGTCATAATTGTTGCACATTAGTTAATGGTTAGACTGGCTGCTTGCACAGTTTATCATATTGTTTACCCAACAGAACTTCCCCTCTTTGCAAATAATAACTTTAATCAGGAGCTTTTTTGGACTTCGCTTTGTGATAAATGTAAAGATTTAATTGAGGGCGCCGAGGTGAACAGTTCTTTATCAGCACACCGTAATTACAGCTGAAATATCAAAAGTATCCGGCTGATAATTCTGTCGGCTCTGATACAAAAAGAGAAAGACAATTTCAGGCAATAATTCCCTGCTTTCTGGCCAGAGCTTGCGTTTTTTTACGAGGGGTCTTAAGGGAGTCATGATTTCTATACGCACATCAGTCCCGATCAGTACATACACATCTCATAAAAATATACAATAACAATATAAACAGAATTATCAACACAAGAGGGAAATAAATTCTAATGGCTGCTTCATTTCACAGCCTTATTTAATCTGTGCCAGAGCTGTGAACAGAGGGTGTAACATGGTGAAGTACAAACAGGCTATCAGTCAATCGACCAGTTAGCCAGTGAGCCTTTAAAAAAAAAAAACATATTTGTGCTCTTGTCTATAAAGGAAACTCTTTATCAATATTCTTATTTATTCTTTATGAAGAGTCTGCAAACAAGAAGATGAGTGGAGCCTTTGTGCGTTTCAATAGGCGGCTAAATATCCTAAATTTATAATGACTGTTTGTGCGTATGTGCAGTTTGCTGGACTGGTGCTCTTGACTTGCAGCTGTTCCGCTGAGCTTCCCCATGCAGCTATATATAGCTCTTCATATGGTGTAATGGTGCACTGAGGACAAGGTTAGAGGGCAGTGACACTGAAAGCATTTTGACTCATGTGTTGTAGAGATGTGAATTGTGGGGATGATAGACTAGTGCTGTGTGCGTGTGCGTGTGCGTGTGAGAGAGAGAGAGTGTGTGTGCCAGTTTGTCGCAGCCTGTGTGTGCTTTAGCTCTACTGCTCTCCCTCCTGTGATTGTGCAGACCTGTGTCCAAACCACCTGTTATGAGGGTATGTTTTGTTTTTTTTAATTTTTTGTTTTTTCCAGGAGCATCGGGTATGTTTATGAAGCAGAGAAATTGGCCTCTTCTCTCTTTGGGTGCTTTCAGCGCCATCTGGAGGGTGTCACGGTCAATGCCATGAGATATTTGGCTCCCTCAAGACTGTGTTTAGCTCTGCCCATGAGTGACTGTGGAACTGGCTATTTTATTGAATTTGATGATCCATTACAGCTCAAATGGAGGTCCAGCTCCCTCAGGGCAAAGGAGATATTGCATAGGCAGCAGGGTAATCACAAGGAGATTACAGTACCTGCTGACTTTATTGTCAGTCTGATATATAAAAACCAAGGTGGCAAGGAGCTTTATAGATTAAAAATATACATCAGTGAAGCCGTCTTGGTAGTTAATGATGTCCAGCCCGCCCACTGGTATATAGATTGCAATAAGGCCCTTACAATAACTCTTCCATAATTAAAAAAAAGAGCAATGCATGACGAACTATGCTTGGGCTGTGTAATAAAGAGAGCGCTGCATATGTAAACATGTAGTCACCACGATCAGTCATAAGCAAATGAGGATTTATACCTGCAATAAGGAGCCCATGTGGGAAACGATGAAGATGATCAATGTAGGTAGAGCTGAGCGGGGCTTTTACACAGACACATTCTGAGTGTGTTCTCTAAATTGCTATTTGGAGAAAAGCACTCATCATCTGTCATGTCGTTGCCTGAAAGACCGGCATATTCATGTTGCACATTTGTTTCAGCAGCTGTGATTTATGGCTTTATCTAATCTCAAGTTTAACATCATTAAATGTAATTTTGATTCAATTCAAATCTCAATTTAATTATGTTAACAGTTAGGTAAACGTACGTGTAATTAAATTGGACAATAAGACCTGAAACACGCACACCCACACACACACACACACACAGAAGATATACAACAGCACATTCCTGTGCTGTTTCTGCCCCTCTGTGGTCTCATCTGTTAAACCTGTGCTGTCTTCTGTCCCCAGTGAACACCTATCATGCTCCTTCTCCTTCTTCCTCCATGGGGAGAGCAATGTGTGTACGAGTGTGGAGATCGCCCAGCATCAGCCCGCATACCACGTCACGGAACAACACATCCGCCTTGCGCAGACCTCCATCACACCAGTGCAAGGTAACACCACAGACTCAGTGAATTTGTCTACGGCTTATGTACACAGAAGAAAACAGAAATGATGTTCAATAAGTTTGCACTGTAATGAAGTCTTACATTACTGATGAACATGTGCAATACAACATGCTTTTATACCTTTTTATGAAAGTTCCATTATTATATAAGTACTTCATTTCAAGTAAAGTTACACTTAGTTACTTAAGTTCCTAATTTCATGAAGACTACATCCTTGTTACTGGAAATGAAATGTGGTTTTGTTGGCGTGCAGTGATCCTGAGTCCGTACGGTCTAAGCGGCACTCTGACGGGTCAGGCCTACAAGATGAGTGACCCAGCAGCACGGAAGTTAATGGAGGAGTGGAGCTATTTCTACCCTATGGTACTTCAGCAGAAAGAGGGAAGCGGAGAAAAGGAAAAAGAAGAAGCGAGCCAGGCCTATGATCGGAATTGTCATGTGGCGGTGGAGGTCATCGTAGGTATGGAAAAAGTCATCATGTATGTTGGATTAAAGAGACTGCAGGAGAGAAATGCATCTCCAGTTGCAGAATTTACTGCGTTATGGAAAGTAATTGTAGCCTTTCCAGTATGTAGACATTGCTGGAGTGCTGAAAGCCATATTTTCAGCATGAGAACAGCAATAAAAACCCATTAGACCATAGTGAAGTGATGTTACTCTACTAAATCAAACAGACTTTATTGTATCATGATAAGCCCCTTGAGATGTATCATCTCATTGTCAAGGGGGTCCCAGAGGAAACTCTCTCTCAAAAACCAACATAAAACAAAACAATGCAAAGCAAAGGGACAGCAGACAACACAACAATACAAAGAACAAATAAGATGGTCTTAAGAGTTTTAATAATCATAAGAAAAATCATCATACTATAGAGTAATGGTCTATGATAGCATTACAAAAACAACGTGCATAATCTGTTTTAAGATAAATTTTCATGACGTGACATGAAATGAAGACTGAGAACAAATATGTACAGGTAAATCTTCCAATCTCATGCTCAAGTAATAAGTGAAGGATCGCGCAATATTGTTCCAGCATCTCTTAATTGACTGGCAACACATTTATCTGACATATGAAATAGGTTAATATGTCAATATGTTTTTTGGTTTGTGTATGGTATTAAAATTATTCTTTATACTAATTAGATTTTACTTTTTCAAATCATTATGTTCTCTTATCTAACAACATTTTTGTCACGTTGTATCCCTTTGAAAAAAAAAAAACATCACCAGTTATTAAATTGGAATCATTGATAAACATTTCTCATTTTACTTTCTTATATTGTCTAATTTTGATCAGTTCTGGTGGTGATGTTGGCATGTTTATCGTCCACACACAACAAACTGCTGAAGGGCCGCTGAAACAGCCTGACGAAACGCCACCAACACAAAATTCTGTTTGGATGTGAGACAAGCTTCCAATTACAGATTTATTCTCATGCAAAATTACAAATAGACACTCAGAGCGTTTTGAATCTACACGAGGTGCATGTAACTATTATATAGCACATCATTTGCTCGTCAGAGGTATCAGTGGATGGGGTGTTATTGAAGTGTACTTTGGCTGCAATGATCCTCACACTCTTTTAGCACATCTCAGAGTGGAAAAGGGGAAATGACTAGAAGGGAGGAGGGAGAGCAGAAAAAGACAGAAAGGAAAGATAGGGAAGCTGAGGTAAAAGCCCCGGGGAGTTATTCTAATAGCTTTGTCTAATCAGTCTGATCCCACAGCGTTGGTTTGACCTGATTATAATCAAAACTCCTATGGACACCAGTGGCTTTTACATCTAAAAAATCTGTCTAATCTTTACTTGAAACGATAGTAAAGAAATGAGTATGAAGGGATGATATGTTTTATATGAGCAGTGAGTAAAAATGTTTGTGATTACATTAATGGATAAGTGCATTGCACATAAGATATAGCTACGGTACTTCTTGCCAATTATCATAAATGTCTAGGACATTTTTTTTTTTTTTTTTTTTTTGCACCCTACAAGTGGTGCTCATTTTTGACTGCAGTTAAAAATGTGGCGCAGCCACTCCTGTTGTTTTATAACTGTGAATAATATCCTTCTTTTTGTCTTTTTAGGTGGGGTGAGGATGACCTACCCAGCTGCTTTAGTGCTGATTGCCCAGGGGGACGTACCAGTGGAGCAGCCTCCACCTGTTCCTGTGGCTCAGAGCCTCAACAGGGAGCCAAACCACTGCAGCGTGCCGCTCACGCCACCAACGTCACCACAGCAGCCCTGCTCAGGTAACAAATGCACACATACTCATTAATTAGTCTGCATAAGTCTTGAGGATTGCTTAAAATAATATCTAATATCTTTAACTAACCCTAACTCTTTTCAATTTAGCCATCTTCCATCTTGAACATTCTGTCCTTCATTTTTTCAGCGGACAGCGGCTTTGTGACCTCCGTCTCCAGCGTCCCCACACCGGACAGTAGCATGGGGGTTCCCAGCATCAGCCCAAAGCATTCTGGGAAGAAACTAACCTCTCATGTGGTCCATCAGGCCTGGAGGGAGTGCTATCTCAACCAGCCTCAGTACATGTAAGTTGAAATATTAATGCTTTGCTTATTATCGAGGCGCAGTGATGCAGCTGAGCTTGTGCCCTTATGGGTCTGTTCGTTCCCCGCAGATCAAATCAGCCAAGTGACGAGACGCCGAAGAAGGAAGTGCCAAATGGAGTTACCACGTGGGACTTCAACGATCTGGGAGCGAGAGCGTCCTGCAGCTGCTCCAGGTACCACAGGGCTGCACGCAAGCTGTTCAATATCAGCATTACACTTACACGTACACTATCTGAGCTTTGTGTTCATGTTTAGCACAAAAGACCATTTATATTAAAAACCTGTTGCATGCAAGATAGCATTTGTTCAAAATAATACATTGGCTGACTGGGAATGAAAACAACCAATGGGACCTGGTAGTTTCTGAAAAAATGGGGACATTTTCATCATTGTGACATTAAAGAAAACAACTCTGTAGCAATTACCCTAAAGATTGGGTTCTTTAGAGGCTTTTCATTAGTTTTTGTTTGCTTTTTTTAATCTACTTGACTTTATTTCAGGTTGAAGCAACAGAAACTGAACTTGACCACCACGTCCACTGCCAACCCCCAGACTAGTGCCAACTCCACTCAGTCCTCTGGCCCGTCATTATACCCTCCCTCTCTGCCCAAACACAAGACCAGTGACAAGACAGAAAAGGCTGACAAACAGTCCAAGAAGCCAGCCACAATCCCCTTCCACCACCGCCTATCAGTCACACAGGAGACCCCTCTGGAACAGGACTCACCAGGAGGGCCCCAGCTTGGGGGTCTTGTGGCGCTGGAGCCACCTTTGGAGCCTCTGGCTGCTCTGCCAAGCTGCAAGTATCCCAAACCCCTTTCTAATGGCAGAAAAGCCCCGGAGACCCTTCTCCACTCGCCAATGTCTCCACTTCCTCCCACACTCAGCCCACACCCCCGAGTGCAAGACCCGGAGGTCCTAGACGGGCCTGTGGATATGCCTGTCTGTCCGGATGGTGCTTCAGGGCTGGGGGTGATAGCCAGCGAGACAGCTGTGTATACAGCTCTGCTGAGACAGAGGGAGAATGGTGCCGGCTGGTGGAGAGGCTTCAGGACTCCCAGAACTGATAAGACTGACTTCAGACCTCCAGAACTCTCCTCTGACATATTGGAGGAAGTGAAGACAGAGATAGCCACTGAGGGAGCGCCGCTAAAGAGGTAGGAGAGAGACACAACAGCGGTGGTTTGGAAAATGTTAGGTGCAGGTGAAGGAAAGGCAAGGAGGATCTAAGAATATACAAGACTTAAAACAACAATAAAAACTAGGGTAACACTGGAGCTACTGTGTGTGTGACACATCCGGTGAAAGTTATTTTAAGATATGAGATTAGATATGAGGACACAGAAGAAAGCAAGCAGCAAGACAGAAAGGAAGAAAGGACAAACTACTATAAACATTATTTGATTGCACTTGTCTCTTTGTGTTCTCCAGGTTATACACACAGACTCTCAAGAGATTTAAAATCTCAGAGGAGAGGCTGAGGGACCACATCCACACGCTGGGCCTGTTCCAGCAGCCAGGTGTGGAGGCACTGCGTGAGCCTGGGGACGATCCCTACGACTTTAAGGAAGGAGACATCGAGTACACTTTCTCCACCTCCAAGAGATTAAAGGGTCAAGGGCGAGAACCCAGCAAGAAGGTCAAGGTAGGACAACAGTTTAAAAACACACATGCAGTAATAATTAAGATACATCAAACAGAGCTAAAAGAGAGGCAATATCATAGATTACATTCACCGGTGACTGGAAACATGGCCCCAAATTAATGATAATGTTCTGCTGCCTCCATGTGGCCCTAAAAAACATTACTGCAACTTTAAATACAAATACTCGTATACTCTTAAATACACATAAAGATGTTTACACAAAATGTTCATTCATCATTTGTGCACAAATTATAACCTTTTGTGTCATTGCTAGCTCATATGCCAAGCAGGTACATTTTGCTGCACGAATTTGCACGTTAATCTTTATCATTTTGTCACGTTAAAACAGTTCCACAGCAAAAAAAAAAATGACATTCTCTCGAGGAGAATTTTACGCACATCTTATTCATATGATATGTGCTATCTATTTCATCCAGCAGGGAGAAGAAATCACCAGCAATGGAGCACTGCCAGATGGGAAAGACGCTATGTCCATTTTTAACTCGGCTCCAAAATCAGGTAGGACATTGCCATCAACATCATATGCATATTCAACAGTATACTAAGTGCAGTCCATTCGGAGTGCAGTTATTCACGGGTAATTTGGAACCATTTTCAAAGGTTGTTTGTGTGTTTTGTTTTTTTTCAGATGAATCAAATCAGGATGACGGAGCTGCCAAAGCCAATCCCTCTCTGACCCGCGAAAAAGATCTAGTGGTCAACATCTCTGATCTAGACAACATATTTGATGAAGATGAGGAAGAGCTGGGGGTGAGGAATCTTGCTTTACATACTATAAGCTGGCATATAGTTAACAAACACAGTTTTTAAGATTTAATGGAAGCACAGACACATATATTAGGTATTAGTTTAAATCTTTCATTGTTCATTATGTTTTAGAAATTAAACAAAACTGATCCTCTCATCTCATGTGTAATAATTTGTAGACTGTTTACCCCAACCAGCACTCCACCAAGCTACCAGTATCAACAGAAGATCGCCCTCTGGGGAAAGAAGGGAGAGTTGCAGTACCTTATCCATCAAGTGAGTTTTTAGCTCTGTAATCTTGATGAAATACATTTCTATCTAACTGCCGTGTTCATGTGTACTCGCTGCGTTCATATTTCATGTGTGGCATCATTTTGTAGGTGTTGCAATGATTTTCTTCATCACGTCACACCCATCTCTTTTCCTCCTTTCCGTCTCCTTTCAGCAGTAGCAGACCTCCAGCGCATGTTTCCCACCCCACCTTCTCTAGAGCAGCACCCGGCCTTCTCTCCCATCATGACGTATCGAGACACCCCGAGCCAAGAGCCCCCAGCGCCAAGTGGAGCAGCTGACCACCTGCCGCCTTCAGCCTCCACGCAACTTACTGAATACAGGATGGAGATTGAAGAGGGCATGGCCAGTCCACGGCAGGAGGATATCAAGGTGAGAATTAAGCTCCTGAATCGATCTCCAATTAACAGCACATGTGGCAGCAAATTTAGCTCTATGTATCATACCCTACACTGAAGTAATGGAGCAGAGACTTAGGCTGTTTAATTACTTTTATAAATGACTTCAATCCATTTAAAGCTCTCGTCAAAAGGAATTCAATACAGGGACTTGTTGACTGGCTCTTGAGCAGCTGGTCAGGCTTACATATCATGTTGGAATTGTTTCACTAATACCTGTAGCTTTCTAATTAGCTATCTCTGTTTTGTGAGTCAGACATCTGTAGTGACTGCAGGCTCTGTGAGCTGGCAAGTGCTAATTATAGAAGAATGCATTTAGTGGCCACTATTAGGTGCATCTGCTCGTTAACACAAACAACAATCCTCTCCAAACAACAAGTATTGTTAGTGCAGCTCAATGCGTTAAACATCCACACAGGTTTAAAAGCCTGCACTGAGCATTAGAAATGACTGGATCTGGAAGAAAATGAATACCAGTTGAGTGTTACCTGCAGGTGTAATGATGCAGTATGTGGTGTATAACCAGCATGTATTCAGTGCTAGTTGAATTAGGGCATATAACCTTCAAAATGATGGGTTAGAGGAGGTTTTCCTCTTTGTCATTGTAATTACCTCACAGTTTGAAGTTGAGAGGCTGGAGTCACCAAAACTAGACACTGGACAAGAACCTGCATAGATCAATGTCCATGCTTTCTTTTGTGATATGTTGATGGTAAAGATAAAATATGTCATAATATCTCCCTTCCAATATGCTAGGCTCCTTAATTGCAAACATACATATTGTGAACACAGAATACCAAAGCACTGTGACAGGAAAAAAAAAAAGAATCCAACAAGGACTTTATACGTCTGGCAAGTATTGCTCATGTAGCCAAAGCCTGATTTGCTATTTCTCTGTGCCAGAGACCCCCACTCTTAAAAATACATCCATATCACACATTCGTTCCAATGAACATGCATGCTAAATTTTTTTTTTTTGTGGCGGGGGTGGGGGGGTTAATCGCACATATACCATCCCGCTGTGCACTAAAAAAACATGAAAAGTTTACTATTCATCTCTGTTTGATAAATATTTACTAAAAACTACAATGCCCAACTTGCCCAACTCTCAGGATTATTCCCAAGTATTCCTTGTTAAATTACTCTAACATAATATTTAACTGCTAACGTAAGTACTTTATTTCTTGGTAGGCGTGCTTACTCAATAGATATGTCAAACACTAATACAGTTTTACCACTCAAGCAATGAAGAGTCCGTGTCCGTGTTACTAAATGATAAACTTCTCTCTCCAGCCACAGATAGGTTCCTCCATGTTTGCTCCCCTGTCCTGCCTACCCAGCCAGAGTCTACCACCGCTCAAGATTCCTGAGCAATGCTACTATCGTCCATCTTGGGCCCTAATGCCCAAAATGGAGCATTTCCCAACGGTCATGCATCCTCAGAATAACACTTTCATCAAAGACGGATACACGTGAGTAGTCAGCTATGACAAGAATTTTGCTCTTCTCTGGGTGTGAGGAGCAGTATGGCCTCTTAAGAGCTGCTGCCTGAACATTTATAGTAATCATGTTTATCTATCTATGTCTGACTAGCAGTTTTTGTTTCCTTCAACGTGTGCGTTTTCCAGAAATGTCCCAAGTGTCAACACCCTCACAGACCAGGAGTACGGCCAGATGAGCGCCACCACTGCCTCCGTGAGCACGACTGTTGGGATCCTTCCATCTCCTGCCACTCCTCGCTTCTCTGTTCCCACTCCACGAACCCCACGTACTCCACGGGGTATTAACGCTGCAAGTTCTGGGCAAGGTTCGGTGAAACAGGATGGTACTGAGCTCAGCTCACCGGCCTCCACGCCCTCCACCAGCCTGCCCCTTAGCTCTGTAGAGCCCCTAGCTCGTCCAGGACCCTCCCTACCTGAGGCGCACAGCCTGTACACTATCCTCCTGCTCTCAGACTCCGTCCTCAACGTCTTCAAGGATCGTAACTTTGACAGCTGCTGTATCTGTGCCTGCAATATGAATGTTAAAGGAGCAGATGTGGGGGTTTATATCCCTGATTCTACTTGTGAGGATCAGTACCGCTGTATGTGTGGCTTCAGTGCCATTGTGAACAGGCTACTGGCCCATGGCACAGGCCTCTTTCTGGAGGATGAGCTGGATATTTACGGTCGGACTTCTGAGGTAGGTCGGGCGGCTGAGAGGAGGCTGGCTCTTTGCCGTAGGGACCCAACTATGGGAGACCCCAGGGCCAAGAGGCCGCAGGATGCAGCCCCTGCCTCTCCGTTAGTCATGGTCCTCCTGCGGGAACAGTGTTCCCAGCCTATTTCTTCCCTGGCGTCATTGCATCTTCCCCTCAGTTGTACCTGTCATGGTCGCAAGGGGGCACTGCTCCAAAGCTGGATGTCTGAGAAGCAGTGGGCAGATGGGAGTGATGCCTGTGTGGAGTGTTACAATGCCTTGGAGCAAGGACTGCAGTATGTGGATAACCCCACAGGAGGGAAAGTGGATCCAGCTGTTGTCAGAAGTACCGTCCTTCACTCCTGGCCTCACACGAATGGTAAGAAGCATGATTTGGCTGTAAAATAAGGGATTTGAAAAACACATAGCATAACAATGCTGAGAATATTATTTTGATGTGTTCTTAGCTGTTCTCTTAACTATATATTGATGTGTTTTATGTGTGTTTATTTGTTTATTTCTTTGTGTATAGAATCATGTTAATATGTGAGCATCTGTTCATGTATCCTGTTTGTGTGTGTGTGTGTGTGTGTGTGTGCCTGCCAATTTCCACAGTGGTGGACATGAGCATGTTGTCGTCCCAGGATATGGTACGCATGCTGCTGTCTCTGCAGCCTTTCCTGCAGGATGCTATCCAGAAGAAGAGAACAGGACGGACCTGGGAAAATATCCAGCATGTTCAGGGTCCACTCACCTGGCAGCAGTTTCATAAGATGGCTGGCAGAGGTTCCTACGGTGAGTCAGCACATTCAAATCCTTTCTCTCGCTTTAGGTTTTTACTGTACACCACCTGTAATACTACAAATATCTAAAGAGGCTGTAACTAAAAATGTTGCTCTTCCTTTTTGTCTAAGGTTCTGAGGAGTCGCCTGAGCCCTTGCCCATCCCTACAGTCATGCTGGGCTATGACCGTGAGAGAGACTTCTTGGCACTGTCCCCTTTGGCGTTACCCTTCTGGGAGAAGTTGCTGCTTGAGCCTTATGGGGGGCAGCGGGATGTGGCATATTTGGTGCTGTGTCCCAATAGCCCCTCTTTGCTGGCTGCAGCCCGGGCTTTCTTCCAGGAGCTCAGTGCTGTTTACGAGGTAGGAGGTTTGATTCTGAATCAGACGCATGGCAGAAATTCAACACGTATCGTGGTATAAGTGTTTCTGATGAGAGAATGAACTGTTTCCAGACATGCCGCCTTGGGAAGCACCGTCCTCTGGCCAAGGTGTCCAGGGATGGACTAGTACGTGTCGGGGATGAAGTGGAACAAGAAAAGCTGGAGGAACTGGATGTGGATCAGTGGTTGACTGGACCCTGGGCTGGACAGCAGCACACCGACAACCTTAGCAAACTTAAACTCTACGCTTATGCCTGCAAGCAACAGCTTGGTGAGAACATTAAAATGGTCTAATCTAATCTAATCTAATCTAGTCTAATCTAATCTATAAAATTCTAAGTTTTATATTTAAATTATTTTAAATGCAGGTCCCCAGCTGTCAGCCCTGCCTTTGGACAGCAGTCTTCTGTTGCCTCCCAAAGTCCAGCCTCCCTTAAACCCCACATCCTCAGCCCAAACGGCCTCTTCTGGGCAGCCTCAAGCTTGGGGTCCTGATGGTGAACAAGCTCCAGGGGCTGCAAGTTCAGGAAATGCTCCGACTCCAAGCGGAGCGACCTCAAACCAGACGGGAGAGACAACCCAAGGAACAACCAGCGATTCTAAAGGGCCTTCCAGTGCCACACCACCAGCCAACACACCAGCAGAAATCCCTGAACTGTAGGACATTTTCTCAAGTTTTGTTTCACACATTTGAACTAATGCGATTGTACTGGTTTACTATATACATTTCTTTACTCTGTTGCTCTCTTTCAGCACCTCTGAACAGTCTAGAATCGGCATCCCAACAGTGGCCGACTCAGTGGACAGCCACACCAACCCACCAGCTATCGTTATTTACATAGTGGATGCTTTTCTTAGCTTAAGTGGAGCAAGAAATGAAGGGGGAGAGGAAGAAGAGAGTGATGAGGTAGAGGCCAGTAGCATTTGGCTTCTAGGGCTTCTTCGCTGCTACACAGAGATGCTACAGACGTTGCCTGAGATGATGAGGCCTGCACTGGTGCTACAGGTGGGAAAATACTGCGATCCACACTGGCACAGAATTAAACAGAATTCACTTGTGATCTTCATCTTTTATTTTCATGTTGTTGTATGAAGGTGGTGCCATGCCAGTATCTTCTGCAGCCAGCCAGCGGGGAGAGCCATTTGTACCTGCAACATCTGCGCTCCCTGGCCTTCTCCTGTTACTCCCAATGCAGACGCCTGCTGCCACAGCAAACCCACATCAAGTCCCTGACTGGCTTTGGACCTGTGTCCACTGTTAATTCTGTACTAAAGAGTCCAGAGGTAGGCATGACAAATCAAAGTTTGATTTACTTGTAAGCGACTTATACGTACATGAAAATGATTGATCATGTCCATATTAATTCACATTTGTTTCCTTCTCCAGCATCCCAGCCCACTGCAGCTGTACTCTCCCCCCTTCATCCTTGGTCCGACCCGCCCCAAGCAACCAGAACAAGGGGAGATATGGGCAGAGATCCCTCCCAAATACAATGTGCTCTTTGTTGGATACTGCCTATCACATGACCAGCGCTGGATCCTGGTGTCGTGCACTGACCAGCAGGGGGAGCTCCTTGAGACCTGCATTATCAACATTGATGTACCCAACAGGTGTGCGAGTTGTTGACGGTCCTGTGCACAGTTGTCCTTTTTCACATGTGTTTAGTGTGAGATAGAGGTCTGATCTCTCTGTTTGTTACTTCAGAGCGCGGCGGCCCAAGGTTTCAGCCAGGAAGATGGGACTACAGAAGCTGTGGGAATGGTGTATTGGCCTCATCCAGATGACCTCACTGCCATGGAGGATTGTGATTGGTCGATTAGGGAGACTGGGGCACGGAGAGCTAAAAGGTGAGTGAATTCAGTTGAAAAGAATCAGGTTTGTCTTAATGAATAAAATTTACTAATGAGTAATGTTCAGGTACAAAAGAGAGTTCCTGTTTTTATTCTAATAATAATATTCTTATAATCACTTAAATCACCTTGTTTCCCCAGGTACATATAATGAAAAATATAGATTATGTTTCAACAAAAGAAACTTGTCCTTTACCCCTTTTACGTCTGTCCACGCAAGGATGTTGGGATTCCTGTAATTTGAAATAAAGTGGCTGGAGGCTTTGCACTCTTCTGTATCCATATTTACTCAGGCACTATTACTGTTTCTGTCTTTAAGCATATTTAAAGCAGTAAGTGGGGCCATTCATTCAGCATAAATTGTGGCTTAGATTATCTCCTCTCTTCTTTGAGTGCTCTGACATTTATGAGTTGTCTTATATTCATTTATAGTCCATACACTCCAGGGCATACACAGGTACATATACATACTTGTACTCAAACCATCTTTTTAAACAGATTGTATCATTTATATTCTATTCTTATTTTATAATTCACATTCTATTTGTTTTGGTCTCCTTCATTTTCCCTGAAGGATTGATATATGAGAATGATATCAAATGAACTAGAGACTGATTCACTTAAAGACTTTTCATATCGCTCTCCCTGTTGCTCTAAATCTCTTTGCTTTTATTTTTTTCCCCTCGCTCTCTCTCTCTCTCTCTCTAGACTGGAGCTCACTCCTTGGGGAGCATTCCCTGCATTCAATAGGGCGCCAGCTGAGGGAGGCTTGCCGTATGTGTGGGATCTCAGCTGCTGATTCTCCCACCATCCTCAGCGCCTGCCTTGTAGCCATGGAGCCGCAGGGCTCCCTTGTGGTCATGCCTGGTTAGTAGCCTGTTAGAGGATGGCAGCAACATAATGACGGTTGTGACAGTGGTGATGTTTATGGTGATAATAATATTGGATGTCGCAGTATGCTGTAATTATATTGCTTGTCTTAGGTTCCCATTGATAAAAATAAAAATGACAAAAGATATCAATGAAAACACAGATTAGTGTTGTGCTAGATAATTAGAAAAAGAAAAAGCTTAAAATAATAATAAAAAACATTAATGTGACATTGTGTTTTTACATATATGTGCAGCATTTTTGTTTTACAGTTAATTAAACACAGATAATACTAAATAGACATGTCACCTTTGCTGTGTTTCTAAATGTGTTTGTGTGTGTGTGTGTGTGTGTGTAGATGCAGTGACCATGGGCTCAGTGTTTGGCCGCAGCACTGCTCTGAACTTGCAGACCTCGCAGCTGAACACACCTCAGGATGCTTCCTGCACACACATTCTTGTCTTCCCAACTTCCGCCACCACCCAGCTGGCACCCAGCTCCTACCCTACTGAGGACAATAATGGTAACGACCAGCAGGATAGCAGTAATACAAGAGACATACAAATATACCCTCATTTACATATATATTTAGCGTTGCTGTTCAATAAATTTATATGTGTGTATATACATATATGTGTGTATGTATATTATGCACCAACAGGTGGCGTCTTTACGCTAAAGCGTCACTGCTCACATAACAGTCACAAATGGCCTGTGCAAAGTATTATGAATTTCCTAGATTAGTTATGCCCCAATATTAATAACCAAAGTTTAAATTCTTTGGGGCTGTGCTGACATCTTTTACATCTCTGTTGCTTCCCTCAGATGACATGTTCGATCTGCCCTTCCCCGATGAACTGGAGAACGACATTGGCATGATGCTGATTACAGGGAACCTCCACCCTTCCCCTAACACCTCTCCTGTGCCCTCACCTGGCTCTCCGTCCGGGATGGGAATGGGATCACATTTCCAGCACACCAAGGTGAGTCAGGGACTAGTGGAAAGAAATCATCCTATAGTGGCTTGAGCTGTTGCAAATAACACCCTCTTACAAAGGAAAACAATGACATGCCCTACAGGTGAAAAAACCTGGGTAACCTTGAAATATCTAAAGATTGAACTATTGTTATATGACCTATAGACATTAAGCATTGTCATCAATGCTATGGACAACTGTTTGATGTGTCATATGTGTTTTTGGGGAACTACATACTTCTTTGGGTTCAGATTTGATTTTGCTCTCTGCAGCTTGCAAGCTACTTCTTTTACAGTATTTGACACTCAACACTTCATATTCTCAATCAGAATCAGAGTTTTTCCAAGTATAATAGATGCAGAGGAATTTGTCTTGGAGGCACAGGAGAAGAGGTGTGTTGACAACCAGAATTACACCACAAGTCATTCAGTACTGACAA
Organism: Protonibea diacanthus; assembly: GCA_028641955.1. NCBI lineage: Eukaryota > Metazoa > Chordata > Actinopteri > Sciaenidae > Protonibea > Protonibea diacanthus. The sequence continues at coordinate 10,389,184 of CM053991.1, read as the reverse complement.
ACCGTGGGAACAGCTGAAGAAAAGTGTAGCTGTACAATGACAAGTTACAGGTTGAAATGAGTGTTGTGGATACTCGTGTTAGTTCTGTGTATGTTATTAATGCATTGACCTGCAGGGGAAAAATGCAAGTATGTCTGCTGTTCCTTTGCACAACCTTGGAGCAAGAAAACGTGGCTCAATGGAAAATAATAGCTTATTACCTTAGGTGGAGAAATTGGTAGTTAAAACCAGTATTTTTCTTCTTTAAATGTGGTTGCTGGAGTTGTATGTGTAACTGAAACTATAGTGTACTATACTACGGTATACTATATATCTTTTGATCTACGAGGATTGCATGCTATAAACTAGAAGCACCTCACTTGACCTAAAGTTGTGTGTGTGTACAGTTTTATAAATCTTGTGTCTGTCCTATTTTAGATTATGGTGCAGGGGCAAAGGGTTACTGTAAGCAAACGGAGAGCTCTGCACAGTTTTCTGGCATAAGAGTGTCACGTTGCAGCTGTGGAATACATTAATCAACATGCCAGATAACAGACTAACAAAACACATTTTCTATTTGGATCGCTCACAGAATTATTCTTGGGGAAGGGAGCTTGCAAAAATATTTGGCAAGAAATGGCTCCAGTACATAACATGGATATATATATAAATAAACTATCAGGTAGTGTTACTCAAATTGAAACAATAAAACTTGGAAATTATGAACAGAAAATGTCAGAAGAAGTTTTGTGAAAACCAAAACTGATACTGTACAGTCTGTACCAGAGCACTTTATGTCACCCTCAGCCTGACTAGAACAAAGAGGTCTGTCTAAACCCAGTTCAGATGTGGTATCTTCCCTCTGGCACTGGAAACCGGATGCTTCCACTTCCAAAGGAGTATAGAAAGTGTCACCTGTGTGATCCGAGAGAGGCAGAAAATGAAATCCACTTTTTGTTCTATTTTCCATTATGTCACAACATTAGATACAGGCTTTTTCCATAAAATGTCGACAGAATGTCCTGATTTGTGACCAAAGTACCTGTTTACAGACAAAGTGGTTTATACCTACCAAGAGCACACTTTATGTTTGAAGAACATTATGTGGCTCAGTTGTGTTTTTAACCGTAATATCTAAGGAGCAGGATTGTGTTTATATTTTGGTTTCATTTTATTTTTATTTGTATTTTTATATTTGTTCTTTTTCTCTCATTATGTTGTGCTTGAAAAATAAATTATTTTAACCTTTAGTAATTCTGGATTCAAGCACAGTTCAAAACATCGGAAACAAATTAATAAACAGATATCTCATAGCATTTTTTCAATCTTTTAGTATCACATAAATATATTTTATAAAAAATATTTATTTTTATTACAGTTTTTGTCAGTATTCTTGTACTATTATGGACTAGATAAAAGGAAGACAACCTACTCCTGATAGTACAAAGGCTAAGAATTATAAAAAATATCAATGGATGAATAGACCACGACCCAGGATTTATTTGGACCATAAAAGGTTTGAATTAATTATTTGCCTTCTCCTGCATGTATAGAGCCAGGGAGAGCGCTTGCTGTCCAGGGACAGTCCACCAGAAGAGCTGAAGCAGCAGCCGCTGGCTCTGGGCTACTATGTCTCCACTGCACAGGCAAATGGACTTCCTCACTGGTTCTGGGCCTCCTGCCCGCAGGCTGAGAGCCAGTGTCCACTCTTCCTAAAGGTACTCAAAACACTGTGTGCGTATGTGCGCTTGTGGTGGGTGAGACAGACAAAGAGAATGCCAATAAAGCATATTTTGTTTGAGAGAGAAACAGAGAGATGGAATGTGATACTGATACACTGATTTGTGCAGAAATGCTTTTAAATTTGTGATTAAACATTAAAGAAGCATACAGCTGCTCAGCACAACCCAGCACGCATCAACATTGGACTTACACTCTCTGTATCTTTTCTCCAGGCCTCCCTCCACCACCACATCTCCATAGCCCACTCAGATGAGCTGGTGACAGACAAGACTAAGAGGACCCCTCATCCCTTAGACTCAAAGACCACCTCTGATGTGCTCAGGTAAAAACAAAACACATGTTTTCCCTTAAGATTTCTTTATCATCTGCTGTATAGAACTGCAGATACTGGAGGGTGAAGCTATTAAGGTCTGGGTTCTTATTCAAGTAGCTGATACAGATCTACGTATTTAAGATATCTGTTCTTTGTAAATATGTTTACGTTACTTACTTCGTTAAGTAACATTAATTATCTCAGTGTTAACAAATGCAAGTTTTCTGCAATGTGTAGAGGACATGTTTATGTGTTAAAGTCATTTGCATATGCATCATAACTGATGATAAACATTCTTATTTGCTGTTATCATTGTCTTTATTAAAGATAGATTAGATTTTTTTGTGGCCACCTTAGTTCCTCCCCCCTCCACACTAGAGAGGAGAGGGTGAGGCGAGGGGTTGCAATCATCAACGACACTGCTAGATGCCACTAAATCCATTGGTTAATTCATATTCATTATCAATTTTAAAAGTGAATAACTGATAAACCTTTAAAATATAAATAAAATAATTAGATATTTCTTATTTTTTTCAAACACAGGTTTGTATTGGAACAGTACAACGCCCTCTCCTGGCTGACGTGCACCCCTGCCACCCAAGACCGCCAGTCCTGCCTGCCTGTCCACTTGGCCGTACTGATCCAAATGTACAATGCCATCCTGAACATGCTTTAGCTGTGTGAGACTTGAAGGACAACTCTAAGTGGACTGATGGTTACCTTCATTTCCTCCGTGCCTATGCTTCCTCCTTCTGAGCACCAGAGAGCACCAGAGCTCTTCTGTTGTTTCTGGTAGACTTGGATTGAATGGCCAAATAAAGGACGGGGCAAGTCAGACTCTCCCATACCTGGAATGTAATGAATAAGAAGAGTGAAATGCTCCGAACAATTTTACTTTTACTTGTTAACTGCGACACCCTGCAAACACAGTACAGTCTGTACCTTCTTAACTGGTTATGTGCCAGTTGTGGTGCTTTCTGAGAAAGGAACCAATGGAGCTGTGCAACTATGCCCATTTTACTGACATATCACAATGTTAACTTTCTCCTGGTCTAAATAGCATTACGTTCCACTTGGGCTCCACCTCTTCATGGCACTTAAAACGTCTGTGGATGACATTTACACAGAAGCTCTGTATGAATCTCTTTACACCTTTCACCTGTGAAAAGGGACTTCTGTGCAGGGCCACATAACTCCATATTGTACAACCAGCAAAATGGCATGACAACACAAACACATGGCTTTGTTACATCGATGATGCTTTTACATTTTTGTATAGAACTGCACTGTTGAGCTTCATGGGACTTGCAGGCGGGTTGAAGAAACGTTTACCTTTACTCTGAAAGGGGCAAACGTCCTTATTTACTCCAAAGGGGGAGCATTTGGCACTTTTTTTCCTCACCTTCCAAAGTGTTGTAGATATGAACACAATGGAAATTATTTGACCATTTAAGACAGAAGTGTTGTTTATAATGTAAGACATACATTTGCAAAGAATTGAGACTTATTTTTAATATTTAAAACAAGAAAATGAGAAACTAAAAACAAGGCCTTTTTTTCCCAATTGACTGTTAATTGTCTTGGGATCTGAAATAAAAATTGTCATTTTAATGCAATTGTAAAGATGCCATATTTATACAAATTATATCATGTCATAGAATTTGATATATATATGTATATACATAAATATATATTACCTCTTCCAAGCAGGCACTTAAAGATAAGGGTGATGGACACAACCATCTCTTTAGAAGTGGACACAGTATGAACATTTATCAAAGAAAATGGATTTTGTTTTTTGTTTTTTTATTTTCTACAGATACTGAACATTTTGCCTTTTTATTTAATGAGTTTAAATTAAACTAATTGATGCAGGAGATACAGTATACTCTATATTTATAAAGTGTTCCTCTTCTGCTAAAAAAAAACAACAAAAAAACTTGAAATAGGCAATAGAAGACGATGGTATTTGAACATTGCAAGGTTATTAAATATTTAAGAATGATGCTTTATTTCATTGGCTCTCCTAAATGATGTCAAGCAAACCATTAGAAAGGCCTGTCTCTTCAGCTTCACTCTGCTCTTTGTTAGATTCCTAGCATGTTTGTATATACACTTTTCAGCTGTGTTTTTTGGAATTTCTTAAAGCTGTACATTTCATGCTGGTTGGTTTACTTTCAAGTGATTCATATCAAAGTATTTTTTTGCTGTGAGCTTTTTTTAATATACAGTATACAGTACAAAATTCATTTAATTACAGCCAAGAGGTTAAATTGCCAAGTAAGTGTACACAAATGTACAGACAATGGCAAGTTTGCAAAAATTTGTTACATCTGTCATCACTTTGAATATCAGACAGATCCACTTTGGTGGGAGAGATCTGTTACTTTTACACTCTTTTTTAGTAAATTATTAAAACTCTTGAAAATGATGTTGTGTTCAGTGTTCTCTTTTAATTCAAAAGACTGTAAAACACAGACTGTGTGCTTTATTTTTATTTAATTTTAACGACTGATAATCAGTGGAAATATATTTACTCAAGTACAGTTTTGGTGTTCTTAATGTTCAGGTTACAATATCCAAAACATATTTTCTTTTGTCAGTTTTGAGAAATTATTTCACCCCCTTATTTTTCATGAATTAGCCATGACGATGTTTTTTAAGAATGCCGCAGCATAACAAACATGAAATGGTGTGAATACAGTGTGCAGTAGGGACAATCATAATTTAAAAGGGCCATATAACATGCTGTGGGAAGACAAAGATAAGCTCTTTATTACACTGTGCTGTCAAGAGGTGTGAATCATTGTTTTCAACAACATCTGCCCTGCACATTGCATCCAGAGATTACATCTAAAGCTTCGGTAAAACAATAAGCATTACTTCTGTCATTATAAATAAGCCTGAATGTGAAGATGAGATGATACTCCAACCTTTGAAGAACAGCGCTGTTTACTGACTAGTCCATTGAAGCTAATGAAAATAATGAATAATACTGTCAAGTGACTATCACCCAGCTGCTGTCCTTCCTGTTCAACAAGGTATTCTAGTTTTATAATGTGTGTTCAACTCTTGCATGCAGGTAAACAGTGACAGTTTCTTATAGTTGGAAAGAGAAGAAAGGGAACAAAGTAAACTTGTATCGCATAAAAAAAAAAGGGCTTTCCCTGCACTTTTTGTAAGCTAACAAAAAAATCTACTGGCTGAGGAAATGGCTCTGAGCCACAAAAAAAAAAAAAAAAGGAGTGCCACATCAGTATAGTACTGTACTCACAATGGGGCCAACATCAGTACTGAAGGCTTCTGGAAGCGCCAGCTCACAGCGGCGTGTTTGATGTTTGACTTCAACTCTTTGGCGTGCCGTCTGTCTGAGCTGTTGCACAATTCTGAAATTATTCCAAAGTGAGGGGCAGTAACATATTACATAAATTGCTTGTTAATGGGCATGTGTGTGTGTGTGTGTGTGTGTGTGTGTGTGTACCTTAGAGGGCTGGGAATTAAATATGAAAATGGTAAATGCATTCGTCAAACAAATGGTATGGACATTTAAGTTAAGCTTATTGTGCGTATGTAATGATTCTAAAGGATGTCCTCTTGAAGGGAGGTAAGAGCTCTGCTCATTTTGTGCAATGTAGTGGGGGAGAATAGGTGAGGACAAGAGAAAAAAGAGGTAGGGAGGGAGGTTATTTTTGACCATCAGGGTCACATAAAATCCTTGAGTGGAAAACGGCATTTTAATAGAATCTAGAAATGCCTAGTGGACAACAAAACTAGACAAAAAGTCAGTCTTTGAGGGACCGGGAAGGTCGAGGACACTGAATGAAAAGGAGCGAGTAGCTGAAGAGTAAAAGCCACTGAAGAGTCACTTGTCATGGTGGGGCTGTCTAATGGCCATCACAACAGGAGGTAGTGGACTCTTAATTGACCGCGATGTGTTTTCCAGAGATGGCCTATTAGACCATGGCCATTCACCTGTTAGCTTGCTTTCCGAGTGCATTGCTGCAGCCAAATCGCCTAGAGACTGGACAAAGGAGGCCAGGCTCTGGCTTGACATAGCATTAGCGGAAACACAATTAGAAGTCAATGACATTTTATGGCGCTTTTCTGCCAGTAGTGCACCGCATGCGATGACAAGGTTGTTCAAAAAAGCCCTCTTATGAGAGTGAAAAGGTTGACTTAACACTAAAATTCCGGCTTATTGTCATCATGAAACAGAATGTAAAAGACGTCATCTTTTAACTGAATGGTGACATGTAATGGAAATGTATTTTTGATTCAGTGTATTGTATATATGTATACGTTATGCCTACGACCTTAATTTACAGCGTAAATCACTGTAGATCAGCGTAAATTATTATTTTATCTCCCAGGCCACCAAACTGTTAAATACACAGACCAATGATTAGTTTGCCACAGGTCATATGTTCTATGTATCTTGGTACATGTGCCTATGTCTCTCTGTGTGTTTTTATGTTTCACCTGGCTGCAAGACAAATTTGTTGACGATCTACCAGAATAAATACTACACCAAAAGACACAACCTGGATTCAAAGCAACAGACGCACTACCTGGAAATACAGCTAAATGATTTTAATGGACGAGAGGGACACTTCAAAGCTCCCCAAAATGGCCGATCATTACAGGAGCTATACTTCAGTTACTTCACAAAACACAGTAAAGATGTTGGATGTCATTTTAATGTTGCTGTGAATGCAGATCTTTACAGAATTCATCATCCGGTCTCTTGAGCCTCAGAAGACAGCTCGAACAGAGCAGAAGTGCGCAAAGGATCACGACCGCAGCCATTGACCTGTGAGAGTGCTCCACTTGCAGGCGTGACTCTGGCAGAGCAGAGCGCCCTGCGCTGTTTTGACATGCCCTCTCCCTCTGAAGTGGAGGCAGCTGGGGGCTGTAGCTTCACACTGCTTTGTAGACGGTGGTAACACTGCTGATGTTTCTTAACTTTAAAGAGAGAGAGGGGCATACAGCACAGACACACACTCTTTGAATACCTTGCTGTCTGTCTGTTGTCTGTCATGGCTGCCTTTAGCCAACGTGGTAGGTCCTATCTCTGCTTGACCCCTGAGATGCCAGCCAGGTCAGCAAGGGTTCAGGGCTCTGCTGGAGCTGTGGGTGGTACAGGTCATTGTCATTATCAGCCAATGTGAGAGCGTGAGTTTGGAAAGTTGTAGGATGGACAGCTTCTATACTGAACTCGTGACGTCTAATGCGACAAGTTTACAAATGGGTTGGGAGGGGTGGAGTGAAATATACACATACAGTACATTATGTCTACATCATGTGTACAACACTGTATACTATATATATATTTTTTCTTTTATACCTAAAATGTTATGGTATACCTGTATAATAGAAGTGGGTGGTTCTTGTATTTTTATCCCCGTACAAAATGAGTTATTCCAGCTGTGTTCCTTAGGTCATTAACTGCCACCCATTTAATTACATTTTGTGAAAACTACAACTGTTCACTCCACCTAGTTGTACATTTGATTGTGTTTTAATTGTACACTATTATTATTGCTCATAAATCATTGCAACATATATCACCAAAGCAAACAAACAGACACATTTTCCCATCACACAATCAACACACAGTGTTACATATTATTTTATTTAGGGATGATTTGACATCTTTATTATAATTATTACATCTTTATTATAATAAAGCCGAAAGTCATTTTATCCAAGTGTACAAAGAAATTAAAATCTGCATTTTTTAACCTCAACCAGTAAAACGTCCTAGTTATTGTGATCTCCTCCTACAAATCATCTTAATTGTGGTCCGTACCATCTGTCCATATTTGGAAGGCGGAAATGTGAACATCTCTTCCCCTCATGTCAATAGAGGTCAGTTGTTATTATAATTCCATTAGTTTTCGTTTCAATTAGTGCCCTCACTGTCCCGGTGTGTTCCTGTGCTAGGCCAGCTCCAGCCAAGCAAACCTTCAGCCATCTTCCAGATGGCTCCAAGGAATTGCAGCTCTTGGCGCAGCTTACACTCGACGCAGAGAGCCATCAACAGCTTTTGTTTAAAGGGTCCCCGCTGAAGCGACAGAACATCTGCCAACTCAGCACGGCAGCCTGTTTGAGAACATCTGATTTTGTCTGGGAGTGCTTTCCGTCTACAGCCTCTGCATTTGCATAAATATATATATATTTTTTTTTGTTAGAAGGGGCCCCCAAAAAGGTGCACACCGAGTTTTGCAATTCCCCTTCCTGTAAATCTCTCATTGGAGGGTATTACATCCTTCAAGCCAAAGGAGAACTCCACTTAACACTTAAGCCAGTGTAAATAGAGGAAGATAAAAGCTCTGCGGACTTCAAAGCAGTCCCTTCGTGCCCCTCACTTCGGCACATCAAAACGCAAGAGAGAAAACAATCTGTCATTTATGTCGGATATAAAAGTTTGAAGGATATTAATCCTCTTGATGACTGTATGCCACAAGCAATCCAGGAAGGCTAAGTGGGGAACTTGGACATTGAAGAAAACCAAGGATGAGGACTGGAATTTTGCACTGATTTTGTAAATCAGCTTCATGTTTGTCAATGTACCTAAAAGTGCATTATTTATGAACTTGAATTATTGAACTGCAATCAGTGGCACAGATATAGATGTCAGTCTGAGGTGTCCTGGAATAACTCAGTATTCCCGTTACGTATTTATTGGACATTTTAATTTTTAATTAGTACTTTTACAAAGTTTCCTTTCATCTGCAAACAAAGAATCTCTTATAGATGCATCACTGTCTCATTCTAGTATTTGATAAATGTTTCTCTCAAGGAATTAAAGCTCCCATTAGAGCTTTAATTGGTTCAGTTGAAAGATCTAATGAGACTAGAAAGTAGTAGTTAATTGCTGATGTGGTGATTACCATGGTAATTACTCAATACAATTTATAAGCCACATAAACCACACACAGGTCTGCACTGAAAGGACTTTGAAATACAAGGCTTTCTGTCAGATATTGATCACTATATTAAAACTAATTGAGCAGCAGGCTAAGTCTGTTCTCAGATGATGGGGAAACATGTGTGAGGGTGTGGATTTAGCATACTTAGCCACGCAAGTCTGTTTCAAAGCTGACAGTCGTAGAACTGCAAGCAGCTGTTTGTCATCAGTCATCACATCACTGATATATCAAAGCACTTCCATCACTGATGTTACATTAATATGCGAAAACAAAATCATTACATTACAAGGGTTGCATTTCAAGAAACACAAGCACGTTGCGAATATGACATTTCAATTCAATTCATAATATTCGCATATTTTTGTCATATCATTTTCAGTCTTTCTGCTGATTCTTAAAACCAATAAGCCATCGGACACTTCAGCCTCCACTTGGCATCATGATGAGGCCTATCAACGCCTCTGAGATGTAAAACAAGGCCTCTCCAGGCTCATTGTTTCATTATTTCATTAATTATTTGACCTAATTATTAAGATGAGGTTTCGGTCCGTGGCTATGATTGGCTGAGGCATGTTTGAAGCGGCTGTAAAACACCCAACAACGGCACACCTGTGACTGTGAATCATCGTGAATTTAAATGTTACTTAGGCCGATGGAAAACTGCCACTCACACGGGTAATTATACACTCCTGCATGTGTCGCCTAGCAACTGCAGTGTTTTGTTAAGCAACAGCTTATTGTTTGCTGTCTTACTTGTGATCATAGTGTATTGTTGTACAAAATCCTCATTGAATAAAAGTACAAGCGTGCCATGATACCATTTTAAACGCCCAAAAGCAAGATTTTACAGATCTTTACACTGTTTTCTAAAACTCTGCTGTAAATATAAACGTCTCATATGTTTTTGTATTGTAAAACACAATAAAACATTATATTTCATAATGTTTTGATACATTTTTTGTAACAAGATACTCCTGATGTTGCTTATACTGTATGTGTCTGCACTATATGCCCTGTGGAAGATAAATTATTAGGAATTGAAAAAGCATTTTTTTTTTTTGAGGCAGAGAAAAATATTGAAAACTATAATAACTGCTAAGTCCAACCAAAAGGTGAAGATGGTTTTCAAACTCTTTTCCAAACTCGTGCAATGTCCTGCATGCCCACAAGGGAGAGTTGTTGAACTATAGATGAACTATTATGCTTCATTATTCACATTAGAATAGTTTAAATATATGCTACTCTTATGATTATAACTTCAATATAACATTCATTTGACCATTTTTATATTGTTTGTGTAAAGACCGATTGTGACCGATCGAATGAATCAATAATCTGTGAGTGCACTCAGAAGAAGGACACACACCGACATAAACAAGCACTAACAAAAGACACATATGGACAGACAAATAAATAGCAGTGGGGGTTTATGGTTATGAGAGCAATATTTATATGAAAAAAAAAATAGTCCGACATAATTAAAACTGAAGTGTTTGTTGGAAATGAATATTTTGGATAAACACACACAAACAAATAGCAGTGCCATTTAACCAGGCTAGTGTCCTCATGTAAACAAAGTGACACTGAAACAAAATCCATCAAATGTCTGTAAGCTATTCAGATAGAAGGCTGTTTCCAGACACAGACATGTGTTTCCCCTTGATTTTTTTTTTTTTTTTTTTTTTGTATTTTTTTTTTATTTTATTTGCAAGAACGATTTCTGGAAAAAATTGAGTAAATATGCGCAGTAAGAATTTATTTCCTCTGCCATATTTCAACCGATTGAGCGTCATTAAAAACAGCACTGGGTCATTGTGTTTTTACTGATATGTGAGGGCATTTTGGGGGAGAGACTGAACATATTAAGAAGTCACCAGACTGTAAACCCCACACACAAAATATAAACCATCTTCCTTTCGAGGATCATTAAAGACATCAAACTGCTTTTACTATCAATATTCTTTCGACCTGCGTCTCATAGTGATTTTCATCCTTTAAAACCCAATCAATAACGGCTAGCAAAACTCTCTTTCTCTCCCCTCCTCGCTGTCTTTCTCCCAAACAGGAGAGAGAGAGAGAGATAGAGAAAGTCAAGTGCCATATAAATAAAAAGGTCTTGCCAGAGGCACTTACTCTGCAATCTCCTGAAAATTGTGTCTTAGCTCAGCTAGTCCACTCAAGTCACATTGGAGAATGGGCTCCAAATCAAAGCCAGAAACGCAAAGCCCTGCGGTCATTAGAGAGATAGGGGAGTGAGGAACACATAATAATGATCCATTAGCTTTCTCTCTTTGCATATTCTCAAGATCTGCCTCTTATGGTAAAATAAATCAGCTTACTAGCATGACTGAAACCGAGAACATAAGCACACGTTCCCCTTTCCCTGCTTTTCAGCTTCCTTTTGTTATTCACGTGGAGGATTCACAATTGCATGTAAATCAACACTATTATTGTGGAGAAATTTGATGAAACATTCTTAGAGCCAATGTTGTGCCTGTCTGCCTTGATGCTCATAACAACTGACATTCTATCAAGGAACAGTGTGCTTCCTCGTGCCATGAGCCTTGTATATGGCGATTATCATTACAATAACAATGACAACATTCATCTTTTTGAAACAAGGCTTTATTGGCTCTGTGTATCAATAGTAGAAAAGGTAGCAGGCAGAAGTGATCATCGCTTGGCCGCTCTCTCTCTTTTCCTGTCTGTTTTTCTCCCGCTTTGCTTTCTCTGGTTCTAATTTAGTCGTCCTAATCATAAAAGCATCAGTGGGCTGCTGTTGCAGAGTAAACCAAGAGGTGAAACGTGCCCCTAAAAATTCCATTTTCACTCAAGTGGACGAGCACAACAAGGAACATGCAGTAGACAGAGACAGACTTCTCAGCTGCCAGATCAAATGGCAGAGGGGCTGATTATTAGAGACAGACAACAAACAAACCCTGCTGATGTGTGTTTTGTTGTGGTCGTCCCAGTGAGCACGCAAGGTGAGGTACACTTGGACATAGGCGGATCAACTTGGGGTGAACGTATAGCGGCTTATCTTTTCAGCTTTCTTCTTCACACACACACAGAGATTGGTGTCAGATTGGTTTTTTACCAGCGTTTTACAGTGAGGAAAGGTTATATTTCTGCTGTTTTGAGCCCATGCTTTTTTAGGGCAAGGGGTCGAACGGATGCTGTCTATCTATATTCTCTGCCATTACATTTCCCCATCTACGCTGGCAGACCCTCTGACTGCATATAATTTGAGTCATCAGTCTCTATTTCTATGCAGCAGATGTTTCCCCATGTCAGCAGGCCCTCTGACAAAGCAAGATGGAGAACCCTCCTCTTTTAAAGTGTTGCACATGAGTCTCCCTTCTCTCCTTTCTTTCCCTCTGCCCACATCAACCTTTGGGATCCCATGGGACACTGTCCTGTGCCCAACCCTGATGGTGGGAAAACACATATTAATTGATACCTGTGCTCTGAACCTAAAATTAAAAAGTACGCTGGAATGACACACGGGAACAAAAGGCATTTGGTTATTGTATTTTTCTTGCGGTTGGCTTGATGACTCATTCATCCTCAAACATGGACTGGGATCCTGGAACCCCTCTGAAAGCCTGGTAAAAGACACTAATGGAAGGTGATTAATAGGCAACTGGGGTAAATGCTTGCTGTGATACTGGTTTCATCACTGATGTGACTGAAAATGGCCATGACGCACCTTCTCATATCATTTTTGCGTGAGGGTGAGCAAGAAGTGCAAAACAGAGCCGGAATAACGATTTCATTAATTTCAGGCAGTGACAGAGCTGAAACTGGCAGATTGGAATATTGACAAATGAATAGATGTTAAACCTGCCTCAATATGAAACAGTAAATTATTAAAAAGCCCAATCATATCTGCTTTTAACAAAATATCTTTAATTAAAAATAGTTTTTTATCAATAATAATATTTAAAATAATTTTGGTAAGATTTAACTGTGGGGTGAGCATGGTGTGTGCAAGAAAGAAAGGAAGAAAGAAAGAAAGAAAGAAAGAAAGAAAGAAAGAAAGAAAGAAAGAAAGAAAGAAAGAAAGAAAGAAAGAACTGGGAAATACCTTCAAACAAGGTAAAAATAAAGCGCTGCTCTGGTGTCTATTCTTCAAATAATCAGCGAGGGGAAACATTTAATGGCCACTCTTATTTTGTATAATGCCAATTTATTTATTTATTTTTACCGTGTTGCGTTCAAATGTTTTACACACTATTGTTCTGTGACTAGAAATAAATCCAATGTTTAGAGGTAGAAATCTAGTGAGAATATTTTAATGGATATTTTAAAACACTAGAAATCAGTTCTTATTTATTTATTAACGAGGTAGAAATACGATAGAAGGACACTAATTTAAAAAAAACAAAAAAACACGCATCCTTTCTTAATAACGAATTCATTTCCCAATTAAACATTTTCTATGTTAAAGGCCATCTCAAACAGGACAATCTCCTGGCCTCGTGTGTGATGTATGAAACGCTAATTAGAGCCGACATGTTTTCAAACTCCCCTCAGGAGCGACCTGGAGAAACTGTTTCAAAGAAAAAACATCCTCAAATGGTCCCATGTAATATTTCCTCCTCTTGCCGGCAAATGAGTCCGGGTGGAAGAAAATTGCAGGGGTCATTAGACCAAAAGAAAAAAAAAGTGTCACAGTTTTCTCTGGGCATTCTTTGAACCGAGCGAGGGGATGTTATTGTATCAATTTTACTTGATAGACCCAATTAGACTGTTAGGCTTTTCCTCCTGAAACGGATTCTGCGTTAAAACGCGTTTGATTCCTGACATCAAAGTTGACTCAGACAAAAGTTTATTTTGGTTTTTGACGACAGTTAAAGTCGGATGACGATCGCTTACATTCGCGCAGGTAATATTTTATCTACTCGTAACTGTCTCGTAACAATTCAAATCAGCAGTTTGGGAAACTCAAAATAACATTATGAATGAAATAGAAGAGGATAGATTCATGTTTTCAGGATCATCGGCGGGCTTTAAGTGGGGACATAAGGAATACGTCGACTTGTTATAAAAAAAATAAAAATAAAACAAAACAAAACAGGATTTCACAAAGTGACACACACGGAGCATAAATCACTTCTGGACAGACAGAGACCCGAAACCGCATTGAAACTGTCTTCCTGCCACTGTATGGCGCTAGGGAACTGCAGGATACACGGCACTTTGTCTCCCATTTGGACATAACAGCAGCAACCACAACAGTAATAATAATAATAATAATAATAATAATAATAATAATAATAATAATAATAATTTACGTGTTATCTAAGAGGACGAATTGTTTTAAAATTATACATACTGACACTTGCATAATTATTGTTTTGTCATACTTTAATCTTAATTTTAAAAAAAATTGATATTCTCTGTTTTCAGCTCTGAACTTCCTTCACATGCAATATTTTTTTCAGTCGATGACAAAAAAATGCAGGCGATATTTTGGACATTTCTTTCTTGAAAACACAGTCTACCACGTTCATTTGCAAAGCCAACTAAAACCTTTTCCACCTACACGTCGAGCCTCATGTGTAAAAAACTAAATTTTGAACTGCATATTAAGACTAAATTTAACTAATAGATTTACTACGTTTAAGAACGCCTTTAAAGTTTAATTATCAGGGAATGTCGATGCAACATAGGGCCTGTTAAAAGTCGCATGCACGCAACAAATCACTCCTGAATACTCTGAGCTCCTGTGTTATTAAAAAAAAAAGATTATTTTTGGCAAGTCTTTCAAAATGCTGCAGCCAACTTTAACTTTAACTTGAAGTGGTAAAGAGTTTAAATGATCTTACTCTATCGGATTCAGGCCCGCTTTCTCTCTCTCTCTCTGCTCCACGGATACACAGTGTGTGTGTGTGTGTGTGTGTCTGCGTATGTGTATGTGCGCTTCCTGCCTACCTGGCGCTGCTGCAGCATGATACTGTATACTGTATGACTGGCATGCTCCCACACACACACAGACACACACACACACACACACACTCGCACACACTCACATCCTCACACACCGGCTCACATCCTCACACTACACTTTCCAAACAGCAGAACAAAAATATTCAAAACATCAAAGAAAATCATCCCAGCAAATTGAGCTCCCTTATTGCAAATACACCAGAGTTTTCCACATTACAGTAGCCTGCTGTCCCCCGCCCTCTCTCTCTCTCTCTCTCTCTCTCTCTCTGTCTCTCTCTCTCTCTCTCCCTCTCTCTCCTTCTCTCTCTCCTTCTCCTGCTGCTCTCTCAGTCACAGAGAGCTCAATAGTATGGATCAGTAAGAGTCACACAAACAGCTGGCCCCCGTTGACATCATCTGAAAGCCTCTCCCCAGTTTGACATTGGCACTGTGTGGACAGTGTGTTTGCATTATCACAGTTTCATAATGGCGGGCTCCTTTCCAATGCCAGCCTGGCTGGAAAACAGCAGAGAGCCAAATCACAGAATAACAGCAGTGCAAACACTCCATGGCGATCAGAGAACTGCGTGAGGTTTAGCCAGCCCTATGTTCAATTCCTGCAAACTAAATAACTCTAAGAAAACGCCTGAAAGTCAATTGATAAAAGGTATTTGGGAATTGCTGTGATTTTGATGCCGTGGTGTGACATTCAGTGCTCAGCCAAAACCGGTCAAGACTATAAATTAGAATTATTCCAGAAAATCTGGAAAGGATTTGAACAAACTGAATTTTCCACAATAGACCAGGTTAAACTGGTTAATGTCAGCGGCCTTATTTATTCAAAGACGTGTGTTTGCAGACACATTGTGTACTGTGTCTTGTCTTAAGTCTTAATGCAGTTTGCAAAGTCTAAAATGCTTCATTTTTAAATATATAACAACAATCATTAATAGGCGATTGGTTTATTTGTTGGATATTTTTGCAGGGGAGTTTTGTCTATTCATTTTCTGTGTTGGTAACACAATTGGTGAGCCGTCTTGCAAAATGAGCAGATGTAAACCAGCCTGTTCTAGCAAAAAAAACATGTTAGATCAAGCTGACATAGAACTTTCTAATGTTTCTATTCAGCCTGATATTTTTTTTTATTACATGATAATTTGCACACATTTATAGGTTGTCTTTATCTGGCCATAAAATTCTGACTGTATTGAATTCAGAGAATATTATGACTGGTGTAACAAACTCTCTTGTCTAAACATGCTCTGCCTGTGATGGATGAATCATGTCCGAAACTATTACATACCCCATTCAGGAGGAATCTCACGTTTCATTAAGTCTTTACAGATAAATGCATGTCATTGTAAAATGTGTGCAAACAGTCAGCAGCTGACCAAGTGATGGCAAGTGTGTGATAAGAGTGTAAAAGCTAGAGTGTGCAAATGCAATGACAGCCGAGGTGTCTCATGTTCAGTTTGACAGAGAAGTAGCTATGCTGCTGTTGTGTTTCAGGCTTCTCTGTCACAGGTTTGTGTTAACTATGACAAACAGGGAGATGAAATACCTGTGACAGGCAACGGAGATGTACACATTTGTCACCAGGGGAGTGCTGCACATATGTTTCTGCAGGCACAGACACACAGATAAATACGAAACAATCAAATTTGCACTCGCTATAATTATGCATATAAATAAAAGTACTGCAGAAGAAGATGTCAGCGTGTACAAAAACAAACACAGAAGCACATGAAAGCATTATATAACAAATATTGCCAAGACTAATTCATCCGTCAACCTCTCAATTTTTCTCCCCTTATCTGACCCTCAAATCAACCATCACATCCTCAGTTCTCCACAAAGAACATTTCTCTGTGTGCGTGTGTGTGTGTGTGTTTTTTTTTTTTTTTCCTTTCTCCAAGCTGCTTGGATCACGACTGGTGACGAGACCCTCTACCCCCCCTCCAACCCCCCAAGAGAACAGCCTTGTTTGGGACTGTCAGTCAGTCTGGGAAAAAAAAGCGCTCCTTGTTCTGTCTGTTCTGCTCATATCATCACCCAACACTCCCACTCCCCCAGAACTTCCACTCCCAAAAAAAAGCGTCTCCAAATCTGATTATTCTTGTGTTTCATCAGGTTGAGAGATTTGGCCGATGGCGTATTGGCATTTGACTTCTGATTTATCCTCTCTCCCTCTCAGCTGCAAATGGAGCTCTGCAGCTGGCAGCAATTGCACGAGGAGTATCCGTTTCATTAAATCCTATGCAGAGTATATTGAAATCTTTCCATCCTACCAATTTGTTTAGGCGCCACCGATAAATTTCACCACTCTTCCGTACTGTTGTCGTTCTATCAGAAACATGTTTGTCGAGTTTGTTTGTTTCACAGGAAACGGCAAACAGCTTCCTTACTACAGTACAGACATAAATGAGTTAAGCAGTTCTGTAGCCTGAACTTCAATTGTTTGTGTACTTTAATAACTTTGCTGTATCATGACCTGAATGGCTTCAGTGACCCTAATTTAGAGACATCTTTTTTTATCTTTCACAACCCCAATCTCTTCCCTTTCACCTGTGATATTGGAAGCCAACAGAGGAAGGTATTCCTCTACCACGGCCGCCCTGCCTGTGTGTCATCTTAGTGCCACACCTCCACCCCACTTCCATTTGCTGCCAAGAGAGAGATGAGTTCTTAGAAGATAAGAAGCAGATCTAAAGTGACAGCCAAATGGAAAGTCTTAGACACACTTAAAGACATTGGCCACAGCAGAAGAAAAATGGAAGAAAAACACTGACATATATATTTTAAAAAAGTATACTCCTTCCACTACAATCCATGAACTTCCACTCTTTGTGGTATTGTGGCGAGTTTTGTAAATAATTTCTTTCAAAGTAGTCCCTCTGCTCTTCTTTATCACTGGTTGTCATTGTTATGTCACATTTTGGGTGGCAGCCCCGTCTCCCAAAAGTTAAATTCACATAGAAATATTTTGCCTCCACATGTTTTATAGGAGAAACTGAAGCTTGGATTTGATCTGCAACCTGTTCCCTGGCAACACCAAATCTTTATATTGACGTTTACTGCAACTCTGTCAACATATTTATTCTTCTACTATATCGACTCCTGGAAACTGATGCATGATTCATATTTTTTGGTTATGTTTTGGCACCTTTGTTTAACAAAAACATGGTAGTCATGGATACAGTTGGAAAAGGTCATGCTGATCGGATGCATGGATATTTTCAAAATGTTGTTTTCCAAATAACTATATTTCTTTAAATGAATAAATAGTTTAACATTTTAGGAAATACAGTAACACACACTGGTGCACCAATACATACACTCATTCACTCATTCTGGTGCAGAGCTAGATAGAAGAAAATTGATACGACTCATATTTGTATGTTAAATATGGAGCCAGGAGCTTAACTTAGCTTAGCAAAACACTGACGGCTATCCTCCAAAGCTCACTATCACACTGTATCTTGTTTGTTCAATCCGTACAAAAAACGATGTCAAAACAGTGTTGTTTTTTTGGGCTTGTGTGTCGGGTCTAATTCTTGGCCAGGAATGGTAACTTCCTGGAGTTTCTGGAACCAAAAAATACTTGTGTTTTTATTCTATTCAGTTTACACATGGATTAAACAAACCAGATATATCATGTTCATTAGTAAGTTTTAGAGGTGCTGTAAGGTTGGTTTTGTTAACATAGCCTTTTTCCAGTCTGCTCAAAATGTCAAGCTTTTGCCCAAACCAACTCTTTTAGGTCTTACAATACGCCTAATACAAACTCAGTCTCTGTTGTCAAAGAAGTCCTGCGCATTGGACACCACAAACATCCACGCTGACCTCCGGGCTAAAAATATGCTAAAGTAAATAATGCAAAAATTATGTTTCCGCCAAAACGTATTAAGCAAAGTAAATTAATGCTAGATCAACACATTTCGTAGGCTGTTTGTCCAGTGGATTACCAAAATTTTCCTATTGAATCCACCCCCTATGGTTCCTGTGTGCTTCCTGTGGGCTCCTGTGATAGGGAAGGTGACATTGTGTGCGAGCATGCGGTACCTCATTTGTTTATGCTTTGCCTGAGAAGGTTCAACACCCTCCTCATTACTTCACACTTCAACATTCACTCCCTCCGACCTGCTTTCCCAACAAAGCAACTGTGTAATGCCCTGTCTGTCGTCTTCCCCCATCTTTTATGAAAAACACACTCTGACCTTCACCGGCCTCCATCAGCGGCACCGCTGATCAAAGACACTGATATGACAACTAAATTTAGAACAAGCACCTGCCACCAGTGTGCTGAAAGTGTGTGCTTCATGTTTGTTTCTTGATCTGTGCATGTGCAAGTGTGTTTGTTATTAGTTGGCGTGTACTGTGTGTTTGTGCTTATTACCACATACACTCATAGTACACTCATATACACACACAGGCACAGTGTTTTCTGTGGCCCAAATTGCATCTGTTCATTGTTGCAGCAGCTCAGGCCATAGTACACACCATCAAAGAAGAGTTGCCAGATTTCAACTGATTTAAATAGATACAAAATAGACATTTAGCCATATTATATGACTTTATATTTCTGGAGCTATGTTTATATTGTAATATGTAGAACAGAGCGGTGAATTAAACAATAATTTGGGAGTTCTTATTGCCATTATTTTTCATCTGGAATCATATAAAGAAAAAAAAAAAGACCCACACAAGTGTGGCACACTATGAACTTGACATCCACTGCCATGCAATTGCTCCTGTGCACTCCTCGGGTTGCCAGGGTAGCCAACCCAAACCAATTCATGGTTCCCCAATATTTTCCCGAGAATGGTATTGTGCGATCACAAAACGTGCATGCAGTTGAATGCCCTTTCTCCTCATAACCACATTTAAAGATGAATTGCCTGTGCTCCTCATGTAGGATTCTTTTATTTGGCTGCAGCACTCCAGTGGATGGAGTTCTCCTTTTGCACTGTTTGCTGTTGTTGCCGTTGCTTTTGTGATGATGTTTGTGGAAAACCTTCAAACATCTGAGCCCAGCAGAGAAAAGATAAGTTAGTAAGTTATGTGTGTTGTTTTAATTATATCATGTATTTTTGCACACAGTGACAATATCAATTTTATTTTCTACATATTTGAAAGCCTGGTTTGTTACGCTTAATGCACTTTATCCTTAGATCAAAAAAGTTCCATACCCAGCTAGTTGGCACCTAAGTGAAATTTGCATGTACTTTCAGTGTTGGTTGTTCTGTGATGATGATTAGATGAGATAGAAACTATAAATCTGCCACAAGTGAGAATATAATAAACAGGTTGCCAGCCCAGGGTGTGTCTTGCTCAGTGAAATGAACTCTAAAAAGCATACACAGAGGTGGATGGATGGATGTTTTTACCTTAAAATTAAGCCGTCTTGGCTTTAAATGTCTTTGTCTTTGCATCTTGTGTTTGCATGTTTTCATGGCTTTTCTCCCATAATATAAAAGATATGCGACTGTCTCAAAGCTGAGTCTCAACTTTTGACCCAACCTCCACAGAAGAATATCAGTATCGAACAATTATGCAAAACCAAATCATTTTGTTTTTTTATATCTTAGGCCAGTGTTTTTCTTTTAATTTTTACTGTTTTTCAGGTTTTTCTTAAAGGTTAGGGAAAGATTGTGGTAATATAGTAAATGAACTATGGGCAATATAGTTAGAGTTTGGCAGCTATCTAACATAGTATAGGATGGGAAAAATCGTGGTTACAGTTAATAAAATAGCATAAAATGTTAATTGCAGGCCTGTGAACGGACACAAACTTCAGTCCCCTTCATGAAAGTCAAATGTGATTGAACCACATCCACCACATACTTTCATTCTTGATACATGGACAAGGACAGAACTACTTACAAGGACACACTACTTTCTACTACTAAACTGAACATTGGCATCAGTTATTCTGTTCTGTATTTTTCGCACCAAGTTTTTTAGTTTAGTTTTAGATTACTATAATACATTTAAGTTGAGATGCGGGATCATCCAATAATTCCTGGGGATACTGGGATATTGGCCATATGTGCATAATGAGAGTCACTGTCACTGTGTTGGCCTTGCAGCCTGTCCGGTTGCCTTTTTCCCAATGCATGCTGAAATGAGAGAAAATGGTGAAAAACAGTGCACGATTATACCCACTGCACTTAGCCTGTCCAACTAAAAGTCAGTCATCATTCATTGGACATTAAATAACGTGAGCCAACAAAACAATTGTATTACTCCTACTTTTACAATTACTAGAGATTGTTTGTACCCTTGGAGGGCTATTCGGGAAACATAAAGTGCAACATGATACAGTATAGTGTAGTATTGTGCAGAACAAGAACACGTTTCTACTGCACTATCAAAAAAAAAAAACTAGTATATGTTTACTTTCCGTTTTCATCACTAGAACTGGAGTCAATTTCCGTTGCTACTGTTACCATTAGGCGGGTATTAACATGAGAGCCAAAAAACATGTGAGGAAATGAGAGTGAAGAAGAGCAGAGTAAAAGTGACCATGAAGGAGGCTAAAAGCATTTTTCTTTTTTTTTCTCTCCTCCTTGTCCTCCTACTTTAGGCCTTGGGGAGATAATGAGGGTCTTGGCTTTGTAAACATTATTTCTGGCATATTGCAGCTGCCATCAGCTTATTTATGGCCTGAATTTTAATAATCTGGGAGCTAATATGCTTCAGAGAGAAGGAAAAACACACAGTAAAGCTTGAGTACAGCCAAACATTGCTTTCCTACCCTCAGCAAGGAGGCCACTCAACAGGAACATCAAACGCTCGCTCTCCCGTGCCTGGCCCACGTTAATTGTACATCTATTGTTCCCACATAGGTCCCTGGGAACCAAAGAAGGAGAAAATTGGCAAAGAAAGGAAAGAGGGAGAGAGAGAGAGAGAGAGAGAGAGAGAGAGAGAGAGAGAGAGAGAGAGAGAGAGAGGGAGAGAGAGAGTAATGAGGCTGAAGCTGAATAAATACATTCTAAAACAATATCAGACTGACAAAGGTTTTGATGCCTTCCCCTGGGCTCTCTATTGCCTGTATCCCCATTACTCACCTTAATGACAAGAGAGGCCTTATTAGAACAGGCATGTTCTACACATATGCTCATACAGTAATACACCTCAGCAATAAATGGCCTATAGCTACAGACTAGACCAGATGTGAAGGTGCTCCGTGCTCTGTCAATGTGACTGAATTCTGACTGGAATATATAATGAACTTTACGGTCTTTTTAATTCCCTGCAAAGTGAAAAAGATGAAGATTTTTTCTGTAACGTCATCCCCAGGTTTGCAGCTTGAGGCTACGTTAGCCGGCATACAACACACTGTGCAACAGTACAAAATAGTGTCCTCTAGAACAACACATGCACACAAGCTTTATCTATCTGATGCTCGGATTGTCAAGATGAAATCATGACAGTGTCCTTCAAAACCTCATCCGGTATACTAGTTTTATACTAGTGTTTTATGATCTGACATTGCCAAGGTTTGGTCAGGGTTAGACACTTGGCAAAGTTTATTGAAAGAGCATGGTTTGAAAAAGAAAAGTCTTGCTTCTTTTTATTTAAATAAAACATTTGTTGTCGACCTTTATCACAATAATAACTGCTGGGTTAAGGCTAGGTAATGATCACAGTCATAGTTAATAGAAACCATTGTTGACTGACGTAACAAGAAATAAACAGCTGTCTTCTTCTTATTTACCAACCTATACATGCCAACTTCCTCCTTTCATCCCAACAGATAAGAGTCATAATTACTATGGCCACTAGAGGTCTTTGTCAGTTGGAGGTAAACAAATGCTGTTTTGGGAAATTTGCTGAATCGACTGATGGTACAATATCCTTGTATATATTTATTGCCTCAGGGGATCCTGTAATAAGCTGCATAAGATTATTGAAGTAGTTTATAATTACACTGGCAATTCAAATATTAACTTTGCATGTCTGTGCTGAATAACATTGCCCTAGGAATAATTCAGCATTAGTATGGAAGCCACAGTGTCCTGTTAATGGGTGCAACAGCAGTTTTTCTTGAACACATCAAAGCAAGTACAAGACGCAGACACGCAGGAGATGTAATTCTGTTCGGCTAAAGAGTGACATGTGACAGAAAGAAAAAAGAAACTACAGTACCGGGCCAGTCAACACACAGCTGCTTGACTCCCATTCTGCCATGCAGGCTGCGAGGGAACAACCTAAACAGGCAGTCTGCAACAAGACCAAGGTGACTGCAAGTTTAAAGGGCAGGGTTCAGAAAAGTAACTGACCCCATCCTGCCTCACACACTCCCTAGCTGTACATATTTACGAGGTGTAATTTTTATGTGAGCGCCAGGCAACAACAGGTTTAAGAGGGCCAGTGTAACCTTCTTGGGGCCCAGGGTGACCTGCACCCTGGCTACAATAGTTTCCCTGGGCCACAATTAGGACCGGGGCTTCACTGAGTCACCCGAGCGTCATGCTTCTATGGAGCCTTATTCTGGCTCCAACCCCCTCCCCACTCACTAGCTGGCTTTGAAACATTTGTAGCTCTCCCTTCCCACCAGGCAAGTGAACAGTTAATTCATATAATAAACCAAATGGCAGCATGTGTTGGACAACTAGCTGGACATTTTTAACACCATCTGAAAAGGTGGAAAACTGGTAAAAGGAGATTGAGGGGCATGTTTTGAGTTTCCACTGAGCAGAAAAACACAGAAAAGTATAATGAGAATAACCCATCTTCCTTCCTCTCTCCTCCCCTTTTCGCCCCTCTATCTCTCTGGCTCGGTGAGCTGTGACAGTTGCTGCGATGCCCTGCGACACAGTGAATATGCAGCAGGGGCTCACTGGTTCTGGCCACACAGACTTGTCATCACCGTTCAGCATCAAACCTCAAACTACCAATTAACTCCTGAGCCCACCCCCACCTGCCTGAAGGCACAATGACCTGCCCCCCTTCAGTCTGCTCTATTCCACACAGCTCTAACCCGCACTGCCCCTCATCCCCGCTCTGCACTCTCTAAACATGCCCCATGAGATGCCTCATGACTCCATGACATACAGATGCTCAGAGATATTCTTCCCCATCTGTGTGTGTCTGCCCGTCTGTCAGACCTCTGAACTTTACAAAAGAGGATAAAGTCGATTTGTCTGTGTTTGTTGCAGACGGAGATCTGTGTGGCTGTAGCAACTTATCATTTGGGAGTAACAGAGAAGGACATGCTGGGTTTGGCACACAGGCTGAGGAAGCAGGCAACTATGGCGCATGAATGGGCTGGAGGATATTCAAGTCTAGGTGGATTCAATATAGGTCATTTAGCTACAGGGGCTTTAATTCAGTTTCAGAAGATGCTCATAGTGTTGCAGTAGTCACATCACACCTGTAGAACATCAGATCATTATGCCTAATGCAAACAAGCTGCCATGTTTACTTGTCATATCTCTTGATGTTCTGCTATTTTAGTAGCTGGAATAAAACATATTTGAATTTTCTTGATAATTACTTTACAACATTTTCTTTAGCTAGTTAATTGTACGTTTACTTCCTTCATTGGAGTGGGCACAAGAAAGGCTGAAATAAATATAGCAAATGTGGACAATGCAGATGCAGTCTGTTTTCAAAGAGTCCAAGTTATCTGTTCACTCTCTGTCTCCCCTTTCTCTCTCTTTTGTTCTCGCTTTTCTGGAAGTTATGAAAATTACAAACAGCAAATTTCAATCAAGTAACTAATATTTAAAATGAAAAAATTGCTATTGCTATTACCATGTTTTAAATCTTAATTGTGTCTTGTTTTGTTATTTTGCCTGAGTAGCTTTTTTGTTTCTTTTGTTTTTAAAGGTGCTACTGTATATAAATAAAGTTATTATTATCATTTATTATGTATATGTATAAATTCTCACTGGCCGAGCATTAGCTGTGGCAGTCTACGCAGTTTCTGTGAAGTCATTAGCCTTGACTGCTGGGAGGAGAATGTTTGACCTGAAGTATCATGAGCAAACCGCTCATTGTGCATGTCTGCAGGGCTCGGTCCCCTTTGCTGTCCCACAGGGGACGTTCTGCATTAACATTGACACATCACATAGCGGAGGATGACACACTCCCATAGCCTCAGTACTGGCCGCAGTTCCTATATCCCTCCATCCTGCATGATCCAAGAGGTCACCCCCTCAGCAATCAGCGATCCCTTTCACCTTCTGTGTGGCCCTAATTACAGGATCACTGGGCTCGGAGAGATGCTTTCTCACTGAGCCATGACTTTTCAGTTCTGCTCATATCCTGACATTTCATAGTTTAGCACAAAATCACACACATCTTGTGAACACACAGTTTATGGATACAGATGGCTGTGTGTGTGAAACATGTTGTATATCCACTGTTCCCAATTATTGGAGGACGTGTTTTAGAGGATAAAGACTTATCTGGTGTAAACTGGCATTGATCAATCTATGGAAGAGCGAGCCCCTTTTATATATATATTTATATATATATATATATATATATATATATATATATATATATCATAAGCCAAACTTAAAGTATCCTTATGAGTACTTACTGATTGGACCAAAAAAGGGAGGACAAGAGAAAAGGGATACTGTAAACAGATCACTTTTAGACTTTTAGACAGATGACTAGACCGTTGCCTCATTAAGAGTTCAGATTTGAGACAGAATACACTGTAAGCCTTGTTTAATGCAGATGGATGGTGACAATGCTGAAGAATATGACCCATTACTTGATAACTTGATAAGTTTTTGCTAACCCTGTGTTTATTTAAAACCTGCGTCTGTCTGAAATTATCTTTTGCTGTACTTTTTTTTTTTTTTTTTTACATTTTTCCTGCCTGATTATTTATTGCCTTTTATCTTCCCTTCAAACGTGTCTATGTTGATTCATAGGAGACATGTGTTGGGTCAGTTGTTCACAGTACAATGGTGAGATGAGATTTGTTTAGCTTTGTGACATGAGGTACTTCCCAGTCTGCTACACTGTACAGCTTCCTGTGACACATAGTTACATCAGTCATCCAAAGTAGTAACTCACTGGACGTGATAGATAAGACAGAAAAAAAAATGAAGTTCAGTTGGGACTATGTTTACGTTCTGTCTAGCACACAGTTGCTCATTCTACTCTGAAAAGGCTTATTTTGGGAGGATCAAGGTCACGGTAATCTCAGCTGCTCAGCCTCTATCATTTACCATCTGTGGGAGTTGAGCTGGAGAAAGGTGACGAGGCATTTTATCAAATTTGGACACCTCTGCTGACAGTACAACAATGGAATCCAGATTTCTGTGTGGACACATGATATGAGGAGCGTGAGCTTTCACTTTACGCATCTTGGCTCATCTCTTCCTAGCTCCACAAATCACCTGTCGGCTTGCCCGCAATCACCAACAGGGTCAAAGGGCTTCTCCTCATGCTTGTCAGTCACAGCAGTGTCCAATTTGAAGCCATGAACTGCCCGTGTAGTTCGGTCCAGGTTGAGAGAGTGAGAAAAAACAACACAGAAAGGCTAAAAAGGGAAACAGGAAGTCAGATACAATAGAGGAGACCTTTGATCCATGATGAGGGAGAAGACTTCCCCTCTGGGTGCAAACTATTAATGTGAAAGTGACTCTGCCCATTGCACATTTGTTACAGCGAATAATGGGCCTAAAATTAGCACACAATGGCAGGCAGACGGGCGACACTTGCACCCAGCCATGCGCAGGAAGGGAACGGGAGGTAATTGTATAAAAATGAGTGATTTGTTGAGGTTGGGGCTGGTCAGGAGCGCCGGCCGGTCGGCATCTAAGGGCAAAGGAGAGGAAAGATACGACAGACTTTGATGATCAAGCTCCTCTAGCATTGCCCGCATGTTACTGTGGCTGTGTAAAACCAGTAGGTGTGTAAATCTGTTGCCATTTACAGTGTATGTTCATGAACCCCTAAAGGAATTCAAATGTTTTGCTTAGGTGCGAGCTGAAGGTTCACAATTTAAACCTGTCAGCAACATATGTGCAAAAACATTCGTATGTTTTATATTTGTGCATCTTTATGCTGGTGTTTTTCATAAATGTACACATGTGAAACGAAATAGAGAATCCAGTGAAATGAAATAGAGAATCATGACTTTAAGTATAGGGGAGCTGAAGTTACAGTAATTCTTAAGCCAGTATTTGATTATTCCCCCCTATTTTCTAGGAAAATGTCAGAACATCCAGGAAACGGGATGAATGATTAGAGGAAGTCGACAACAGTATCACAAAAGGCTATGCAGTGAACTGTGAGAAGAACTGCAGAGGTTCACAGACTCTTGAAGAACAGTCAGGAGACCCGTAAACCTCCTTTTGGGATTTTAACACAGTCTGCTCACCACTAGTACACAGCAGCGGATAACAAGAACCGAGCAGCGGCAGAGATTCTGTCTAGTTGAAAGACAAGCTCTGAAAGGCCTCAGAACCACTGTTCCACTAACAAAAACACCAATTACAAAAACCCTGATGGAAAGCGGATTTGATTTGTGAAGGTTTTACAAGGCCAAATGGAGAACGAGAGGGTGAGAGAGAGCGAGAAAGCGGTCTGTTGTGCATTAACTTTTTTGGACAGCAAAGAGTTTTTCCCAGGTGCTGAGGGATTCCAGAGATGCTGATGGGAAAGTGTGTTATTTTCTGCTTGTGTTTGTGTGTGTGTACACGTGTGTGTAATTTTATCATTTATCAGCAGGACCTATAACTTATAAGCTTAAGAACGTTGTTGAAACAGAGGTCATCTGTACATGCATGCTCACATAATGCATGTGCATGATACGAACTGCTTTTACCGCCACTTGTTTCTCCTTTTAGTTTTAAGAGACTGGCCAGCAGCGGAGATTAAAAGATCTAATTTCCAGTGAGCACCGGTTACTGAAAATGTCTATATATGGATACACACAAATGCGCATGCATACAAAAACAAACCAACTGAATTAGCAGCACAAAGATAGACTGAGATAGAACAGTTAAATGTTGAAGTTGTGAAGCCAAGAAGCCGCAGCGCGACGTAAAGTTTTGGTCTCCTCGCAGCTGAAAAAAGGCCCCAAGCTAGACGAGCCCCTACTGAGGACACTTTCCATGACCTCCTGTAATGAGAATGGCAAAGTATGTGGTGGAGTTTGGTTGTGGAAGCAGACAATGGGGTCTGCTGGGGATCATAAAATACCTGTGCCAGACTGATTAGGAAGAAAGCAAATATTCATTGTTACACGCTCATGGGTGTATCTCCATTAAATGGCCGCTATTTACTGGCAACACTATAAAAAGGAGTGTTTGTTTTCCCTTAAGCTTCGGCTGACCTTTCTCATTTTTGGATCAGTGTTATATATTAAAATGTGAGTGAGTATTTGAAACAGTGCACAGATGGTCTCCATGGCCTGCTGCTGCTGCTGAAGATAGATAGATAGATAGATAGATAGATAGATAGATAGATAGATAGATAGATAGATAGATAGATAGAGGGGAGTGGGGAACTTTTTTGAATGCTGAGACATGAAGAGAGAGAGAAAGAGAGGTGGAGGAAAATAGTGTCCCCAGCTGGTTTTGGCTATCTAATAAACATGTAAACACTCTGCGTTCTCTACCTCATTAGGTGATTGCAGAGGCCGCTTGCTCTCCATAAATCAGGGCCCAGGTTATCAAGGCCTCTGATCTTAACTGTAGTGGGCGCCCAGCTGTCTACAGCCGCACTGACTAGGAACAGCAGGGTCGGAGGAATCCAATTCCCAACGTCTCCCACCTTTCTCATTTTGCAAATAAAAGAGGAGATATGCTCGTAAGTGCGTGAGTACACATGCTAACTGGTCATCAAACTCAAGGTATGTTGTTTGCTGGACTGGAATGCTAGCAGAAAACTGACAGTATAATGTCTCTTTTACAGATGTCAGGTGACCTTATTTGCTTGATCAGTGCTGTGTTTTTCCAGGAGATCCCAAAGGTGCTGCTTCATCACGACGGTGAGAAAAGCGTAATCTCCAGAGACCGAGCTTGACTGAAAGATGAAAAAGTTAAAAGAATGAAAAACGGCTGTGTGAGTTTGACTTCAACCGCCTCTCATACCACCATAAAGGTTACTACTTGCCAGGTTCAAGCACAGTATCACTCTCTTATTCCCTAATGTAAAACACACTCTGGCTGAGTGCTACCCAGCCTACTACGGTAAATATACAGTGCTAACTTTCCATGGACTCTTCTACCTGTACTTTTCTCGTAGTTGACTGATTACGTTGACTGCTGTAAACCTAAAGGGTGTTAATTTAAAACAATCTTAAAAATCAAAGAATAAAGAATTGAATCACATCAAGCACAGCACTCACAGAGTGGTCACCACTGAAGCTAATCTAATTAGATTTAAATTATGGATAATGGTCTGACAATAATTCCAAGATGGTTTGCAAATTGCCTGTAATTAAGAGCCATAAAGTCTTTACTGCCACTATACAAATAAAAGAGTGTCACATTGTCACAGTTTAAGTTGTTTTTGAGAGCCTTGGCTGCAAATCTAATGTCAACACCATCTACACAGCCAGTTTAAATGTTCAATTATAACAGTGATTGAATGCGCAAAAGATAAATCAGTAAAAAATAAAAGATGTCATCATATTAAATCTGAGAATGTTGCTAGTTCCAAAGATGAATCCTTGTTTGAATTACAATTTGAATTAACTCTAAATTACCAACCGCCTTATATATTGAATATTCAGGCGCGTTGTTTACAAGAGTTGGCAAGGATATCAGGGGGTCTCGTCAGAGCTTGAATTTTGTTTAAGATCTGTAGATCCTTTTAGGCCCTACGTTGGGTTTGAAAGCCTCTCACTGTGGACTGCTCGGGTTTCCGGGCAGTGGGTGCTGAATGATCTTTTCCCTGAGTTGAGCCCATGAGACCTTGTCATGAACTGATGCAGCAAACAGGTGGATGCACAGCCATGAAACATGTTAACAGCTTACAACGATGGAGCCATTCCAGTGGATAGTTAGTTACAGTTAGTTACGTCATTGCCCTGAAGCCTGCGCGGCCGCTGTTTATCTTCTTCAGTACGATATAGAAATGAAATGTTCCCAGCAACTGTTTGATTCATACTAAAACAGCCAAGGCGAGCAGAGGGAGACTGCTGTGTCAGCATGATCTAGAAATGCATTTAGACTCTTACCCACTACAGTTCATTAAAATATGGGTGGAGTTATAACTAAGCCTCCATAACTTTAGGGGGATAAAGTCAGCACAAACTTGGATAAAATGAAAACCACAAAAGAGTAAAATATTACAGTAATTAAGAGATTGAAATTTGAGTTGTGACTTTGCAGCAGATGTGACATCAGTCAGAAGATAGATTCTTTATACTTGGTGATGCATGCAAATGATTTTTGAGTAAACCTTTGTACTATAAAAACAAATTTGAAATCATTTCACCATCCCCACTCTGTGCCCCTTATGTCTTGAATTATGCAACCTTGCACTCTAGGCACAATCTCCCGTGCGAATTGCGCCACACTTTATGACACACCGAAAACTATTTAACTGTTTATTTTGGTGAAATTTGTCACACCTTTGGCCGCACCCAAATTTGTGTTCTCACTCAATGTTTTGTTTAATGGCTGTACACCATTTGGCTATGCCAATCTTCCTGTTTTTATAAAATGCCATGGGTGTCGCAACTAGGTTAAAGGGAGTGCAGGTGGCAGATGGGACAGATAATCCTCCTCTTCATTCATTTCTATCAGCATATAATTAAAAAATAGAAGGCGTAACGCATACTTTAATTAAATGTTTTTACCGTTTGTAACAGAACATTTTCCAAGGGAATCAGTGGGTACAACCATGACAAGGTGTGTGAATGAAAAATGTTTTCATCAGTCTGTTTATGAAAAACATGTTTTTGCCCAGTAAAATTCAGATTTAACCTTTAAGGGTCCTTTGATTTGTTTAGATAAGGAATAGCATTCACCTCACTTTCCCCACCAGCATTTCCTGAGCAGTAATAAAATAATTCATACCACTGACCCTCTGGTCAAAAGTCTGGGACTGTTTGCTGTTGCTACCTCTCTGTCATAAACAGATGTGAGCATTTAAGAGCATATGTGTATGCCAAAAATGCAATACAGAATGGAAAATCCAATATGTTAAAAACATGCATGTCAAATTTTATTCATAAGTTAGTCCAAAGTTGTAGCAAAGATATATTTGTCAGATGAGTGCTATCACAATTATTTTTAGGCAGGTAAAGGGCGCAAAATGCATAAAAAGAGCATTCTAAGTAAGTATGCTTTGCTGTGCTCTCTCTCTGAGTTCTCTCTCTCTCTCTTTCACACACACACACACACACACTCGGAAACACACATGTAAAAACGTCTCCAAAAGTTTTTAGCCAGTTTGAACAATTGCTATGACTAGAGCGACCCTTGTGATGGCAATGCTGATATTGGCTTAAATTGTTCCAGTAACATTGATTCATTATGTGCTTGATGGCGGAGGCACAGCTGTCGGCCTGGCAGAAAATGAAAAGTTTGATTGTAATCTGGGCTTCTCTCATTACTCACTTAACGCAGTCGAAGTGTTGTAGCAAAGAGGTGAAACAAAAACAAGAGAAGAGAAGAGAAGAGAAGAGGCTACACCCACAGTTCGGCAGTGAGCAGACCAGATGAGCCACTCTTGGTGTGATTAGTCGAGCTGGTGGAGGTGAAGTTAACATCTATTGACAGGCCGGGCAGGCCACGGCTACTCTTCACCTCTAATCAGCCCTACCCTTTAATCATGTCCAAGGCAGGGACTTGATCTCCAAACTACTGATGAACGGCACTATTGGATTACCTCATGACCTGGATATGGGCTGCACAGAAACTTATGTTCTCTGCATCGCTAGCAAAAAGCACAAATACTCTAAATACGTTCACATGCTGAGGGCAGCTACACATGATTTTCAACCCTCGACCAAACAGCATTTGCTTGCATTCCTTCCACATTTGGGCCAGCTCCTGCTGTTTTTTAAAGTAAATACTGTCTAATGGAGTCTGTTGGCGCGACTGGCAACATGTAATGTGTAATTTGATGGGAGGCTGCAGAACAAGGAAGCAGGGAATATCCTGGCCACATCTTTAACCTATTGAGGCAGGATGATGTCATGATTAGAAGAGGAAATTGGGATCCCTCCAGAGCCTAAACACCCGAAGGCTGTCGGGCCAGTCATCCAGACGGCTAGAGGGAAGGAGACAGAGCCAGAGAGAGAGAGAGAGAGAGAGAGAGAGAGAGAGTGGAAGAGGGAGATAAAAAAAAAAGAAACGAGAGAGATGGAGGCTTGGGTTGACCCACAGTGTCAAGATCAAAGCGTTGCACCACTTGGCTGACGAGGGGCACACTCCAGGGATAAGTGTGTGTATACGTGTTTGTGTATACGTGCATCATGCCTGGCCATGGACCTCATACAGCCTCTTCAACCAGACCTCATGTCAAATATGCTGCGCTATTAAAGATATCTAGTCTCCTCTCTCTTCTCATCTCTCCCCCTCTTTGACTGATTCATCATCTCTCACGTGTGCACAGACACACACCTCATAGAAGAAGTCGGCACGTTAAACAAATCAGGCTGCGATGCTCTTCGTGGCTTCCTTCCCTTACAGTGGTGAGACACTGAGAGGTGATGAGGTGAGGGAGACGGAGAGCAGAGACGTGGGGGGAAAGAGAGCCAGGGAAAGAGAGCAACAGAGAGAGTAATTGTACTTCTTTGCGCCCGTACTAAGAAAAAGATTCCCTCGCACGGCCCCGAAACACTCATACATGCTCTTTATAATCACATGTGTTAAATCCCTTAATGAGCTGACCACAAGGCTCTCAGTTGAGAGCATAAGAGGAACAACTGATGGGTTGTAAGGATCAGGGGTGTTTTGACATTTGTTGGTTCTTAGCAACACTAAATCTCTCTCATGCACTGATCACTGGAGCAATTATCCCCTTCCTTGTCTGAGAACTCAGCTGAGTTGAACTGGAGAGGGGCCAAGATGGGCACAAGGGATTCAGCACTGACACACACTACAGTCATTTATTCACCCTTTATCACTTCCCTGGATGTTTTTTTTTGACTAATCCAGCCAATCAGAACCAGTTTTTGTCTTCTATCTGAATCCTGCAGTAGGAAATCCCCAACCGTGCTTTTCCCAGCTCTTTTTCTCTCTCTCTTTTTTTTTTCTTAGTTTGGTAATGACGGAGGTTTATCACTCAGAAGGTCACGTCCCCAAAACGAACTCTCTATTAGCAGAGAAAGAGAAAGAATGCTATTCAGAGGCAGACTCTGGTTGGTAAAGATCATCAGGCGCTTGGCAACTGACATCTGCAGACATGACCTGTGCGGTGCTCATGATAATGTGCTCAGGCTGGAGCAGGTGATTGCAGGTGTGCGTGAGAAAAGAGAGCGAGGTTCATAAATGTGATGCTTGACCACATTTTTACTTAATATTTACTTAATAAAGAACAAAATGAAGATCCCCAAGTATATGATAATTTCATGCCTTCCTTAAGTTTGTGACTATGTGTTGCCCCAATGACCCCTCACAAATCACTTCCTTGTTGATAAATAGCTTTGGGCCTTGTTCTGCTCGGATGTGTTGAAACAAGTCTAATCTTGCCCCGAGGTAAAGACAGTGAGGGAATCACTTAAAGAGTTTTAAAGGCTCATATTTCCTCCCCTCACCACATAGATTTCGACGTGCCTTATGACCTACAACACCATGAAATATGTTCTCGCCTCCAACTAAAACAAACAAAACATAATTCTTCATCAGCATCTTCCTCAACAAGCCGGACAAGGCAGAAAGAGAGAGGAGGAGAGAGGTCTGTGTGGGGGGAATCACTGCAGGTGTGAGCTATGTGACAGTTAAAAAATGATTTAGAGGGTCAGATGCAAGCTTAAAAACAAGTTCATTCGCTCTTTTTGCAAGCATGTCAGTCTGTGCTGACAAGTGAGCAGATTTGGACATGATGATTAATGGAAAAAGGCATAGTTGGGACAATTTGGCCGTTGCTCGCAGGCATACGGTGGGACTGTATGTTTTTTTGGCAAATGCTGTAAAAAAAAGCGAGAACCTTGACACTTCAGAAGTGGGAAAGCAAACTCTGAGCAGTCAGTCACAGCACGGCTGGCTGTGGTCTTTAAGAATCACAGCGAGTTCAGTAGCTATCATTTCAAAGGGGAGCCAGTCATGTGTCTAATGATGACTTAAAGCGATCTTAGAGTGTCAGTTCACATGGCTTCCTTGTAATGCTGAATTCATCGTTCATGGGAAGAAAAAAAATAACCACATTTCTAAGCCAATTTACTTTTTTCACTTGAATTAATCACAAAAAAAGCTGACGTAATATTTCCCCCCACAGTCTGAGTTGATTTTCCTGCATGATTATCCAGGCAATATGGATGCACTTGAGGAGGATATCCAAGACTATAACTAGTGCTCATCAGAAGTCACCTGATCCCTTGTGGAAGTATGTTTTAAGACCCACACTCCCTGGCATCCTGAGTTTGTTTAGGCCAGAACCTTCACTTCCTCCTGGTGTGTGTAAGTTTAAATACATATGATAGCATTAACGTGTATGGTTATGACTGCACTTATGCTGTCAAAATCTCAGTGAAGGGTTGGTTGATTGCTCTGATGTGTGTGTGTGTATGTGTGTGTGGTTGTAAATTTTGTCAGCCCCAGGATGACCCCTGTCCTTCTTTTTCAGCTTGGCCAATTTCACCTGAGCCTGTGCGGGTTCTGGGTGGGAAATAATAGGCTTGGCACAGCTCTGGAAGCTATTTGCCATCATCGTGGATTGATTGGAGCCATGGTCTGGCCCCCGTCAGCCCGGTGGAGGGGTAGTGGATAGAGGTTGCTCGTGAGGTTGAAATTAGTGAGGGGTAGCATAAGGGGCCTCTGGTATGGTGTCAGGCCTGATTAGGAGGATCCTGGGCCCCTGACACACCACAAACAGCGTGCAACCAAAAACTTACACATGTGCGTGAACCATCATATGCACACATATGTACACAGGACATGATGCCAAGAGCCTCATGGAGAAACAATCTGTAGAAAATATGCTCATCTCAGAGCATCGCTCTGAGAAGACAATTCGTCATTCTGCTGGAAAGGATTGGCTCAAAGCTAAAAGAAACCAAAGACGAAGATGATGCCTGTACAGGAAGGGGGAAGCCAATGAAGGAATTCTCATTGATTTACCATTGATCTTCATCCCAGATCATTGCAGCTTGTGTCTGAAGATTTACTTGGCTAAAGACAGTGAAGGCTCCCCTCCTGAACAGCATAAGGAAAAGGTAATGGGAATAAATGTCGTCAGAATCTCAAGAGCACCTTTTTGTCAGCAAATCAGAGAAAAGCTTTTACAAAAAAAAAAAAAAAAAAAAAACGTGACAAGGCTGCCAAATGTAATATCACGCCTGACATGTGAGTGGAGAGCACTTCAACAGTTAGCCTATCAAAACCCGCTTGATCTCACACTCGTCGCGATTACATGACACATTAGAGCCATTTCATCGCGGAGATTCACCCCTTTTTTTATCCTCCCCAGTCATCATGGATCTTTCTCACTTGTGGGAATGTCTCCTTTTTAATAATATACAGTTGCATTTTGTTAACTCCAAAGTAAGGTGCGGCTGCCTTCAGCTCAACTAGGCAAGATGAGGACAAGTTAACAAGAGACTGTTTAAATGTTAGCCAATAAAAAATGGTTACACTTAGCCTATGGAAATATACAGACATAGTTAAAAAAGGGAGTAAATGCAGCACTTTGTATATTTGGTATAAAGTTGTTACTTTCAGTATTTTAGGCGATTTCCGCCACAACATAATACAGCCACTAATACTTTTTGTTTGACCCTGTTCAATTGATTTAAAGGTATAATGTTTGGAAATCTAAAAATACAGGTGCAGAGGGGATGCAAAATTATTTAAATGAGAATGAATCATTTAAGTAGTTTGGAACTCAACTCCAAATTATGTGTATTAATAATATTCTAGTGCTTTATATGTGCATGTCTGAATGAGTTTAAACACTTTCATAATAATATAAATAATTATCCCGCTTTATAAAATATATCTTTAAAAAAAATAATTAAATCGTTTCTCAACACAAAACAATATATTAAAACAAAAAAATAAGAAAACCCTCTTTAAAAGGGAACTGAACCTGTTTCTATTCTCTGTATAGAAAAGTATGGAAACAAAGGAAAATTGACCTAAATGTCAGCAAAAATCTCAAAAGCTTTTTGTCTGGAAATCAAAGAAAAGCTTTTTAGAAAAATGTGACACAGCTGCCAAATATAATATCAGTCCTGACACAGTAGTGGAGTGAGCGTCCAGCCGTTAGCCCATCAAAAGCCTGCCTGATTACACTTGTCATGATTATGGGAGACATTACTGCCATTTCTGCTCAGATGTGAATCAAATATGAATGGCTTTTCTCTCTGAAGGGCTCAGAGAGGTAACGGATGTCTCTGGAAGGAATTTGGAGGTGAAACGTTATTTTGAGTTGATTTTAGGGGGATGGTTCTACTGAAAGATGAGAGTTGATGGCGAGATGGAGATGACCCAGTAAGGGCAGAGAGGGGGAAATGAGGGAAAGTGGTGACAAGGTGGAATGGCGGTTGAAATAAGAGAACGCATACTTAACTTCTGACTATATGCTATTCATATACTAACGTTCTGCCGTATATTTTGGACTCTTTATCACAGTTCCACCTGTTGTTATACTTCACCAATTTAACTTTCAAATTCGCTCGTCATGTTTCAAGTCAAAAAGGATACTAATATTATAATTTAGAGTAACACATGAGCTATCACATCTTGTGTGTCTGTGTGTATGCTTGGCATAATTAATCTGGGATACATGCAGTGTATTATGTAGCACTCTGTTCCACTAAGTCTGTTATTCGGATCTAATAAAGATGCCTTTTCCCTTGCTGCATTTGGGCTTAACCTTTAGCAATTACAGGGTCAATATTTCACATGAGAAATCCTCAGACTGGGAAAATCATTGTAACTCTGCACTTCATAAAATAAGGTGACATTTTCCTGCAGCTGTGCACAGATGAGTGCAGTTTTTGAAGAAGAACAGGTATCCCATAGAACATGTCAGCTGTAAAAAATGATGTCCTATTCGCCCCCAGATATTCAGTAGTATGTTGAGTATGAGCCACTTCATTGTCTACAAATATTTTGGACAAGCTAGTGACTCTAGGGATGACAATGTTGACATTTCGACAACTATTGGGTATATTGCCTTGAAATTTTGTACAAACATTCATGGCCCCGAGAGGATGAATCATACAGGTGATCCCTTGACTTTCGCCTGCCTTTTTCTCTGGTGTCACTATGTGGTTTACATTTGTGGCTTTAGTAAAATGTCTTGACAATTATTGGATGAATTGCCATGAAATTTGTTACAGGCCTGCATGTTCTCTTCAGGATGAATTGTAATATGGATTCTTTTACTTTAATGTGAGTGTCTTCATAGGTCAAAATTTCAATTTGTCCAAAACTTTGGTTTTTGTCCAAATACCTGCAAAACTAATGACACTCAGATCAAGTCACAAATATCAGTTTGCTAACATGCTAAGTAAGATGCTGACCATAGTAAACAATAAAACATCTGCATGCCGCCTTTAGCATGCAGAATTTCAAATGTGCGAGGATCTGCACTATTTTTTCATGTTGTTTAGAGCGTGTGTGGAATATATCTTGTAGCATGCATAAGGTATGCAGCTTTCTGCATCAGCATCTGTTCTGATGTCTTGTCTTGTTTGTCATTCAAAAATCAGATTCTTTATGATCGGCTGTCAAAGCATCTGCAGATGTTGTTATTCCCAGATTCAATGGTCATAACATACTCTTGTAAAGTAAATTAAAACACTCCTGATCCCTTGAAAAATGTACAATACATGATGCACTTTGAGTGTTCTTGCCTTAAGTTTGCTATGTGAATAAAGGGTGAGACTGGACTGCAAAGCCCTTACTTGGCTTATTTTTTGTTTCCTTAGACAGTATGTTCACACAAGAGTACCTTGTCAAAATACCCCTTTCCTTCTGTGCAGTCACAGGTCAATCTCTCAGAGTGTTGTACAGGATGCCATGCACATCAACACCAGAATCAGACAGACAGACAGACAGACAGACAGACAGACAGTCAGTCAGTATCAGCCATGAAATATTCAGCAGTAAGTGCTTTTCTTCTGGCTTCACCACCACTGAATGAGGTAGCGTTAAACCTGTCTATCACTTGTTCTTCTCCCTTTCTCTTTTTCCAGCCTGTGCCTTAACTCGCCTGTTTCTCTTGCCTTAATGTCGACCACCTCTATGTTTCATTAACAAACTCCCAAACGTTTTACTGGTGCAAGGCATGACCTCACCAATTTATGTGTGGTGCGTGCTAGAGTTTGCGTGCATGTTCAACAATATATGTAGCAGTAACAGAATGTTGTGTTCATGCTGCTAAAACAACATCCTCAGGTCGGTCGAGAAAGAAGGGCGGTGCTTGTTACACAGGCTGTCGGTCTGTGCTAGTTTTTGCCTAACCCTTTCTTTTCACGTTACTTTTCTTTCTTTTTATTTCCTCCCTAATGTTTTCAGTCCTTCCTTAACATTCATTTCCTTTCACTACTCGTCTTTTTTTTCTCTCCCCCTTTATTCAACAGGTATCTCACCCTTTTTCACCCCTCGTTCTTATTATACCTTCCCTTTAACTTCACACTGCCCTTCCTCCACTGGCCATATCTTTGACAGAAAGGGATTACGTTGAGGTGCTAATGCGGGCCACTTTACTCTAGATAAGCTCCATTTGTCAACACGCTGCAATTTCCATACCAGACACTGACAAATGTTTGAGTGAGTCATTTACTTACACTAATATCTGATTAAGGTATGATAATGGTTCACATCTTTAGCTAAGTGAAGTTTGGCCAAATTGAACGAGTAATTATCTGAGGACAAATCTCTTGTCTTTCAGTAACAAACACTAAAAAAGGAAATTATTCATACACAGTACTAATAGTAAATGTTTTCTTTTTGAATATGATCCTAAATTACGGTGTCTCCGGCTGGATTACACACGATATAGCATCCACATCCCATGACAAATGTAACTCGTCATTTCTTAATTACCCCAGTTTTCCTTCATCTTCAATTTTACCTGAGGTAATTTGTCAGTAAATATTTATGCAAAATAACTCATTATTGATTTTTGAAATAATAATAAATGTGTTGGACTGACCCTTTCCCTCTCATGAGTATCAATCAGCTGTGCTGTGGTAATGGGGCTATTGAGTTGGCATACTGTATGGTAAGCGCACAGCCTCAAATCCAGTAGGGTCTGTGGATGGCGCCACTTGTAGCCAGCCAGTCTCTCCCTACCTCCGCCTTCCTCCCACCTCCCTAGTGAGGAGCACTCAGAGCCAAGGTCCAGGAATTAGCCCCAGCACCCGTCCAGACAACAGATCAATGGGCCCGGTCCTGTATTGATAGGGCCACTTGGGCTCCAGAAGTGCCTGCTAATCCCTGCAGTTTATCAGCCACACTGGCTGCCGGGATCTGTTGTCTGGTACAGTTCTCTGTCGAGCAGACAGGCTTATGCCTGTGGACTCTCACTCTCTCACACACATATGCATACACACGCTTTTCTGTACACACAATTCCTCGCGCACTTTACCCCAAACCAACAGCCACACACTTCTGTCCCTACCTCTCTCATCAACCTCCCTCGAATGTGGCGTCAATTGCATTACCTCGGGTGTTAGGGCTGCAAGCTATAGAGTTGCCTTGTTTGAGTTAGCCGTGGCTGGGTGGCTGTAACTGTATCCAGTGTCCTGCTAAAGGGGCAGGAGGCTGGCTGGCTGGTAGACAGAAAGTCTGACCGGAGTGTGGCCCATTGATTCTAATGGGCTTTTTAGGGGGCCTAATGATGGGAATCTGTTCACGCCTCACTTGTCACGCCTAATTAAGCCAAAGCAACAATGAGTCCATTCACACTGGCTCAAGTTACCTCTCCCACCCTTCCCTTTGGAGCTGGTTTTGCTCATTTTAGCCAGGGTAAAATGACGGGCTCATGGCTCATGCACAGATTGGAGACTTGATGTTGTGGAGCCATTTTGCCAACTCCCTTTTATGTTATCACTGAATCAAATGGGATATCTATTTCTCTTGTCTTACGCTAAAATAAGTTGCCTCTTTTATTAGTCGTATGCATTTTATTTTCCCCTTAAACTAACAATTGTCAACGATATTTTACCCAAAGGTATATTCCAATGATTAGAGCTATGGACTCCTCCAGCCAATCACAGTGTTTAAGTACTGATCACACACTTGGGAATTGCAGTGAAAGAGTCCCAATTCCCTAAATTGTATCCACATTATGGGAATTGCCTTTATGATGGCAGACTGTAATGGTTTCTGGGTAAAGTGCAGAATGATTTAATAATGGGAATTTGGATGTATCCACTGAATTGACTTAAAGTTCTGATCAATTATATACAAGCAAGCAGTGAAAATCTACATGCACTGACGCCTGTGACACCAATTTGTCACTGAATGCTCAACACACCAGTATCATTCCTCCCAAAAGCAGCTTAAATTTGCAACGATCTTTTAAGAAAACCACTACAAAAACACCAATTTGCCTACATTGGTACTCAGTTGTTAAACAGTACAGAAACACTCACACTGGCTTAAGAGATTGGAAAAAATTGTAGCAGTCTGCTCTGTTATTGTCCATATTGGCAGTTTAACATGCATTAATTATGTTTGTTTTTGTGTGTATGTGTGTATACAAGCATGCGTTATGTTTGTGTAGTTCATCTCCTGTAAGGTCATACCGAGTAGCTTCCTGTCAAGCCCAGCGATGGCCATATATCAGGTGTGTGATGGAACCAGCAGATAAACGGCATGCACCACCTTGCTCTCTGGCCCTGTTTGTGTACACATGCTTTTAGCCAGCCACTTAACTGCCAGGATTAGGTCTGTAAGGAGATAATTGCGGGGTGAATGTAGACAGCGGTTGCTGTGTGTGACTCAAAAGATCCATAGACACCTTTTGTCAACCTCTACCTGCGCTTTTGTCTCAGGGCGGAGTGTCTCTGTATGGAGGGGAGACGAAGAGGGC
The DNA here is from genome assembly GCA_028641955.1 of Protonibea diacanthus. Taxonomy (NCBI): domain Eukaryota; kingdom Metazoa; phylum Chordata; class Actinopteri; family Sciaenidae; genus Protonibea; species Protonibea diacanthus. The sequence goes on along the minus strand of CM053991.1, from coordinate 10,348,141 downwards.
ACAAGGTAAGAGAAAGAGTATATACTTTTGTCTGTGTGAGTGTGCAGCGTAGTGTGGTGTGTGTGTGGGCTGGACGTTACCTTTGCAGCGAAGACTGTTTGTTCGTTCTGACATGAATGCTGTCTAAAGCAGGGGAGTGTCTGTAAATATTGATCTCCTGTCTGTTACTGCACGAAGCACTCTGCCGCAGACTAATTCACCCTCTAGCTTTTCTCTGTTCACCTCCTGTTCTATTCATCAGGCTGCCTGACATGGAGACAATAGTTCAAATATGACATGATGAGACATACAGTGTACGGAACCTTACGCAAGATCTAAAGGTAATTTTAATAACAAGGAACAGCGGCTCCCATACAACTCTTTACTGCATCAGACTCAATCTCAGATTCTTCTTAAAATGAGTCTTTTGTTAAACCAAATACTCCCAGAGTGCATGCATATTTTACTAATCAATGAAATCATTTTGACAGTTTTATGGACGAACTTGCCTAACTGGTGTTTGTGTTCATTTTGAATACAAGGAGCTGTCAGTGAGGAGATGAATGAGAAATTTGATTCGGTGATGCACATGACAGGGTGCTGTAGGACTTAAATATAAGCAAAAATGTTGAGCTGAATGTTTGTGTGTGTGTGTGTGTGTGAGTGTGTACGTGCGTGTGAGCAGCACTGTTGGCACTAAGCACTGTCATGCTTCTGCTGTATGTCATCTGACCTTGCACCAACACTCCTCTGAAGCGAGTCTTGTGATTGGTGGAAAGACAGGAATGACAGCCCTATTTAGAAGACCTGACCGCGACTTCAACCCTTAGCCTTCAGAGGCAGGATGAGGAAATACTGAGAAGAGAGAAATGAATGACTGCCAATAGCAGATACTAATGCATAAGGCCCTGCAGCTATCATTAAACTTTTCAGTCACCAGCAGGCTGCGATTTAACAAGCAATGGGTTTTTAGGTAAACAGTAATACAGAGCATGAAAGGAAGGGGCTGGGAGAAGGTTGGGTTCTTATCTGTGTGTGAACGTTGCCTGTTTATCGCTGAATCTCAGTGTGTACTGTCTTTTAGTGTGTGATTTCACTGTACAGTATTCATCCATTCAAGATTAATTATGTAAGGTTTTTGCCAGTACGTGCTTAAAAGCATCACAAGAAAACATGTCTGGAATAGGACGCCCTCATTATTGAGTTCGCACAGTGCCTTAAACGTGGCCCTAAGGTGCTGCGATCATTTGGGGGGGCCTTGATGACTTTACTTCAGCTGCGTCTGGAGTATGTCCAGCAGATGATCCTGATAACACCACTTGTCGTTTTACCAAGCATTGCATCAGTTTGTCTTGTTAAAGGCCTGGGGTAGCTGGATCATGCCTAACATGACTTTAGATGCTGTTAATGTGTAAATGAATCCACCCTAGACCTATGAATCATCTTTCGCAGCACAAGTGTAGAGAAAGAAAGACAAAATACGAGGACGATCTTCAAAAGTTCTGTGCTGAATAGATGTACTCTGCCCTAAGTCAGCACTGGCCAATAGTCAGAACTCCTACTCCAACTAACTGTATATCTAGAGTAATTTATTTATTTATTTATTATATTTTTCAAGACCAGAAGGGATGCATATGAATTTTCCTGCCACACAAGATCACAAATTTCATAAATCCTGACAATTCAATTATCCCACTATCAAAATATTTTAACAGCTTGTTGAATTGAAATAATCATGTTATGTTGAGAGTATGAAATAACAACGCTACAACTATTTTCTCTAAATGACAAAAAGGACTAGTTTGTCTTGTGCATAAAAAACAAGTTTGTTACTTTTATAAAATAGTCTTCCTTAGACTTCCATATTCAAGATAAGTTTGCTTACAAAAACACAGCGTAGCTGTATCTTAATTTATCACTTGGTTGTCACTCAAACTACTTTTTTTAATCCACCCACTCCAGCCTAGTCACAGTCCTCACACAAAAACAGGCCAAGAGCGACATCAATTCTCTTCCTCCCGCCATGCTCACACGAAATCACTTGTACAGTGATAGGGTTTTTTGGTAAGCCCCTGGGGACGTCGGAAACAAACTCTCTGAATGCTGCCTTTGAACAGCAGCTCACAAAACAAAGGAATCTTTTTTGATTTCTCAGCATCATGAGAATCATTTATAAGAGGCACATTGAGCGACCCTACTCAAGTTGTACTGTTACACAATTGTTGTTTCATTCCCAACAGCCTGGCTAAATAATCTGTGACTTTGGAGAAGAGTTTACCACCAAATCTATCTAGTAAGGACAGTTAGTACCACAGGCTTTGTCAGGGACAGATGACAGAATCAAGTGAAGTGTAAACTAAACTTTAACCAGCTCTGAAACTCACTTGACTTGTCCTATTAATGAACTGATGCCCAGTAATGTGATTTGCCATTACCCAAAGATTTACTGTGTATTTGTATAGAACAGCAAAGCTAGTGTCTTGCAGGGGCTCATAAAATATATTTCTATGCGTGAGAACATTTCAGATCTGCTGCTTTCTACTATTCCTTTCAGGATAGCAAGCACACCAATAAACTGAGTCTCCTCATCCTCGAGATGGAATATACACACACGTCCATCAGCACCATGCACAGGCCGTATTCACAGCTGTCTCAGTCGTGCAAAATCAAAGATGGTGGCGCCTGGCCAACATGGTGAACATGACATCTTGTCCTTGCGTTTCCCTCCTGACAGCCCCTGGTTCTTGTCACCCCAACGCCGTCCTGCCTGCCTTCATAACCTGTTGGACAGCACAGCATGTCACAGGCCGGGCCTCATGGCGTGTCACGGGGCTGATCAACCTTGTGTGGCAGCTACCTGACGCCCTGTCTGGCAGCTCACCTCCATCACTGTCACGCTCTAACATTCCAGGTTCTCGAGGCCCCATCACAAGCATGATTTATAGCTTCGAAAATGGTGAACGCTGGGGCAACGCTTTAGAAGCTGGGCTCCACTTTTTTCTTGGTTTACTTCTCAGGCAACTCGATGCGTGCCAGTGAGTGAATAGCTTTCGTGGTATAATCAGACTTTCCAAAACTAACTTGGTAATTTGTTCGTCTCTCTGGCTCTTCGGCTACGTTATAATTGTTGCGAATGGAAGTCTGGTCATGCAGCCTGAGGGTTGAAAAGCTTCTAAAACGTCTTTGTCTTTAGTGGTGTTTGACAATCAGGGTCATCTTGATGGCTGACCTCTGTGTTGTTCAGGCCATGCTTGAACAGCAAATATGTGTATTGAGGTGCACTGATCCAAGCCACCCGCAGACACTGAACAGGTTAGTGGTGACAGATAAGTAGCGAGACGAGCCCTGACAGGTCACAGCTTCTAACACGACGTGACACCTAATAAGTGGTGTTTTTCCCCCAGAAACACACATATGCACACACGAGAGAGCGTGGGGCCTGAAGTTTCCCAGAATAATAGAAGAGAGGAGACTTTTTGGTGGCAAGAGATGAAACGGGAGAGGGAGGTAGTGGTTAGTGAAAGCACCACAGAAGGTTTCACTCCCTCAAGCCTCCACATTGTAATGTTTTGAGTAGTATGGAAATAGTTTGGTTTTCGTCATTTTGTTTGTATCATCAGCAGTCAGCAGCACTGACAGATAATTTCTATTTTGTTTGATTCCACTCTTTGATTTTATGTTTATGTGTCCTCACCAAGTCTCATAAATGAAAGGAAGGAATTGGGAATATCAACAACTCTGAGTATCGTGTTAAAAAGCCCCGGATTATGGTTTTGTTTGTTTATGCTGGTTTTTATTCATTCACATTGTTTTCCTGAGGCACATTTGAGTCTACAGAGATGAGGTTAGCAGCTGGTCATGTCTCTGCGATGCTTCACATGATTTAGCCAATGTGAATGGTGTTGTTTGTTGTGGATAGAAGGAATAGGCCCTTTGTCAGATTTGGGGGATTTTTGAGAAGAGAGCGCAAACTTAAATGTTCTGTCATAATTTTGCAATTTACAAGGCAGACTTGCGGTAATGTTTGGTGAAAATGTTTTCTTAAAAGTGGATAACAAATTTAAGAATTTAATTTGATATTCTCTGTGGGTATAAGAGCTTGTTTATTATTTACAGCACAATAATGGTGGGCTTGAGGTTCTACCATAAAATTTCAAATTCAATGTCTATTTTGCACAATTATATAAGACATATATCCACAACAGAAATGTTGTGATGAGCAGATAAATATCTTACAGGTTTGTTTCTTTATTGTAATAATTCAGCATTTTAATTATTCACTATACAGACTTTTTTTTTTTGAAAATCCTTTCACATTCTTTCACTTCCCCTTGTCAGAAACATTTAAATTCTATGTCTTCAGACAGCACAGTTACAATTCCCCCGTGGCAGCACTGATCGATGATTTCAGTTTTACTTGGTAACCCAAGACTGTTTTGCAGTCAGCAACATTACCTGCTTCCTCGCCAGCCCTTTCAGTCCAGCTGGCACTTAGTCCACCTGACACAAGGGAGATGAATATGAAATGCCTCTTGCTTTGTTTCCCTTCACAGCTATTGTAGCTTCTGTGATTAGATTTGAGATTGAAGTGCCCCGTAAGCCGATCTGTAGGTGGGGTGTAAGACTGCCACCCTTTAGAAAGTACCTTGGCATGATGAACAATTGATTGCTCTTGCAGTTGAGTTTATAGCTCCTGGCATGTGTTGTCTATGGATTCAGTGGCATTTATACTGACTGGGTCATTTTTAGCTAAAGAGATTTATAGAAGGATTGAGGTGGCTGCATTTAGGTTATGTCTTCAATAATGTTACAACTTTCTGTGTTTAAACTATGGCCATTAATTTCCTAATTTAACAGAATACACTTAGTAGCAGTGAGATTATCTACAGTAGTCAGGTTTCCAAAATCTTTGTGTGCATCCCTGAGATCAGCAGTTGAACTTTCTGAACTTATCCAGTTTGGGGCATTCCCCTTTTGCTAGCACTATATTGTCACCAGTCATAATACTCTTGAGCTCAATGACAGTGGACAAGCTCTGTCCAGCAGCTACAGTTAGCAACTAGCATCACCTCTTGCTACCCCCTAACCCACGGAGCTATAGCCATACCAAGTCTCTTTAGCTTATCTGCTCCCAGAGAGGCTGGATGGGGATTGCATCTGTTAAAGCATGTAGCTGTCAGAGCAACTTAGCCACCAACCTCTCAGACGTGGCCCAGGGGGAGCTGTCCTTTCTGGGCCAGTGAAGCCCAATGTTGTTTTGGGGCCTTGGCTACGCTAGCATGTCTTTATCTGGATGGGATGATGGGCTGTATTAGTGTAAAAAAGACAAATTTCTTCTATCAACACAGATTGCAACAAATTCTAACCTAAGAGTGCCAGCTGTGTTTGAAATTTGATGGCGCCTGGATCTACAGATTGGCTTAAGGGCTGTCACTCTGGGTAGCGGTGATACCGGTGCCACTGTTGGTGTGTGTATGTGTGTGAGTGTGTAGACGGAGTGGGGTTTCTGTGGTTTCGTTGTGTTGACCATTTTGTGGTTCCCTAACTCCATGTTTTAAAGACACACAGGGGCCTTGGATTTCCAAGTGTTTTCAGCTGGAAATTTAACACTCTGAGCCCTCTACTCAGTGGCAGCAGTGAACTGTGATTAGATCTTTTACCTCTGTAAAGAGACTCGTGTTTTAAAAGAAAATTACAGTGTTGTCACTCTAATGTATATTTCCGTTCCGTTTCTGAATGCATAATTTGTATACAAGCTAGCTCACCACATGTGTCTGAAGTGTGTTTGGTTAAAGCCAGGCTCTGGTCCAGTGTTTTTCAGGATATAGATTACAAAGATTTATTTTAGGAGTGCGGGATAAAGTGGCAAACTGACAGACAAAAGACTGACACATTCATAAATAGACTGACAGAAATAAATACACATGTCCAACTTGACCTATACACAAATTGACAGAAATGGCACAAAAGCTACACTTTCTGATGACAATGTTTGATACCTTCCGTTTCCTAAATCCCCTCCTTTCTCCACAATGTCTCTCCACTCGGCGCTCCTTCAGGAACAGGTGTTAGCCAGCAGATATGGCGGAAGGATTAGGACAAGTTTGTGAAGGATTGTCAGTAGGGGCTGAGATTTTCAGATTACACATATATGCAGGGGTTGTGATAACACAGGAAATTCACACTTTAATCCGCATGTAGAGGATCTACCAAAGGGATATATTTCAAGATTTATCTGTTTGCACTGGTGTGTCAGTGAATAATGCCACCTAAGCTGTCAAACACACTGATCTATGCTGATCTATGTGACTGCAGCTTTTCACATTATTACTTCACTCATAGACGCAGGTATAGATGGCTTAAGTTGTGAAACTATTTTATTCATGACAGCGTCCATTTGTTTGCTATGGTTTACACTGTAATAGTATGATATTATGCTCCTTATGTGGCCTGCTAATTGCAGCTATATGATTACAAAACTTAATATAATAATGTCAATTTAATTTATCCAATTGGCTGGCTTGTCTCTGCATTAACTGATGCCTCTAGCTCCAGCCCCCTCTGCAGTGTGTCTTCTAAGAGCCTGCAGTCGAAGAGGGTCAATATCAACATATTACTGAGCTCTGACAGAGCCGCAGACAGTCACAATGAGACAGGATCAGCAAGTCAGCAGCACCTGCCGCTCTCTGCACGAGGCCATACACACACACACAGAGCCAAGGGTGCACAAGCAATACACTGACAGGCACAAACACAGATGAATAAACACACAAAGACACTCTCTCACACACACACACGCACAAACAGAGCTCAGCCCCAGCTTAATCTAATCAAGTGCGATGGCTAGCTCGATTAATAAAGCCAGCTATTGACTTCTAATTGGCGCCGCTCTGCTCTGCTAATTTCCTGGGACGAAATTACACTAATGCGGTTTGCCTGATGGAGTACTTATAGTTGGCTCCCAAGAGAGACAGGCCTTCGAGACGGATAGATAGCAAGGTTGGGGAGAGAGAGAGAGAGAGAGAGAGAGAGAGAGAGAGAGAGAGAGAGAGAAGGGGGGGGGGGGTGATGTTAAACTTTGATAAAGATCGGAGGCTGTTGTTTCAGTGCAGACCATTTTCTAATCAGTGGCCTGCTGTCTTTGGAAATGTCATCCAGGCTGGTGTAGCTTTACTGCTTGCAGAGGGAGAGAGAGAGAGAGAGAGAGAGAGAGAGAGAGAGAGAGAGAGAGAAGAAGAGAGGGGAGAGGGAGAGGAAGTGAGAGAGTTGGGTACAGGACAGCTCGGGCTGCTGACTTTCACTAGTGGAGTGTAATACTAGCCACCTGTCTACACGCTAATGAATTCTCTCTAAACCACTCACTTCTGAGTCCACCACTGCATGCACACATACTCTGTCCACACTCTCTCTATGCTCTGATCATATTAGTTCCCAGTTTTGGCAAGAAAACCTCAGATATCTGGTCACAGTCAAACAAATGCATGAAGCACAGACAAACACACACACATAAAAGAAAATATTCATATTTTGAGGATTAGGAACAACAGACTAAAGGCTTTGTTAGATTCCTACCATTATGTTTCAGTATAAAGTCATTGCTTTGATATTGTAATTTCATATTAGACATTCAATTCAAGAACTGCCACCATGTGCTTCTGAAAAAATCTCAACCATTCTTCACCCAAAACACACACACACAAGCACGTGAGAAAGTCCTCATGCGCAGACACATGCACACGCCTAAAGCCGTCTTAATTCTGTTTTCACATAAGGAGTATTTTCGTCAAGGCACGTTGACAGATTACCTTGTGAATTTAGCACTATCTGCGTCTTATTCTGCTCCTAATCCATATTTGTAATCTCAGTTCCTATGACAGTAATTCAAAAATCCCTCAGCGACACATGCTGTAATCCCCGGTTGACACTGATCTTGGAGGCCAGCAGCACCTGTTCCCTCTCAAGATGAGAGAAAACACATTGTACTTTCTTGAGATGATTTTTTAAATTTATTTTTCATCTGAAACACCCGACTAAAGATTCACAATGTAAACACACAGTTAGAAATAAATATGTGGGTTGTATGATTCAGTCAGTGCCTGGTTCCTCTAAATAAGATGAATAATTTAATCAAAAAGCACAGGAAGTCTTTTCATCAGGGACACTGTTGTTTTATGTGTTTTATTACAGTATTTCTGGCTAAATATCAAAACAAGCTGCTGCAAGTGTTTAGATTTGGGCTCAGCACTCAGGGAAATTAAGATAATTGGGTGATTTATATGAGTTAATCTAACGTCAGTCCTTTTCATGTAGAATTAATAATGTTGTTAACAAATATATCTTATTTTATAATGAGGATGTTGGAGTAAAATCCTGTTCATTCTAATAAAAACAGTCACAACATATTCAGTGCCTGTGTGGTTGTGGCATTCAGATCAACAGAATACGTACAGTGCATCATAAAGGACTGGGGTTAGAAAGATGGTAGATGTTTTACATGCAAACAATACTTGCTATTGATGAATAAGTGAAAGTTGGAAAAGCAAGAGTTCTTCTTTTTCTTAATCTTTCTTATCCATGCGTGTGACCTGGATTGTGGCAAGTTGTGTTGATCCAGTGTTAAGATCCCACATTAGGAAATGGATTGGTGTGTCTTTGATGCCCTAGATTACCAGTAATCTTATCTCCTCAGATTAGGAAAGATTAGAAGAGTGCAAAAAAAATCGGGTACTTATCAGGCCAATAGGGAGTCATCTTTACATTAAACTGGGATAAAACACAATATAACATAACATTTCTTGTCAAATTGTCGCGAAGCTGCAGGTAGTTTATAATTCTCTCATATGGAAGCGTAAGTGTAGCTTCCAGAATGTTTCATGGTACATGCTATAGTTTCTTTGTTTATGAAAAGATGTCCACTCTCCTTAGCTCAGTCAGCCGAGAACAATATATTTTGGGTCATATGTTTGTTTATTCAAAATCAGCTCAAACATTAATATCGAATACTGAGCATATGAAACAGGTAATCCATTTAATGCTCAGAATTACATCTTGTCTCGGGTTATTTGTCTTGCTTTGGTTATTCTTGGGTTTAAAATACAAGACAAATATGGTCAGTGTTTGTGTTTGGCTGTTGATTTAATCTGTCTGAAAGCCAGATTAGGTGACACTGGTGAAAAGGAGGGGGTGGTGAGGGGGTCTTTAAATGTGAGTGAAATTACTGAATTACTTTGCTCAGGGTCAGACAGTCACGGTGTGTATGTGCTCATTTAGATTAAATAAAATGTACAAGATTTACTGCGAATGAGAGAAACATCGTAAACTCATGCAGTCACACACACACACACACACAGCACCAGGATCCTGCACGTAGACACAACCTTGGAAATAAAACAAACAAACAACAAAAAAAAGCACACACACACACACACACACACACACACACGCACGCACGCACACACACACACACATACACACGCACACACTCACACTGACACACACTATTCCCACCCACACACGCAACCAAGAGACGCTAGTTCCTCTTGAACCTGGTCCAAACACACACTCACTCAATTAGCCGGAGCCGCCAAGGCGACGTCAACGCGAACTTCCAAACAATAGGCACAGGGGATTCATAAAGCACGGGGAGGAAACATGAGCTAATACCACTATTCCAATTAAAGAAACATTTGTTGCCTCTGACACCTAAATGTGATTCTCCACAGCTGTGGCGTGCTCCAGTACAATAGTAGGTTTGCGAGGGCAGGGTTTGTTGTATTGTTGGCCGTCAATTGTGTGAAAGGTTGAGTCAGGCCCAGGTCTGGTCTCTTGAGAGGTATGCTTCATCACAGCAGAGGAGACCTTTTGTTTTCCCTTTTCAAAGGATTTCCAGCACTCCCTGCTCCAATCATAGCCCCTATTCATGAAAAAAAACAGAGAGCTCAAGTGGATGGTGATGGAACATATAAAAGTACTTCTCTGGCTGTGATGTTTACTGATGATCGTTGTCTGAGGCCTGAAGGCTATTGGGAGGACAACCCACATGTAAAATGCTGTGTTCTTTGTAAAATGCTGCAACGATTCAAACGTATGCATACAGTTACATTACATTAACAGTGCAAACCATGTGTTAAATGATTATCTCCGAATATGGATTCCTTTAATTCAATAGATTATTTTTAGGGTAATTTATTTTCTCAGTATGATGTTATCCTATACCTATACAGTATGAAGTTGGTGTGTAGTTTCTTTGACAGTAGGGGTCACTCTTCTCTCCTCCCTAGTGGAGTATTTAGATCAGAGTCCTTACACACACAAACACACACAAACACATACACACATATGAACTGTCAGGCAAAGATTCATACATAAACACATGCACATACATGGTTTTGCAGCGTCGCACACACATATGCATGCATGCATGCATGCTCGCAGCCACTGCCATGAATTCAGATATACACTCGCTGCTCTCCATCTCTGTCTCACAGAAAGGTCTGCATGCATCCTATCACGGTAACATAGCCACCGACAGCAACAGCAGTATTGCTTGTCTTGTGGTAGCTGTGGTTAGTGTCATACAAGAACAGCTACTGAGACGCCCATGGACTCAGACAAGCTTCCTGCCAGGGGCCTGTCACTGACAAACCCAGGCTTGGCGTGTCAGCTTTCTTTGGGCCCGAAGGGAAGGACTTTACTCTGAGGAGCCATGGCTCCAGCACATGCCACACACTAGCCCCAGCCCAAATCACTAACCTGGCCACAAAAACCACGAAGCGCTGTAATCAGTTTAAATTGACAGTATAAGAAAACACTGATCATCCAACTTCAATGAAATACTCAACATCAGAGCAAACCTAAATGTAATATATATATAAACGATATACTTGTGTAATGCAGCAAATACGCTTTAATATTTGATCAAGCGGCCATCTGGATGCCTTTCTAAAATGTTTAAAATCATCAGAAACAAACAGCTTCAAGCATGTTTTTGATTTTCACACAGAAAACAAAACAAGAGAAAATAAAATTAAAGCATTCGGGAGGAATTTTAACAACACATTTATAGGAAATCCATGTAGACAAAGGACACAAGAAGTGATGGTGGGTTGGAATTTATCTTGAGTTTTTCCATCTTTTCTTTGTGCCTTCTGTTAGCACTAAGGTATTAATGAAATCCAGAAGTAAAATAGCTTTGGTGGGTGCTTTCCTCTTCAAATCTCTCATCTCTAGCAGGCTAACATGATCCCATGCAGCCAGACTCTGAGCCGGAGATCTCTGCACTTCCTGGTGTCCCAGTAATGATTGTTAATGATGTCATCTGATCAGGAGAAGAGGATGTGTGTGAGTATGTGTATCTGTGCGTTCAGACTATGGCCTGTGTGTGTGTGTGCCTGTGCATATATTCGTGGGTGAAGATACCTCGCCAGATTGAGAAAGGGGGTAATTTTATGTTTGCGGGGGAGGGGGGGGCGCAGGAAGTGTGGAGGACAATGAACTCCAGTGTCTGTTCATACAAACATAACTGTCTTCATCTTCTGTCTGAGCGAGAGGCCTCCCCTCCCTTATTCTTAATCCCCACCCCTCACCCATTACTTATAAACCCCACACCCCCATCAGCCAGAGCAGGGGTCAGATGGTAAATACTGTTCAGCCCTTCCCTTTAAAACCTATTCAACTCCTACAGGACACAGACAGAACCTGATTACAGACTACAGGGCTCATCCACCAAAAATCTAATACGGAAAGACTTTATGGCTACAGGTAGCCCACTTTACACATGGAATCCATAACTTTCTATATATGATCACCAATCAAAGTCTTTCTTGTGATGTTCATGTAGCTATCTGCATCCAGGGCGACATGTTTTTTGTAATCTCACATTATTTGCTGAGCTCACCTTATTATTACCTAACCGTTACTGGTCGAGTTTCACTTTGAAAATTATAATTCATGCCAATAAAGATTATTTGAGTTTTATACACAGAGAGCTAATAATGCTATTGTAAAATAAGTCTAAGTTACAGCCATCTGCACACTGTATTATTAGCCAGTATATTACCTGTCCAAAAGATGCACGGCAACATCTGCATCATGTTTAAATCCTTTTTCATCATGCAAAGGCTCCCAAACTAATATTCACTTTCCTCTTTGTGCATATTTTTTTTTGTCTCTTTCGATTTTAATCTCTCTGCTGCCTCTGCTGCCAAAATATCTGACTTCGGCGCCATCCTGCAGTGACCCTGAGAGATCAATGCGCTGCAACTACCAGCCAAATAAACACAACACAAAAATACACGTACGTGGTCTGGAAACACAGATGATATGACCATATGTAGAAAAACACACTGAAGTTGAAACCATTCTATAGTGATGGGTGAATATTTAATATTATAGATAATATATTTAATATTTCCTTGATTTAGACAGATATTCACTGTATAACGAGTGCATAGTATATAGGCTAACATAACCAGTATCACACTAAATGGAAATAAATAAGTAACTCCATGATTTCAATGTGTGAAACCACAAAAATTGATAAAAAATGATAAATTTCCTGGCGGAGACGGACTTTATTTGCATCACGTAAGCTGCTAGCCAGAGCAATGGCACATTCTTCACCAAAACATATTCGTTAAACATAATTATCTGGAATGTCAACCCAGAATCATGTTGCTATAACAAGTATGCCACTGTACACACCTTCTTTCTCAAACATCAGTAATGAAACAGCTATACGTGTCACATTTTATAGTTTTTGTTTCAATATTTTCACCTGGTCAATATCCAACCATGTCTTTGGACTGGGTCATGTATAGCAAAGCCATAGAAACGCATGCAGACAGGAAATATGCACAATTCTGAAACTTCTTTCACTGATGTTACAAAATCAAAACATATCTCCACCTCCAGGACCCCAGAGATCATTGCCTAGCTGTTAGATGCTTCCGTCTCACACAAACAATGTTTAATGATTTCCTCATACAAACGTAAAGATGTGGGCAGACAAGGCATTATGAAAGCCTTGTAGATAGTGCTAATGGAGCTGTGCTTGTTAATGGGCCAGCAGCACTCTCAGTGATAAATGATGCTTATCATACGCAAAGCACCAAGGATTTGTTACACTTCTCCCTCTGTCCATCCTTTGATGCAGCCACTGATAACACCCTAATGATCTGTGGCATGGCTGTGGCCTAACATGCATGGTGTAACAATGTGATATATCAGGAAACTGTTTTATGCATTTATGTTATCTCTAAAAATACATTTTCAGTTGGTATTTAAGACCGGGTGTTGTTGTTTTTTTGTGAGCCTTTAAATTATTTTACAATTATCTGACAATACAAAAGTGCAAGATGATAAATGAATCTGTCTAACAAAAACCTTCCTATTGTCTCCATTTTCTGCTCTAAGTGTCCACTGATCACCCAATAGTCTCAGAGGTCTGTGGTTGACAAAGGTAGGTCATGGCCCTTGTTTGAGAACCCTTGTGTGCGGAGACAGGCACAGGAGACTACAGACCACTTGCCAGTCATACGACCAAATGGGTGTAATTACATCGTGTTTGGCTCCTAACTCATTGGTGGGGGTGAAGGTGAAGGGGCATGACCCTGCACTTCCAGAACATGACCTGGGAATGTAGACATGTAGGCTTGAGTCTGCTTGTGACAATGGATAGCGTGGTGACCTGGCTAACAGGCCACAGCTGATGTCCTCCAGGACCAGCACCCATCTGTTTCTTTCACCTCCATGAATCCCAGGTGGTGAAGATGTCTGAATGAAGCAACAAGGCCAGATTGTAGCCATTATGTGACATTTTACATACTGTATTATCTTGTATATTGTCTCAGTCATAGCTCTACGAACATGGTACATTTTTATGTTCTTTATGTGTGAGGGTTTTTGTACTAAAGAGGTATAATCAAAAGGGAACGCTAATTAGCATTAGGACAATGCTCCAAATGCTAATTTAAGAGGTAAGTGTCAATTCTGAATATGCAAATATTAGTTCTGTTGTGTTTGTCTGCAATGATATAAAAATCCATTGCTCATATGATTTTCTGCAAACTGTAAACAGACAGAGCACGAATGTACTCATTCATCAAAATTAGATTTTGCTATATCTGCGCTGATACGTTCAGAAAACATATATCCTCATTAACCCTGAACTGGCCCAGGAAATTTATATCATCCTGGCTAATACAGTTGTCTTTTGATCCTAGCCATTAACGCACCATTAGGACTATATTTTATGTACTGTTTTATGCAGCACTCACTACCTTAGACCCTATTATGAGCAAAATGATCAATATCCAGATATAGGTGGTTCTGGAAAGAGAAAGTGTTTTTTGGTTAGAAAGTAAATTGAGCCCAAACTTTTCTGTCAAAGCAGTAAAAGACATCTCAAAACTTTGTGGTAAATCAGAGGCAGATGTGTATGTTTATAAAGATAAATTGAATTAAAGGCTAGTCCGTGCTTTGTTGCCCAGACTCTGGGTCCTCAGTGGCCTTCTAATCATGCTGTCGGTGATTTAACTGGCTTCAACAGGTAATGCTATTTAAGGGGAACCAAGGCAGGCACCAGGAAATGAAACACGGTCGCCTTAACATGGATTGTTGAAGTAGTGGATTGACAACCCCCCCTCACCCCCACCACCACAGACTCACTTCTCCTTCTTTAGCCCTTGTCAGGGCCATAGCTGACTAGAAAAAAAACCCAATTAGCCTCGGAGCAAAATGTTCTCTATGGAAAATATCTGGCTGTATCTGTTACTCTGAGGCCTTTACTTGTGTACACATATGACAACGTACACAAGAAGTTGAACCACTTGCATCTTTGTGGACCAATACCCATGCACACATACAATGATGGCTTCCAAACAGCACATAGGGCTACATATTATATATTTGGACAGGGTACCTGTAGGCCAAACCCACCCACATCATTGGATGCCATTTATACAATGCCATTTATTCCCCACTATGGATATGGTTTGTATATTGGGTCTTAAATCTCTTATACTTATTGATGCACTTTCACAAAGTGTGATAACGTCCACTTATGTGATTTAGGTGAGCATTCTCTTCCGCTATACTATTCCTAATGTGTAGAAACCTTCTGGCTCCGTGCCCACATCACAGGTTCTAGTCACGGTTGCTGGCAGCATGACACAGTCCACACAACTCAACATACAGCTCCATGGACTGTCAGCATCACTGTTTGAATTTCCCTTCAACATTCATCCATTGTATACATTTTCTGACATCTTTCTAAAACAGTATTCTTACTAAACTGAATATTTGTATCATTTGAATGCAAAGGCTGCGAGTGTCTACACTAACAGTGGTCACTCAGTAGCTGTGATTAAAGGAAAAGTTTGACATTTTTGTAAATACGCTTAATTGGTTTCTTGCTGGGAGTTAGATGAGAAGATTGATACCCCTCTTATGTTTGTACATTAAATATGAAGCTATATTGCTGGATATGTTAGTCTAGCACAAAGACTGGAAACAAGAGGAAACATCTAGCCTGGCTCCGTCCAAAGGTCCCACAATTTGCCTATCAGCATCCTTTAAGATCACTTTTTAACACACTGTACCTCTTTTAATCTCTGATTCATCTGTATAAAAACCAAATGTAATAACAACAAATCACATTTTAAATGGGGTTATGTGCCACATTTCTTGGCTGGCAAGCGGTGGAGACTCAGAGAAGAGACTGGTCCCAACCAAGAAGTAAACCCCCATAAAACAGGGATTTCTTGGTTTTGCAATTTGATTTTTATACAGAAGAGCTGCATTTGTCTTCTCTGTATTTCAATAAATTCCCAATACATCTGAACCTTTCCATTCAATTCATGAAAAATAAATGGAACCGCATTTAGCATCAGTGCTAGTCTGAATTCACCGGTAAATGGAATAATCTTATGTACCCACTTGGATCCACTGACACAGCTTGTCCAGTGTCATGCCCCCCCAACCCTCACCTCTCCTTAGACAGACCCAGCCCTCATCAAGGGGAAGGTCCTTCATAATTCCCAGTTAGGTCTGCCATTTTTCACCTTTGTCTAAAAATACAATGGAAGAGGTGGGGGGGGGGTGGTCTGAAAGATTGCTCAAGAATTGCCGGAACAAAGGGAACGGACTTGGATGGGCTAAAAATAAAGCCCAGCGTGTGAATACGATAAAGGACTACACTAGAGGACGCTGACAAAGCTTTGCTGACTTTCAAGTGGGAGAACAATGTGGCAGACACTTTCAGGGCGTTTGGCTACACACTGTGGCGGCTGGACAGGCTGTGAAGCAGGATGTCAACATCAGCCCTCATGGAGAGAACTGAAGGCGGCTACAGTAACGCATGTAAAGCGAGAGGGGAAGAAATAATCATCTCTTTTCTTAAAGTAACGCTAATACTAAAACCTTAATGAACACAGTTATAAAAAGGTAGGGAAATAAAGAGAGGGGTTGAGAAAGGGTCTAACGGGAAAGTGCAATGTGAGATGGGCCTGCGACCCCTCATCTCATCGATTCAGACAAGGAGGGCTGGACTTAATTACCTTCAATTTTCCCCCAGCCATCACTTTCCCTGTTGATCACCTTTCCCTTCAAGTGAATGTGTATGTGTGTGTACTTGGGTGAATGTCTGTAGAGAGAGGAAGAAAGAGAGAAACGAAGAGGTGTATGTTTTCAAGGCCAAAGCGTTTGTGGTGGATGCGGTGCTCTGGAAATTGTGGGCTACCTCATCTGTAATCTGATTTCAATGGCGCTGCCCTTAGAGGTTGAGTCAATCTGATTTTCTGCCTTGACTGAGTGACTGGCTTGATGTGTGCATGTATAAGTGTGTGTGTGTGTGCGTCTCCACTGCAGGAGGTTAAATACTTACAAGGCACCACTCAGTCAGTCAGTCGCTTTCCTAGCGAGACATCATGGGAGCGTTTGATTGGATGAGTTACAGAGAGAGTGGAGTCAATTAGACAGCCTGGAGTCATGTGAGACGGTGGGTGAAGAAGAGAAGGAATCATGTAATAACAAGCCAAATCAACAGGTGGCTCACTGCTTTCATCAAAATATTTCATCATCCACAAATCACGCAGGCATAAGGAGAGAATACGGCAGTTGAAACTATATCCATTTCATTTATTCAAGTTACTGGTTACTCAGCCCACGACACCCAAATCCAAACACCAATCACCACAACGATGATTAAGTGTTCAGAAGAGGAAGTGAGAAAATAGATGAGAGGCCTCAGCCTAAAAGCTAAACGCCCCCCCCACCCGAGACGATCAACATGAACAATTAAACACTCTTGATTGCCGCTCGGGGCTGACGTGCGGACCTCCCTTTTCCGTGAATTAAGCCTGTCCAGTTTCACCACTTGCATGCATGCATGCAAACCCACATGCAGGAACACATGCTCTGATGTGGTGCTGTTTACTGTAATTAGTATCAGTTCATTTACAGCCCACTGACCCTGGGTGACCTGCTGGATCTGGGTCAACAGGGACAGCCAGCGCCATGGTGGAGACGGGTGGGGCGCAAGGTAAGGCATGTTATCCGGGCGAGAGCGTATCATCGCGTGTGTCTGTGAAGAGAAGAGAATGGATGTCTGGTGGTGCTAAAGGAAAATGCGTATGATAAGTGTGTAATGTCTGTCTGTGCGTACGTGTGGTGTGGAAGCGCCGGTGTCTGTTGGCAGATGACAAAAGCTGGTGTGTGCGTCTAGGTGTTTCAGCGCACATGTGCGACTTGGTGACTGTGTATGTGTGTAGCTTATTCCTCATTGTGCTGGACTTCAGAGGCCCAAGCGTCTCCTGCTTCCTCTCGGAGGCAGTGGGTTAAAAATAATGTGGTGTGCAGTGAGCGGCGGGGAGCAAGGCGCAGACAGCTAGGAGCCAGAGCGTCACACACACACACACACTCCCTCACACACACACACACACACACACATACTTAGCTGTAGCAACGGCGCTATATGGATTTTTTTTCTCTTTTATGGATATCTCACTCACAGACTTAATATCCCCATAAATGTTAGCATACACAAACAGAAATAGATGGTCATCTATTTACCCACACTTCATTTGATGCCTTTCTTCCAGTATAGATAAAAAACAGATTGAACATCTGTCTCACTTTTTTCTTTTCACTTATCCTCCACCATAAACTCCCATCATTGCCCCTTTCAGATATTAGATTGAAAACCTGTAATTACTATGATATAGCATGTAGTTTTAAAGTACATTTTGAATTCAATGTATTCTTCGTTAAGGGTACAGCGTCACTTTAATTCAGCACCATTTCAATAGAGAACCTTGTAAAGAAGTGAAACTCATCCTTGGAGCGTAGCCGGGGTTTTACATAAAATTCAAGGTTTCTCCACACAGCGGTGGGTTCAAGCTAATCCTCAATCAAAACAAAGAGACATTCCCGCAACACAAGGTGGCACTGAGACCTCGTAGGTAACGGAGGAAACCTTTGACACAGACTTGACATGTGCCAGTTTGTCTCGATTATCTGCGAAGCACGGGAAGAAGAGACTGATGACTCACAGGTAATTGGCCTATCGCAACCTCTCCCCCATCTTCCTCCTTTACCCCTCCCTCCATCGCGTGAGGAAGCCAGGGCGGCTGCAGCCTTTCTCCGCCCCAAGATAAGACTGTCTCCAACCGGCCTCGCACACCTCCTGTCATCTGTCTGCTCTCCTTATCAGCCGGCCGGTGCAGCGTGGTGGTGTTGACGCTCTAATTAAACCCATGCAGTCACACCTGCCCCCCTATCCACCGCCACCACCTTTGATCGATAGCTTCGAAAGTTCTCCACTGTACTGTACTGTAGAATAGTACTGGATATTTTTGTTTTTGTACCATAAGGACACTGGAACTGTTTTCCTTTAGGCCTTATAATAACACAAAATTGCAGTGTATCACTCTAATTGCATACTATTTGGTGCACTGCAGTGTACAGAATGTCAATAAGACAAATAAGAACAGACATACCAAAAACACCATTTAATTAAAATAGAAGTAAGACAACAAGATAAAGGAACAGTTGTTTGACGTCAAGAAATCTGTGAGACTGAGTTGATCTGTGGTTGTGCAGTGGTTTGTATTCTCTCAATCAGTGGTTGTCTCAAAACAAAAAGGGTTCTGTCTGTGTCAAGTTGATCCTCCAACAGTCCATTTGCCCTGGAGTGTGAGTATGTTGATGTGTTTGTCAGCAGGTTGGTAGCTCTCCGATAAACTGATGACCTGTCTACAATCTTTCTCTGAATTCTGTCAAATGATATAAATGAATTAGATTCTGTTTCTTATGGTTGTGTTTCATCACTTTGATGTGGATGATTATTTTTAGTTCAGTTTGTATGAATTTGAAGTCTTTTTTTGAAGATTTTTATTTTAGAACGTCTTGTTTTTAGCGCCTAGGAACAATGATGGATAAGAATTTTTTTTTTAAAAATCGCTTTTACTTTTTATCCCAAATGTGCTGCAACACCACCTGCTTCTTGATTTTGAAAAGGGGGGAAGCAAGTAAAGATGAAAGACTGAATAAATTAATGTCAAAGAATCAAAAGATTCAGTTGTTCTAAACTGTTTTAATCAGAAACTAGTATATGTCATTTTCTTTTCTACATTAGAGATTAGAGACAGACATATTGCTGACCAGGATCCTTATTACTGTAAGAAGTGCCATTGACAGTTCTGGTTAATAGTTGTGTGGGTAGGGGAGTTCACACCAATCAACATTTTTTTCTTCGCCCTTATCTGATTACAGTGTTTACAAAGTGGGAGTGTTGTAAAAACAGATCTCTTGGATTATTTTATACTCCTTTTACTCCGAACAAATGCACCCGCATGTCTCTGTTTTTCAGAGCAGTGTTTTCACACCTCTCCGTTTCCTTATCAGTGACTTTTGACCCACAACAATTCGTCAATTCAATCACCTAGGCAGACAAAATCAATACTTGTTTAAAAGACGCTGATCTTAACCAACAGGTTACGTGGGTTTCGAGCATTCAGGTGAGCAAAATAGCCCATTTTGTCTCCATTCACTATATCTGTGACACCGAGTGCATGATAAGGAGGCACTGATAGGTCCGGAGAGATACTTGAGCGGAGAGTTGCACACAAAAGGTATACTCATAAATGTTTATAGCTCACCATTAAACTTTGCTTAGATGTTGAATGTGTCACTCACTGATAGCGAAGTCTGTCAGCTGATTTATGGTCATCCCTGAAATTGCCTTAGTGACGCCTGGAGAGGATGACTAACCAACACAGGTAGGGTCAACAAGCTCAGATAAGAGAGAGTGAGGCGGAGACAGACACAGCGAGAGGCAGGCAGAGCGAGAGCCCTTGGGATGGACGAGAAGAATGAGGGTCACTCCACGTAAACATGGTAGACATCTCTTGATCTGCCCCGAAGACGCAAGACCAGACGCAAACTATTTTATCTGATTGTTCTGTTGTTCGTCTGAGGATTCATATCAGTGAAATCAGAAGTTTGTACTTAACATTTCCAAATAAATTCAGTATCTGCTCTTTTTATTTTTTACAATGCTGTATTAGCTGTCTATTTAAAGTGTGTTTCAGTACGTCCTTGGAGGCAACAAAAGCACTAATGTGGCATTTATCAAGCGTGATATCATTACACAGAGTGTGTCCATATTTTGCTCTCTTTCTCTCCCAGTTGAGACATCAGGCCTCAACACCATTTGTCTCAATCAGCTGCCACTGTTTCCATTTGGCCTGTATACCCATTCAATATTGAAACCAGCAGCTCCTAGTTCAGACATTAAAACTTGTACACACATGCAAACCCACACCAACGGCAGCACACCAGCATGTTTCGCAGCCACACATCCCACCATAATGCCATTTAGAATAATAGCACTGTGAGCAAATAGCAGTTAACTGTGTTAACGTCTGAATCTGGTCCGCCATGCCTGTGCGAGCATCTGTCATCTTTATCAATAAGCAGAAGGTCTGACATGAATCCAATTTGCTCCTTGAAACCTCTTGTCCCTATGTCATCCACATTCATACGCAAACACGTGCAGTCACTGACAATAATGTCACAGGTGCTTGCGCTGTCCTCTGACCTCAGAAGTGTGTGTATTCGCAGAGATGGACTTCCTCTTCTCCCAATTAAGGCGCGCTGAATCATGTCAGCATGCCCTCAGCTGAACCCTGACCATCAAAAACAACGCTAATTTTTGGGGAGGTATCTTCGATTTTCCAGGGGGGGAGGTTGTAGCATTTGAGCGTGGCGGAGCCGGGCCTTCCCCCTGACACTGACCTCCTGACCTCCTTGACCTGCGGGGCGGCTTGGACAAAGGAAGCCTTTCCCTTTTAATTCTGCTCAGGGAGCGTTATATGGGACCTGACCCTGTGCTCCTCTTAACCTTTTGGACCTCCGGCCTGATGTCCATGATTTAGGGCAAATTTCATTACATGCATTCTCCGGATGAGACTGTTGGCTAAGAGGATGTGGCACTGCAACAACTCAGCCTGATTAAAATGTCAGGTCGGGCAGACGGCGGAGATGACATGTTCAACTCATGGAAGAAAGGCAAAGGTAATCTTACAATTGTTGCTAGGTATCAAAGATGCAAACTTTACATTATCCTGCAATAAAAGCAGTGTCATACCAGATCAGCAAATCTTCTTGTCAGCTTAAAATATAAACATTCTTCAGAATCTCATCTGTAAGAAAACAAACTATAGTGGATCTGACTATAACAATACTAGAGATTCAATTGCATCTGACAAATACCCATTCATCTTGTGGGAAATATATGTAATGTGAGCTCTTGCCATTCACACACTCGGAGTGATAGCTATCGTAGCTTCTGCAAACAATCCAGGTAGGGAACTTGTGAAGCTGTAACAAGCAGAACAGAATGCCAACACCATGGGGGACAAAGGATGAGTGAGCAGCGTCAGAAAGGGAAGACTCTTGAGAATGGCTGCCATCATAGGCGCCTGGGCCTATGTGCTGTCTACCTGTCTCTCTTCCTAACTGCCATGTTCTTGTCAGTGTTGACACCCTGTCAGCCCCACCTAGCCGGGGCCCTGTGGGTAGCAGGCAGGCGACTGAGGTAGAGGTACACAAAGCAGGCAGGCTGAATGGGGCTGACTGGGATGGGCTCTAATGGAGCCAGCCTTCCAGACGCAGACAATAGCGGGGCCCGAGGCCGGGGCCTGAAACCTGAAGCCCCGGCCTGGTATTTTAAGAGGCCTGAGTGGCTCTGGAGCCAGTTGTCAATCAATAGGTGCACACAATCAGGCAAAAACAAGACTTGGAACGGTGGAAAAAAAAATTGAGACGATGACAGAGGACAGAAAATATTGACAGATATTCTTTTTTTTCCTTTTCAGTGAAGCAATCTTAAGATTCACCTTTGGGTCTTTTCACACACACCACAAAACCACAGACGCACACACACACACGCATACACTGCTGCTCTTTTCAGGCCAAGGTTGCTGCTACAGAGTGTAGTCTTCATTGTCTAAAGTGCCTCAAGAAGGGGTGGGGTGGAGGAGCTGTGTGTGTGCATGCAGGGGGTTCATCAATACACGATGTAATGCTTTCACCATTCTAGCCCGCTGTTGCTGGGTGTGTGTTATTATGTGTGTGTGTGTGTGTGTGTACACATACCAGAGACAGCAACTGCAGCAGAACTGTGCTCCCTCCTCCTTTCACAAACTCTTGCATCATTTCGTCAGGAAGGAAAGGACCTGTCTCCTTTTCTCTCCTCTCCTCTGACACCTCGCAGACATCTGAGGGGGTAGCGAAGGGTTTGATGATGCCGCTCTTGAAAGCCACGACCTGTCTGTCTGGAATGGCAGACCAAGCTTATTACTTACCACCCTCCCTCCATGTGTCACGGTACTTTCTCCATCTCCCACCGTTGTTCTTCCTTCTCTGTGCTCCCCCCCCAAGTTTCTCATGTTATGTTCTTTCAGATCAGTGTGTTGTCCTACCTGTCCACCAGATGTTCCCAGTGTGTTCCCCATGAGCAGTCTGGCATCACCCTTCAATTTAGTGATCACTTATTTGCTTATTTAGCCCGTCCGCCCCGGTTGGTTTCTGCCGATTAGTGCCACTTGTGCTTGCGTTAATGTAGCAAACCATTTCCAATGTCTCTCTACTTTTTGTCAATAGAACTTCAATTTTACTACTCTTGCCTCCTAAGGTTGGGTTCAGAAATGTATCTTCCCTGAGGTTTGACACCATGCTCCAGTTCTATAGAAAAAAACCTTGATTAACTTGCAGTTAAATGTTTATCGCTGCAAACTGGTCCACGATGTTATTGGCATCAAGTTTTAATCTATGTACATTTAAGTGACCCGTGTTGTGAGAAAAAATATTGATATTGAAGAGTATACAAGGAGGAATAGTCGAGTCGAAATACAAGTATGAAGTACAGTCAGAACCTCAGAACAGTACTTCAGTAAATGTAACTGGTACTTCAGATTTAGAGCTGTTATGCACATATGCGTACATCATAGGGACATGTCAAGGTGCCGATGAATTGTCCCTACAACGTACCATTTTTATTGAATAACTTGTTTAAAAGATGTGTAATTTTACTGTCATCGTTAATGCCCATGAAATGTCTGAACCCACCAGTTTATTTGCCTCAGTCAGAAGCTAAGACTGTTTGTTCTTTTGCAGGGTTGCCTTTCCTCGGGGAAGTCATGCTGTAGGTTCCCAGTGTTTGTAAAAATACATTAAAAACAGCTGTCAGAGATGCCATGGTGCTTTGAAGAGTACGCGTACTGTAAGGCGTCTTTTCTTAAGGAACAATATCAGTCATTTACGTTAAAAAAAGATCAACAAAGAAAATATTTTGAAGATCACATAAATGTACCATCTGAAAGAATTGTTAATTATAACAACAATTACGCTAATGGTGATAGTGCTTCAGCTACTCGACTCAGCTGAATATGTAAGCTATCAGGAAATTGGTCAAAATATTCTGTCAAGGGCAAAGTTGGTTGACTTGGGTGTTTGAGATTTCACACACGAGCCCTGACTGGAGTGTTGCAGCTCTCTTTTCCAGTGAGATGCAGATTAGAAGTGACCAGTGGTACCATCAGAGAGCGGCGCCTGCCTCGTGTTTGTCAGTGAAACATGCGTCCAGACACATCTGCAAGCAGTTGACTGGGCCTTTTCCTGCCGCTCTGTTCCTGAGAGGTCTGGAAGGGTGACACGCCGATGCTGACCTTATTGTGCCCCGCCTGTCACTTAACCTTCATGTTAGATGTCAGCTCCCCTGCCGCCGCCATTCAATCGCCCCAACCCTGACACCAAACACGGTGCATGCACTGTTTAAAATTGTGACCTCAAACTTGGGGAAGAGAAGGGAAACAGTCCTGGAGCCAAAAATCCATTTAAATATTTCCACCTACGGTGTTGAAAGCTACAATGAGTGAGTGAATCTGAGTGTTCAAAGTAAGTCCTTGCAGAGGGAAAAAACAAACAAAAAACTTGTCAGTTTCATCAGATTAGGAGCTTCATGTTCGCCTTGCTTAAAATACATGTTTGGCAGTTACTCTACTATATTTTCATGCCTATCACTGAC
This sequence comes from Protonibea diacanthus, assembly GCA_028641955.1. Classification (NCBI taxonomy): domain Eukaryota; kingdom Metazoa; phylum Chordata; class Actinopteri; family Sciaenidae; genus Protonibea; species Protonibea diacanthus. The sequence continues at coordinate 10,323,576 of CM053991.1, read as the reverse complement.
TCGTAAAGATGATCCTGAAACCTTGAAAACAACTAATTTCTCACCCAAAGTGGTTATGATCTTCAGCCTTTGAAACAACACTGGTCCCTGTGATAAACTGTTTCAAAAAGTTTACATTTTCTTTGCCTCTGGAGCCCTCGAAACACAAGCTTGTGCTGTATAAATCTGTCAGGGCTGCAGAGTTGAGCATATACAGAGTCTTGATTTACACATTCCAGATGGGAGATTACAGGACTGTGGTGAAGCACTGGAGCATCACACACACTCTACTCCATCCATCCACTCTCCTGCTCCCCTTTGATGGAGATCCCTCTTGTCTTGGTGGTGAAAATTATGAGCTTTCTAACAAACAAACAAAAGCACAAAGAAATTTAAACGTTGGCTTTTGGGGAGGAACTGCACAGACAATGAAACACATTTGTGCTATTTGGGTCAGAGTCTGTATCTGGTCCTAATATGAGCTTGCAAGAAACAATCCCAGCACATGAAACCCTGAGCATGTGTCAGATTGTGAATATATGAGGATTCCCAATTGGTTCAGCACAATAAGACATTGTTGATTATGTATTCAGACATTTCTCTGCAGTTGTCTCCTGGGTGAACTTGCATAATAACAATTTGCAGAAACAAAGGACTTACACAGAGGAAGAGAGCGCTCATATTGAGACACTGCACTTTGGTCAGACCTGTGTGTGTGCTTATGTGGTGTAGGCAGCACACTTTCCTCCCTAAGGGCTTAGCCAGGGGTGCGTAAACAGTGATCCTATGGTGCTGGGCGGAACAATTCAGTGTCAGGGAAAAGGTCAGCTATTGCTGCTCAGCTCCATCAGGTCAGAGAAAAACACAGAAAGAGAAGGAAAGAGCAGGCTAAAGTGGTGAGGGCCCGGAGAATATGTTTCCAATAGACCCTCGTCAGGCTGTGTTAGCATCTGCGTCCAACACGTGCACCGCAGGGATCGTGACCCTCCACTTCCCCTTCCCTTGCTCTCCCTAGTGGGCAGAGCAGGCCTGCAAGGTCACCACAGAGCTGAATGGGGCAGAGAGAGGCACAATATAAACTGACCCCCAGCAACCACCCTCCCTTAAACCTCCCCACACATCCCCTGGACATTTCCAGAGAGGAGAGGACCAGACTCTATCCCTGCCAGGGTCACTGTCAGCCTGCAAAATCACACCAGCGCCTGAAGCATGAGGCTGTAGGGAGCAGAGCAAGTGAGCTCAGGGTGGAGACTGTGCCTTTGCCCAAATGGCTGCTCATCTGTGAAGCAGGTTGAAAGCTACAAGAGAGCGGTTTGGGCTGAAATTGGGCGAGAATATTCCTCTTACGCAGCATACAATCACTGGAGGCACCCTGTTGATCACACCGTTGCCAGTGGTACTGTCGGCCATGATCAGTAAACACAGGCCGAGTGTGGCTTAAACACAGACAGACCGCAGAGACCTTTATGCTGCTTACCTGCAGTAACACGACTCACGTGTGGCATTATAAGCCATAATGGAAACTGATGGGCTTACAGAGAAGATAAAGATCATTTCCAAATAGTCTTCAGCAACAATTATAGTTGTTCACTACTCCCATCACACAAGCTTTTACTACATAACCAAAAAGAGTATACTTTAATATTTTCACCACTACAGTTTATTAATATTAAATTACTGCTCTCAGCCTACATCAAATTAATTCAAGTGTACACACGCCTGTGTAATACTTGAGGCTTAAATGTACAAGGTCTCACCCATTATATGTACAATGTTCTACAAAGTACAGTTGTAGTGTTACCATGAAAATAAATACTTAAGTTATGGTAATTTGTTCCATTTACAAATTAACAAATGTGTAAATTTGAAGAATTTTATTCCTCCTTGTTTGTTGTTTTGTCGAGACTTCTGCTTTACTGCATTAACACGAAAAATAGTACACAGTCAATAAAATACAAATATCACAATTTAAAAGAAAGACCCCCAAAACAATAGATTATTCCACTTGACAGAAGAAAAATAATTATTAATTAGGAAGGAGCGCTTCATTTAATTAGCGCTTTCGTTAAGGAAATGAAGAGAAAGAAACTCTGATCGAAATATGTGGATGTGTTTGCCAATGCATGACCATGGAAATAACAGGACGGGGGCTGGAGGAGGGGGAGAGGAAAAATAGAAAGGAAAAACATCCCTGGCTAATTTAAATACAGTCTTATTAGTCTAATGACCAGAGTCTGTGATCACTACTCATCACCATTAATGCCACGACTCTCCCCTGCTCTGATTGCCCAAGGCTTAGCTTTTTCCCCTTAGCCCACATTCAGCTGGGGAACCAACGCGTTTTCCCTTCCGCTACACATGAAATGTGACATGAGGACACTAATGTATGTGGAAAAGGGACGGAAAGCAGGGATGTGAGACACTCTGCACTCTTCCTTTCGCGGTTAATGATATGACGTGCTGCACGGAAACCAAAAACTCCTCTCCTTTTAAAAGCCATCAGCTCTGAGGCATGTTTCTATTAAGAACACTCCTAAATGTTATAATAGGTGGCCCTAACGAGCTTTGGCCTCGCTCAGCTATCTGCCTTCCTCAGCTACCATACTGGCTGCATGCTGATGCTTATCAAAATGATGAATGCAGCATTAAGTTCAAATGAGTTGGAAGATTGGAAAAGGGGGGAAATTCGTGTTTATCATTGCATGATTTGGTTGTTTTCTGCTCCACATTGCACAGAGACTGCTTATTATTTTAACCACATGTTTTCAGATATAAGCAATCGTATAATAAGAGTATAATGTACAAAAAACTGGCCAGCCTTATGTGAATGCACTGGGAAATTGAGGAAAAAAAAATCCTTGAAACGAGATAGAGATGCACAAAGAACAGAAACAATGGTGATTAGCTCAAAAAAGAAGGATACTGGCTTTACAAAGAATAATCTGTTTTTTGAATATATGGCTTCATCGAGATACATACAAAATTTCTTTAATACTGTCCCATCTTTGACCTTGTACACACACACACACACACACACACACACACACACACACACACACACACACTGCCTCATCATTATCATTTGTGTTTCCACTGATCATTATATGTCTTTTTTGAAAATATTCCAGAGTAGTCTCAGTAAGATTGAATGCTTAGCCTTTTGTTGTTTGATCCTGTTGTTGTTGTTTTTTTTTCATAGACACAAATTCACTGCTCTAATATCATGGAATGTTTTCCCCATGATATATTTTATTGTAAGCAATTGCCTTGCCAACAGCTTTATCACCCTTATACAGCCAATATGAAAGAGGTGTTTTCAAGGGCAAAACCCCAATGAAAGAAAACCTTGGTGATTATTATAACCGCAAATGAGGTCTGAAGTCATTTGAAACCATGAAAATAAAAGTCACGTCTCCTCGATGAGTGCAAACATGTCACCAGTTCACAGCGCCACATGACAAAACAAACAGGCCACCAAACATTAGGTGAAAACATGAAAGTCACACGTCTAATGCCCCGCATCAACCAGGCGTGATTCCACTCTGCCAGACAAAGTGGCGCAGCTGGCAGAGAAAAGAGCAAGCAGAAAGCAGGCAGCGTGTTAAATGACCCAGGGATGTGAATAACCTTGGTGACTGGGGAAGGCCAGCACTAATTAACGCTGGGCAGCCATGTTGGCTGTCAGGGGTTCGTCACATGGGCACAGTCCTTGGATTCTCCCCCATGGTTGTCCTCGTCACTACCCCAATCGAGACCCTCAGGAGGGACTGTTCACCCCCACTCACGCCAGCCTTGACCCCATGCATGATAATGAGGGGGATGTTTGTGAAGAGGAAAAGACTGACCCAAACTGTGTCAGTCAAATGCTAGCCTGCTAACGTCCCATCATCATTACTGTCACCTCGCTTTACTACCATCCCATCGATGATTCAGCGTTCTACTTTTGAAATTCGCACATTTAAAACATACTGTGAATCTAAGGCTGCAATATTAATTTTATTCACTATCAAATATTTACACGTGTAGGTATTAGCGATGACATTTTAAAACAGTATAACATTTTCACTTCTTACACACATGCAGAGTCGCTAGGCTAATTTCTCCTCAGCATGGGTGTTAGAAGTGAGAACAGCACTTGAAGCGAAACATGTCTGTCAATCATTAATTGGGATTCTGACATCCTGCCTCAAATATGTTGCCATAGGATCACAGTATCAATACCGAGCATCCTTTTGCACGCGGTTTAGCATTCTCACAACGTCAGCTCACTATATTCCTTGCTGCTAATTTATGGATTCATTTATCACCAACATCTTATTTGTTTCTGTTAATCTACCCTGGGGGTCTGACCACGGCCTTGGCTGGCCACCAGTGCTGGAGCTTTATTCCTCTTCACACAGGCCTAGTGTTAACGCCGCTGGCCAAGTTCACAGATTTGACTGACTGTGGACTTAATGCCGCTTGCCTTGTTTTCAGCACTTGTCCCTCCAGATTTGCCACCCTGGCTGCACAATTTCCTCCAATTCTAATTATTCATCAGCTCGTTATGCCGGCGCCTGGGCGCCTCCCCTAATTAGAGGCGACGCAGGGTTTGGTCTCAGGCTAGCCCCGAGTGAGGGAACCAGTTCAGAACCAGTCCGAGGCGTGCGTTCATGAAGGACTGGGTAACTGCCAGCCTCTCCAAGTGCAGAGGGGAGAGGAAGGGCCACTCTTGACAGTTTGATGTGACGTGCCTTCACACAGTCTCTCTCATACATACACACATACACTAATCATTCTGTTATGCACCATATCTATTAGCATAACCTCTAGATATTTACAAGAACCCTGGAACAATGGAAATTCTTTGTCTCGATGGTGTTATGTGTTGCCACTGTAGTGTAATTTTTTTTTTCTGTTGATCTGTTATTATGCCGTCAAGCTGAGATGGTGATGCGGGGCTGCTGAGAACAGTGTCAGTGGGCAGGGTATAAGAGCGTGAATTATTAAATCATTGTTCCCTAATTAACATCAGGCCTTAGACACAAAATAGCCTCTCGAGCTGAGAACAATTGAATTTTTCCATTATTATTAAACAATAGCTTCTTGCTCATATAAAAGCAACATACATATACTCGCCTAACTGCCAGTATTAATTGTATACAGTATGTATGTACACGGGGAACGACAATATAATATGTAACAGTCATTAAGAAAGAAATCTCTTCTGGTCCAGGAAGATCTCAGAAAGGATTACTCTGCTGTAGCTGGTGTGAATGACAGAGTGAATGACTCCATGATAACACTTTAACATGATCACACAGCTACTGAACCCCAAGACCTTTACAGCTACATCTCTTTTTATGCAGGCTCATAATGACCCTTTGGGACAGCGTGTTTAACTTTTAGTAAAGAGGTTAGCAATTTAGATGGCTTGCAGCTGATTGTGCAGTTCATACAGCCTGTCCTTATTACCACACTATAACATAAATTATTAATTTTCCCCATGCAGATCGGTCCTCCTGAGAGCCAGCTGGACAAAAGGTAGAGGCTACCCTTAAAACATTTTATCACTATGACTGGAAATCTTCTAAATAGGATTGATGATGGTGGTCATCTTTCTTGTGGTTTCAGCTTGCATCTGCATCTGTGTGCATGTGTCTACGTGTGTGCGTTATATTTTTTGCACATTAGCAGATCTGCTACCACCGTTAAGTGTGATTCTCCATCTTTTTCTCACCTTTTCCTCCCCACTCATCTTGTCAGCCCATTCTGGCCTGGAGTGAGAGAGGTTATGGGGCTATGAATGGACAAATGTGCTGAGGACCCGGGTAAACACGTGCATGTGCACAAATGTGTATGTGACACACACCTCCATACAATAAACTGACACAGACTTGCGCACATTTATTCACCCTCTCATGCACAAACGTACTTGCACACAAACACAAACTCACACATATATGCACACAGTAGTGCTAATTAAAGCCCTCAGTGTGAGCAGAGAAATATGTAATCCTGACATTTAGTCAAGGGAGATTTGGGGAGACGAGAAGAAATTCTAGCGCTCGACTTGAGCTGGGCCTGGGGCAAGCTGGCAGACAAAAGGACAGCGGCAGGCAGAGAAGCTGGGATAGGGAGCGGCGGAAAGGTCATCTCCGTGAAAAGGCTAACGTGTCAGTGCTTTTGTTCCTGGCCCTCGGAACATATGTTTGGCCCTCCTCCACGGCTGCCCCTGCTATCAGGATGAAATCTAACCCCCAGCCCCAAACGCAAGACCGAAACACACTTACACAGACAGACAGACTGACAAACACACGTACACACAGTGGACAGTGGTTATGTTACTATGTATACCACAGTTGGTTAGGATAAATGGATAAAAGTTGAAGGTGTTGCCTTACCACCACTCAGTGCTGGAAAGCAACACCATTCAGGAACACCTGTCTGCTTCTGTGCTCAAAAATCAAGATAAGCAGGAGGTGGCAAAAGAAAAGAATTGAACAAGTGTGTCAGAGACTAACACAGAGATTAGAAATGAGTAATGGTCAAAAAACGGATGACCAACTTTGTCCTATTCAATCGATAGATTGTTAGTTAGCTTAGCTTAGCACAAAGACTGAAGAAACAGGAAGAAATAGCCAGCCTGGAGGTTTATTCGCTGTTGCCAAGAAAATTTGATCTGAATTTTAAAAATGAATCTAATAGATCCGGTGGTGATGTCCAAAAATGTCAAATTCTTTATTTGTATACCTGTTTCTAATCTGTATCCAGTAAATTGAGGTGATTTGTCCTGAACATGACGTCACAAGTTCAGACCAATAGTGATAATCAGAGGAAACAAAGACAGGAACACCGTTCTTTCAGGAAAATTGAACATAGACATGTTTAGTAGGGAACCTAATGTGGCAGCATCTGCTTTCTGTCAGGTAAGCTTGCTCAAAGGGATTGTATGCTTGAGGACATTTTACATAAAAATGTATGACCATACACAGTTTCATCTGCTTACTTGTTAACATGAGCCTGACATAAAAATCACGTAAATTAGGATTAGTCCTGGCTGCAGAAGCAATATTGTAAATTTCCCATGTGCTTGATGACTACACTTTTAGTAATAGATCCATAAATAGCACATTTCCATTCATCTCAAAAATGCTTTGAGTTGGCAATAACTCTAACACTATATAAACAATTCTTTCTTTATCTTTGTCAGAGTGTGAAAACATGTGAATCACATCTCCCTTTGTACGTCTTCCTTCCTTAGACTTATGGTTTATGACCTCTTTCATCACTTCCCTCTTCCTCCCACTCCCACTGTCCATCATTTTGTGCTGCAGGGTTTCCTCACAAGACAATTTGACATGGGCCAAGAAGTTAAGTTTAAGACATTTGTATGGCAAAAAAATGAAATGCATTCAACAGGCAGCTTTAAAAGTTTGTTTTGTGAAGCACATCATATCTGTGGTTTTATGCTAGCACAAGTCAAAATACACAATAATCATGTCAGATGTACTAAACACTTCTTCGGGATCTTCTGGATCATTGTATAATGCTGTGTTGTTTCAAGAGTGTTGATTCTTAGCAGCTTTACAGACTATTTAGAGGGGCCAACAAACCACATATCAAAGTATAGCACATATAAAGTATTATGAAATTTTGCTAAACTAATCTATGATTCAGTGTTAATCCATGGTTTATGATTAAATCTAACCAACCCAACCAACAAAGGCAACAAGTACCAGCTGAAGCACAGCATGGCGAGTCATGCCTGACCACAGGATTTGGGATAGGTGTCGGTTTAGAGAGGTGGAGATTCTTTTGCCTCGTCAATGAACACCAGTTGGCTTCTGTTAGCATGCTCTGCTCTTTGAGTAAATTTAATCCAGTGTGGCTGTTCAATTTGGATTAACGTGTTGCTGTCAATTAAACATGAAGGAAATACTCTGGGACTGTGCAGCACATTAACCAGACAATTAGAGACTGTACATCGTATACACTGTGTCCTAATAGCAAGCTGTCCGCACTGAATATGTTAAACCACCTGCTCAAACAATAGTATTGTAGATTAGGATACAAGCTTTAAAAATATTATACAAATGTTTCATGGTAATATTTTAAAAACGTTTAGAAAGAGGTCTTCCTCCCTTCACCTTCTTTTCTCTCATTTCCATCTCTTCTCTTCACTTATTCTTTTTCTCCATTATCGATGCTCACTACTTGATGACCTTGTTTTTCACCAACAGCCTTTCACACTAAGATTACTGATTAGAGGTGAAATAAGCACAGTACACCTGAAGTATCCAAAGAGCATTTGTATGTTGTCACCATTGAGACCCAGCAGTAATCCTTGATTGTCTTTTCCTTCAAAACATTTCCCAAATGTTGCATTGAGAATGTTCTTCCTTTTTTTTTATCACGTGCCAAGATGAAAATATTTTATATAAACAACCTTCTGTAATCTGCTACCACATTAACGTCCCCAAAACATCCACAGAATGTTGCAGGCAAAATGTTCCATCTTTTATCTATTATATATTATAATGTATCACATTACAGGAACGTTTTATAAAAACATTATGTAATCTGAGCCCCTCACAACATCCGGAAAACATTTTCCGAATGGCTGTCCAACAAAAGTTCAGCTCAAAGTTTGATACGTAGTGTGCATCGCATGCAGCCGGTTCAAATAGAAAACAATGCAACTGAATTGATTTTGTAGCTGATGCTTGCTTGTGTTGCATTCAGTTAGAAAACTATCATACTGGGCAATTCTAGCAGAGTTGTTTTTTTGGCAGCAACGTTCAATGCAGGCATGATGAGGCCTGTAGGGGTAGCAGTCCTGTTATGAATGTGATAGGGATAGTGGGAGGAACGACAGTGTGGATCCAGGATTGTAGCTCGAGACAGCGGGGTCAGTCTGGTGGTTGACATGGTGGCTAGCCTAAACCTGCTGATGTCACCCAATCACCATGTGCCCTGGGGGGACCTGGGTATGTACAAGCCTGAATGTTAACTTGATGACAGTATGCTTCACTGTAAAATCTAATCAAAAGATGTAAACCAGGTAGCCGTGTGACCCTTTGATTTTGATACTGCATAAACTCATCCTACATTACCATCCTCGGGCTTTCATGGGCTTTCTCTTCTGGTCCCCTATTATCCTCCCAACCCAGCGATCTGCACCCCCATTCACTACCCACCCACCACCGACCTTTCAAATAAGCTGTCAGGATGCATCAAGGATGAGGCCAAAATGACATGCATGTCTCTGTATGTGTATGTGTTGTGTATGTCACGGGTAGAGTACGGAGTAAATGTACTCTACGAGGTCACTCTTATTCATGAGAGCCACTGTCACTTCAAGATTGTAAATAGTCACTAGATTACCAGAGTGAACCCACCACTCAAATCCTATTTCTACTTCTGCCTCCACAACATACGCACCCCCCCCCTCACTGCTCGCTTCTTTGTCATGTTGTCCCTTCACACCAACTGCATGTGCCAAGCATGATGACCTACATTTGCATAACGTCTCTGCTGGCAGATTGGATTGGTCAACAAATCCACCCACTATTCATAGACTGGTGGTCAACAAACACACATGTCAGAAGAGATAACAATGCGAGGAGACTTAATGGTCAAAGATGTGGTATGACTAGGCTATCATTTGCTCTCAAAAGTGTGTGTGTATGCGTGCGCGTGTAAGCGTTTTGTGTGTCTAAGACTTCGCCTTTGGTGCCATCTGGGTCCTTTTCCTCACAAATCGGGAAAAATCGGAGTGCTGAAAGGAAAACAACGCTGAAAACAGGAATAAATAAATAAATGATGGCGTGGGGAAAGAGTGCAAATGCGAATGGCAGCCTGAGATGCTAAGAGGAAGGAGAGAAGAGAGAAAAGAAGTGATTAGACAACAGGAGCACTGGTGATAGGCCTCTTTTCACAGTCTCTGTGGACCCTGGAGATGAGCCTGAGAGGGGGTAGACAGCCGACATGGCAACCTCTCAGCCCACATCAGGCTGTCGCTGACTGTGATGCCCACCCAAGAGACCACAGGATGCTCACTAGGAGAGGGACAAACTCATAAAAGCTATTATTGCACAGATGGTTTATGCTCTTTTCTACTTAAAAGCTGTCAGTGACAGAGCTCAGCATTTGGTGGCAACTACGGAGGAAATAAATAAAAAAAAGAAAGCCGAAAAGGGGTGTGTGTGTGTTCATTTATTTGTGTCAATATAAAGACTTGAGTATGGTGCTTTAAGTGACCAAGAATGTGTGTATGTAATCCTTGGGCAGTAATTCTCAGGACATGTTGCTGCCTCAGTGCTGTGTGCTGACCAAAGGAGTTGTCTCACAATCAGGGCGTGAAATGCTAAAGAGCTCCCAGCCAACACGCCTGCATGGTGTTTTCTCCCCACTACTGTTCATTTGACATTTAGTAAATCATTATTGCAGCGATGTCCCCGAGGAATATTTCACCATACATGGACACACACCCACACCCTTGATGATAACTATTTATTAACAAGTTAGGTGACCTGATTTCATCCTGTTGCCAAAATTACGACAAATACACGTGCAGGATTTTATAAATCTGAAAGTTAAAAAAACCTTGTATTTAGATGATTTAACAAATAGATAAACATACCAAAGTGAGATAATTTCTATAACACCCTTTAAAGTAAAGCTACATTAAATTTATGTAATTTATTTTAATAGCTGTCCACATACCAGCCTTGAAAGTCTACTAATTTTCATTTCCTTCCAAGTGTTTCAATAAAAATGTCAAGTGATGTTTGAAGTTCTGTTGGCCTGAGTGTGGTGTCTGGGCCTGTGTGGACAGGCAGGCCCTCTCAGGCTTTCACACATCACCAATGTGTGCTAAACTTCCTCCCAGCTCTCTAATCATTGCTAGGCAAGGGGTGGGGATGAAAGATGATAAAAACCCAAGTCATATAATGGCAACACATCTGTCTGCTTGCCTCTCATCTCCACCCATCCACACGCTGTCAACAGCTGATGGACAGTTGATGGCTAGAGAACATTTTGAAAGATTGACAAGTGACCGACAGAACCGTCTCACATTTTAAACGCCTATTAGAATCTACCAATAACACTGAAATATTCTGGATTAAAATACAGAATAGATATTTTATTGATCCCTCAAGGGGAAATTCTTATATGCATTTCACCTGGAATACAACCACACATACACAAAGGGTTCATAGACATGCGAATGTGGAGAGATGGTGGAGTGATTTGCTGCCACACAGAGCGGCACCCTAGGACAGTTAGGGGTTCGGTACTTTGCTCAAGTCATGGAACAAAAGAATATCTCCCTCGTGGGATAAATAAAACATAATCTAATCTAATCTAAGCACACCACGGCGTGCTCACCTTTCATGCTTTTGGTCTATACTGGACTTGAATCGGTCACCCTCTGCCCTTGTAAGCAATGGTGATCACACATATGAGATGCACTTATATATGCACTGTAGGCTACAAGTTATTATTCTAATTTATCGTCCTGTAACACTTGGAATACTGGAATATTTTGATGTGAGTCTAAAGCCACCCTAACAGCACATAAGTCAAAAAGGTTTCCACACTGTGTGGTCCACGACATGGGCGTTAGTGCTTTTTTCCCACCTGGCTCACTGAGTCCTGGTCGTCCCATAGACTTTATATTGAGATGATGTCACTCACATAACAGCTTTTCTCGGCTCTGGGAGAGTTTTATTTATTTTTTAATTTTTTCTTGGCTCAGGGAAAGTTAATCACATGTAAAAGCTCCATATTTTTAAAAATCCTCAGGCAAACAGTAATAACTGACCTTGTTTGCAGTTCACAGTGTCCTGTAAAAAGTTTTACAGATGTCTCTTTTATAATTGAGAAAACATTTCTCTGGGCTGCAGGAATTTCTTTTTTTTTTTTTTTTTGATGTATGACTGCAGATGCATTACCACGTGACTGAAATATACAGAAACATTCAATTTAAAGCTCCTTCAACAATTTGATTGGCCTCATCTGCTTTAGTTTTGTATGTGTTTACATGATATGAATGTCCCTAACTACCATTCTTGTGCATTCAACAGTTCTGTCTTCACTTTTATTAAAGTCAGCCTCTCAGTTTATCAGTAGGACTCTTAATTGCTGCAATACAGATCACCACCCTTAATTAATGCAAATGGGGCAAGCAATCACTGGGTCTTGCAAATAATCATCAAGCCTTTGTCACTGTTGTTTTATAGAAGTGCTTTAAACCCATTGTCTGTGTGATTAGCTAATAAAGAGCTCCTAATGTCTTGTCTTGCACTCACGGAGCACATCCTCCTTTTAATCCATAAGCTCTTAAGGCAGCCATAACTGCCTTATTCATGTCAGGCCAAGAATGAAACCAGTAAAGAGTATAAAAGCAGCCTTTACAGTCCATACACATTCACACACACTTAATATCAAGGAGTGAAGAGCAGAGAATTGAGTGTGTGTGGATAAGAGCAATATCCACCATCAATTAAAGATGGAGATAGGAAGCAAGACATTTTAATGTTGGCCTTGAGAGGCTTGAGTGGGCTGAGACATGGAATCAATAGCATAAGAAAACATAATATATTCTCCCTTTGCGTATTTTGTTTGAAGGACAAAGTATGCTTTAAAAAAATAATAAAAATGGCTTGACACAGCACTGAGTGTGCGATTTTCATGCCCTTAATTCTAAAAATATTTAAATGACTCTTCACTTTTATCACTGTCATTGAGATATGGAAAACGAGACAAGCTGCATCTTATGCACTGGCCTTTTTTGCCTTGCAGCATTTTAGTGCTTAACTTGAATACGGTCCTCGAATATGTGACCCTTGGCCTACCTAGACGCCGGCCCCAATAGACTGCCCCAACACCTCATCATCACTTTAGCTCAGAGAAAAACCTCGAGATGATGCCAGCAGTAGGCAAACTGCCCATTGTCCTCTCAGTGACAGTGAAATGCTTATTATTTGTGGGTTTCCCTTGGGCCTGTCCAACACATAAGGTTATCTGGACTGGATAAAGCAGGGAAAGAGCTGCGTCCGTGTTCCAGCCCCAGAGGCAGGATAAAGACACACGCTGAGGTGGTGAGTTGAGAGGGGAGATGCTACGACTCACGCGCAGTGGACCTATTGGGTTCACCCTCAGGGTGCGTATGAGTGTGTGTAGTTTGGGAGTGGGAAGGGGGTGTGTTTAGCCGTCTCCGTTGTGGTGGAAGTAACCTGGGACAGAGAACTGCGCGAATGGATGGAAAGAGGGGAGGGGTCAGGGGTGGAGGAAGCGAGGAAATAGGGAAAAGAATCGAGGAGAGGGTCATTAAGATTATTATGTAGAGTGTGTAGGAGTCTGAGGGGCGGGGGTTGAGGAGGTGATATTGCCAATGCCTCAAGCCTTTGGTCATTTTCTCCAAACAGATAAGAAATTAAATGTAGAGCATCACACCACAGGAGGATAGACAATACCTTATCTGAGCATTTAACTATGTGTCTTTGACATGTTATATATATACTCATTACATTTTACCTAGGGGCAGAGTGATGAGAACATCCTACTGATCCATACCCAACTCCATCACTACAGCTCCATGTCAGCGCATCCCTCTTCCTCCTCCTCCTCCTCCTCCTCCTCCTCCTTCTCTGGGGAAAACCAAGCCTTCTGCTAAAGCAACATAAACAGCACAAATCACAGCCACTGCAACAACTACTGTCAAGAACTATTACAACTATTGGATTATGACAAAATTTGGGGATCCTCTGACTTTCCGTCATGTCACAATTATAATTTGTCGAGTACTTTGGTTTATGACCAAAAACCTGCAAATCTGTGGACAATCCAATCATCTGTACTAATTAGCTAACTTGCGGGTAGCATTCTAACAGTTACTAAACTAAGACGGTGATTACGATTACACTATCGTTAAGAGCATGTTAACATAATGACATTAGCTTTAAGGTTAAAGCACCAAAGTGGTGTTAAGCAGATACCTCATTATGCAAAGACACAGGTGAGACTGTGCGGTACAAGAGGGCTGAAGCTGAGGCTTGTTCTGATACTTGTAGATTGTGTACAGGTGCAACATCTGCTGATCCGTCCTCTGAGCCAATCTTCGGTTCAGCTTCAGCCAACAGCCTTGGGGAACAGGTGATTTCCTGTCTCAGGATTGATATCTCTCTGTGTCAAATGTCTTCATCACAGACTGGCTATAGCTATTTGTGCACGTATATATGTGATCCACTGTTCTGTTGTGTGCACGTGGTTGTGTACATTTTAAATATTTTCTCCAGCCTTGCTTTGCTGTAGTTGCACAATTGAATGCTATACAGGAATGATAATCTGCGTTGAGGTTGTTAACTCAAAATTGTGACCTTTGACACACACCATGCTGCGCTGTCCTTCTTGTTACATTTCATTGGGTCAGGAGTTCACAGTCCATCCATGAATTACCAGAGGCTTGATGTCTATTTTTAGAAAGACTGATGGAGAAGAGAAGAGAAGAGAAGAGAAGAGAAGAGAAGAGAAGAGAAGAGAAGAGAAGAGAAGAGAAGAGAAGCAAGTCTGTTGTCAGAAAACAGCCACAAAATGTATAATTTGATCACTCCCTAGTCTCCTAGATCTGGTTTCTGCAAACCTCATTGTGGCCTTTTCTTCTACTTTACCCAACTGACTCAGCGACACACTGTCTTCTAAGTGTTGGTGTCCCACCTCACGGGTTAGAAACCACTGTTCCCCAGGGTCAGACCAACGCGATTTCCAGTTCCAACACAACTGTTAATGATCTAACACATGGACTTATAACCAGCAGCCAGTCACTGCAGACCTCACGCATAAAGCTTGATCTCAGTGCCTAGGCCTGGTGATTCTTCAAGAAGCGTGACATTTTCCATTATACCATAAAGTAAATTCTAGAAAATATATATATATATTTAGATGACCTGACTTTCCACACTATTACTGGGGAAAGAATAAATGCTGTATGAATAGATGTGCAACAGGAAAACACAGTATTTAAGGGGGATTAATTATATAAATCAAATCATAATCGAATTAGGGGGAAAAAAGGTTTTAAAAAAATGCCCCAATCCACCTCGATACCACAACACAGATTTAGAAAGTTATATTTAGGAAAATTGTATAGAACATTGTTTTAATATGCAATCCTTTTTTACAAGATTTGCTTTGATCTTCTTAAAATAATCCATCATAATTTAAAGTATACAGGTTGGCTGCATTAATTTCCAAACTGAAATGAAATAAAGATGGGATAGAAAAAGGGACTGAACCAGTGAGAGCTGCACAGAGGCTATTTTTTTCCACTAGAAACTGCCATGAGCTCAGTTCAAAAGACTCTTGGTTATTGCAAAAGTTCGTTCACAAAATGGGTAACATGATATCCTGGAAAGTATATAATGTATACCATATCACAATATGTTTCATATAAACTAGTGTAAACCAGTTCGATTTTGTGCATTGTATCTGTTGTTTTCAGCAGTTCCTGTTTTTGTATACATATCAGTTTACTTTAAGGTAGTATTTTTTTTACTACTGTTTTGCCAATACTGGAGTCAATATATGCACTAACCGAGGGGAATAAAGAGACTAATGCAAATGGAAGAAGGCTTGTGCAGTAACTATTGTCAATAATGCAGCTGGGAATCCGACATTGGCTCTTTGACCAAAACACCAGGTCTCTGGAGATAGAAACCTCTGTGATATGCATATGATTACACAATTAACCCGTGAAACTCTCCAGAATCACATGTATGATGTCACGAATTTTTCAACACACAAGCACAGGCATTCGCCAAAACATAAGTACAGAAGGCAAGACAGTGCATGTGCATTTACATGCATACAAATGGACGCAGAAACTCACACAGAGAGAGGCTAAGGAGAGGAAGGCACACCATCACAGTATTAATTTTTCATAACATCATGCTCAATACAAAATGCAATAAGTGTTTCTTGTAAGACGACTCCCGGGCACTTATAGCACTTGAGCATGCGGCAAGGTTCTCTCAGAGGTCCAGCGTGCGTGTTTGTCTGACTTACTTTGTCTCTGGCAGGATGACATCTGATGCTGAAGACGCCCAGGGGCTGGAGGAAAGAAGAGGAGAGATCGTGTATATAAACACATGATAGAAAAGGAAGAGACGAAAGAAGAAGAGGGCACTAAAATGTAGTCACCGTAATCAGCCAAATTCTTTATTAGGAGATTTCTGGAGCTCAAAAGGAGAAGTGTTTTTGTCCAATACACAAATAGACATAATTCATTCTTTTAGCCCTCTTGTTCTCATCATTTGGGCCTGGTCAGCCTCATGTGCTTTAATATCGTTCTAAACCTCCACCACAGTAATCCACCCTGCAGCACTCTTTCTCATATTATTACTACTTATATTTGTATTGGCATGATAACTGATCATGTAAAATAGTCCAGAAGTGACACGATTCTGACTCTAAGGAGCAAAAGTGGAACACTTCATGATTAATATGGCAGATGGGTGGTAGGGGCTGTGACGTAGCTATGAAGAGATTTTGGAAAAGGGTAACAGAGCACCAGAAGGAGGGTGTGGATAACATCAGAAACTTGGGGTAAAATACTGATTGGAGCATCGACACTGACAGTGAATGTCATGACCTGACCTATTTGTTATTGCATTAAGAAAATAACATAATGGCTTAATTACATTTATGTAGTCCACAACTTAGGTAAATTATGTTTTGGTATATTTGTAAACCACAAAATACCGTGAAATATGGTATGACGTACCAGAATATGCCACCCTAGAATATATCTATTTAAAGTTAAAAGGTTTCTGTTTGAATTAAGGTTTTTTAAACACCAGAGTGCAACATTTCTCTCCTAACTAACCAATTTATTTTAGCAATTAGCTCTCTGGCTAATTGGTAGTAGTCCGGTGGAATCACAGCAATCCCAGGATTTACATGAGTCAGCTGTATGTTTGGGAAGGCCTTGAGAGAAAAAGGACATTGACATGCAAATGATTGTCTTGAACTTTATTGAGCGGGTACATTTAAGTTAATTTGCCGTTGGGAGTGGCTAATGGAAGTAGGCTCCTCCAGTAACTCTTAAGGAGTCAATCCACCTGATTTAGAGGAAGCAAGCACATAGATCTCTTGATTGACAGAGCTGTTACTCTGCATGTGACATAACTGACGGACAGAGAGGAAGAGAGAGTGAGGGAGGGTCCCAGCACTGGTCTTCTAGTTCCTGCATCACATCACGATGCCCTCATGTACAGTATGTTCCAGATGTTAGGGTTATCCTGGAGGGAGAAGCAGTCGAGTATTGTTTTAAAGCCTTCAGGGTGGATCATAAATGTTGCACGGGGGACCTCATGAAAAATGCAATACATACGCCCCCTTAGCTAAAACAGAACACAGATGGACCTCTGGGAATGAAGCATGTTAGTGTAGCATCATGCTACGATTACAATCATAACAAGAAAGGGGCTTTATGGGTATGACATTAGAAATACAGGAAGTTAGTTAACCATGGTAATCGGAATCCATTACAATGAGCCCAGATCCGCCTCATTACTGAATATGCAAACAGCTTTATGGAACTTGACAGCAGATAAAATATGTTAACTGGGGCATATTATATTACTATATAGTTTAGTTTGTTAGCTTTGGACAATAGGAGTATCTCTTCAGCTTTCTTAAGGTGTGTTTCATATGGGCTTACCTGACTCTGCTGTGGGTATCTCTATACTGTGTGTGTGTGTGTGTGTGTGTGGGTGGGTGGGTGCACAAATATCCCATCAAGTCTCTCTCTCTCTCTTTTTTTTTTTTTTGTAAAATGCGCTTGTCTGACGATGCTCAAACACTCTTGTCTAAGTGTGTGTGTGTGCATGTTTGCCCTTTTATAGATGTGTTTGAAGGACCCAGCAGAGGAGCTAAAAGTAAAGCGTCAGGCCATAATTGGGTTATAGGGACCGGTGATGGATTAAAGCACGGCTAGGGAGACGCTGCAGCAACATTAGGGTGTCTGAGATGTCAGGGGCAGAGCGCTCTCATTAATCGCCTTGGCCCTTACATTACTGCATTAGTTGTATTAGCAGCTAGGAGTCGGCAAGCACTTTGGGATTTCTCGCTGAGGCAGGCCACATTCCTCTCTTTCCCTTCTGGTTGCCTTGCAGAAGTGGGCACGGGCGCTCACTTTAAAAAAACAAAATAAAAAAACAAAAAATAGGACAGGACGGATCATTTATTTTGTTTTAAATGTCTTATTTTATTTTTAAAACAGTGAATCTTTTGAGCAAAGTGTCTTGAATACAAATTGTTTGGAGTTAGTCTTCATACCAGAGTCTGAAAGTTGTTAGGTCATTTACAGTAAGTACATGTGCGCTGACACATATACATAAACGCACACACACACACACACACACACACACACACACACACACACACACACACACACATACACACACAGTGCAGCCCCCAATCAGCCATCCCACTTCTCAATAACCTAATAGTCCTCCTGTGAAAATTGATTTTTAGGAGCATGTTCCATGACCCCGACCCCCCTACCAGCACCATCACAATCTCAGTCCTCTTTTTCTTCTTTCAATTCCATCCATCTCCCTTGCAGTACAGATATTTACACTGTAGCTGTTATTAATAAGCAGAAATTGATTTTGCTGTGTAGTAAAAACATTACATGAGCAGTCAGGGTGACCGGGCTTGGCTGCTTATAGGTCAGGAAAGTGGGCGGTGTTTCACATCTGCGTGATGGAGAGGAATGGGTGGGGCAGAGGTCAGGAGGGAAACCTAGATGAGGATGTATAGACTAACATTAGTGATCCTGAACGTTCAACCCTTGTCCACTCCCTCTTTGTGAAGTGAGAGCTTCATCACTCATGCTCTCTTTCCTTTCTCTCGCCCCCCTCCCTGCCATCCTCCAGAGGCTAACGTATGGGACTTAATCACAGCTGAAGTGTCCCTGATTGCCTCAGAGCTGCTGGTGGCCTCAGCAAAACCTTCAGTGTCCATACAAGCAGACTGTCTAATCATATTATTAATCAGCCATACCGCGGCACGGGCACCCATAGGTGAAAACATCTACTTTAAAAGGCTGGCTCATCCAAATTATACAAAATGATGAATAGCCATGAGTGTAGGGCAGTAAAACGTAAAACTAGTAGTTTTATGATTAAGGATTTTATTCTGAAATTCAGAACAGTTACATTACAAGTAACACATGATATATCAGCTTATCAGCTGTCTCTAAAGGAGAAGTTTGACAGATATCAAATTTTTACTTGTTCAGCAGGAAGAAGTGTTAGCTTGACACATACTGGAGGTGTGGGGAGTGATTACTGGTAACTCCAAGATTCTCTGAAGAGTTTGTTGTTTTCTCGGCTGCTAGCTAATAAAAAATGTAACCAGGGGCTAGGCCATATCTAGACCAACTCAGGATAGCCTCAGTTTCAGTGACATTGTGGAGGGATTTGGCTGGTCACTGTGTCTTTTGCCTGCACTGCCACAGCCAAAACACATTGACTCTGGGCTAAATGGGGCTTAAAGTATGCCCGAACACTGCAGCAGAACAGCGGATAGAATAGGTGAAGTAAAGATAACGTAACTGGGGTTGGCAATAAGTCCATATGTTAGTAAGGGCAGTAATATATAACATACTGAGTATATGGATGATTAACCTGAAGGTGAACTGCACTGGCTGGTGTAGTTTTATCACAAAGCTTAGCTTCAGTGAGATAGCTGGCTGACATGGCTGGTGCTCAACATGTTTAGCTATCAGTGTTCTCAGTTAAGCTAGCCAGACTGACGAAATGCGAAGAGGAAAATGAGAAATGACATGCAGGGGAAATTGATTAAATATGTGCCAAGACTAAATTATTATTAGGAGTGACAGAGTTACATATACATTTAATACATTTAGTTTTAATTTGTTTGATCAGCTGGTTCCTGGTAAAGGAAAAGCCTTTTGCTGTTTTTTACCACCTGATCAGAGCTTAAAGGAAAAGCTTATTCTTCCATTTTTATCTTAAATATTGTTTGACTTGAATCTAGATTTGTCAGAAAAAAAATATGTTGGGGCTGGGCTTCATATCTTTAAATTACTTTTCTGTCCTACCAAGTGTAACACTTCTAATACACTAAGTTTAAGATCATACACAATAGATAAAAGCAGCAAATTCTCACATTTTGTGAACCAGGAAAGAGATGTGGGAAGACTTTAACTGTTCGTCGCCCCATTATTGCACATAAGATTAGACCAGATCTTAGGGTTCTCCTATCTGCGATAGAAATTGAGGAATTTGTCCGACACTGCTAGCTGTGTAGTTTTTGAGATATTCTGAAATTTCTGCCTCCATGTCAATCCAATGTAGGTGAATGTTGAGTGCTCACAGCATTGAAAAATTAGATTTAAAAGTAAAACAGCAGCACCAGTTTCCTTTTACAAAGTCTCAGTTCAATTCACATACTCTTTTTTTTTTTTTACTACTTTCTTTCGAAAAAGCAGTCCTTCTGAAAACTGTTGACTGTTGACCAACCATCTGTGCCCATCTGTGTGATCTGTGCCCTCTGAAAAGGAGCATGGAAGAAACATCATATGGGTTTACATAGATCACTTTCTCATGGCAGGATGAATGGCGAGGGGCTGAGGGCAGCGTGTGTGAGGAGGTGGGCAGAGGAAGGATTGTTATTGGATCACAGTCGCATAGAGCGCAATTTCCCATGAGTGTCCTTGGGTACCTGATCTGTGCAAAGAAATACTGGACCCCCTTCCTATTGTTCCTCACACTAACATGCGAATGCACATGCACGCACTCACACACATTCACCACAACTACACACACACACACACACAGGTATCTGTTTGTCTTGCGAGCGCCTCTGTTCACATGGAAGGGGTTGTCCTCCTGCTCCAGGACAAGGTATTAGCTTTCCCCTGAGGGAGAGTTCTAATTAGGTAATTGACTGATGTATAAAGCAGGTGTATGTATCCGTTACAGCCGGCTCGACCTGTTCATTATTAAACAGTGACCCTCCGCCACTCGTGCCAAAGCCTTCAGTACAGGGGAGAAAGTGGTTGGGAAGAGCTTTTACAGGGATCAGGCATACTCGTAATTACACTTGCTGGTTACCTGAGTCTTACCCCTTTACTGTTGCATGTTGAACAAGAACCCTGCTGCTCCATTTCCCACTGATTGAGCACATTGCTGCATTGCTGTCAATAAAAAAAGGCTTTTTAAAAAGTCAAACAAAAGGTAATTTGTAGGGAACAAATTGTTTCAGTTGTCTTTCTGGGAAATCGATGAGATTTTATTTTGTGGAAAATGCATGATCACTGACTTACTGAAAATAGCATCCTATCTGACAGGTCACAAAACTTTTCATCCTCACACATTTGTACATCGACAGGCAAATGAAACCTGAGCTACACTTGGCCAGAAAGGACAGGAGAAATTTGCCAAGTGCCAGCAAGCAGCACTTCATTCTGACACTTTGACATCAGTGAAATATATAAAGTATTGGGTTGCTGTTAGGTCTATAGCTCAGTTTATTCACATCAGGAGGCCCAACGATCGAGATATGGATTGATAGCGGAGACAAGAATTGATTCAAAGTGTGTGTGTGTGTGTGGGTGAGTGTTTTGTGTGCACGCATGTGACAGCAGCCTCAAAACGTAAGCTGGTCGGTCCATTTTAATTCAGTAAGTTACACATTTCATCTCTGAGTGTGTAAGTTACAGAAGCCAACGAGACGGGTTGCAACAGCTTTTGAGCCAACACTTTTTTGATTGAGCCAGACTTGGACGTTGGCCAGCGTATAAAATGTTACCATAAAAGACCATAAATGACATCACATTTTCAAATTGACTTGTCAATCTTTTTCACTTTTCGTTTTGTGTGGACAAAAGCAAACGCACAAAAAAAAGAAAAAAAAAAGTAATGACATAGAGTAAAGGACAATGCAGGACAAGGATTGAGTTTATCATCTTATAAAATAAAAATTATTCTCTGTCCTCAAACCAAGTTTTGACTTTGCCTTTCTATTTCCCTTTTTTAAATCTATATAATAGTAAAATACTCTAATGTGGTAGTCCTAATTTTTCCCAGTAAAGGAAAGGTATATTTCATTCCCTCCCTAATAGTTGAAACATTAGTGACAAAAAAGAAGATATGTAGCTGTTTTTATGCTACCATACACTGTGAGTTCTTATCAGAGGTGTATTTTGTATGTCCTTGATGTATGATCTGAATGTAATAATCATGGTTCACAGTTCCGACACCTTTGCTGAGAGGATGAAGTAGATTTAGGCAAACAGCAAATCACAGTAACATAAAGTTGATTTGCTATCTTGCAGTGCATTTCTTGTAAAATGAAATTCTCTAGCAACAACCTCTGTCGGGACGAGTCCAGACAATATATGGGTGGATATGTATGGACTTTGCACTTTATTTTAAAACAAAGTTCAGTTACAACTCTGGACTAATGTTAGATGAAAAAAAAATGGATTCGCATTGACTATTGACTAAATATTGAGTTTAAGGTTATGATTAGCTGGGAGTGCTTGGCAGTATGGATTCACATCTCTCAGTAAATAATAACTATCATGTATTCGGCCAAGCCATATAATAGAATAGAATAGCATTTTATATTTGAAAATATTAAGAAGGAAATCTGGGAGAGCGGCAGAACTTAAGTGAAAATGTGTAAATATTTCTGGCCCATTTTGGGGTGAACTAAATATGCAACAGTCTTACATTTTACTATTTATAACACAACGTTTTTGTCCTTTACTGGACTGCTTTAATATAACAATGGGGGCACAAATTAAGTGTATACCCTCTTCTCCAGCCAATACTACACCACTCGCTATAAGCAAGCAGTTTACCCAGAATGTGTGTGTGTCGTTGGTGAAGTTGTATTGGTATATACACTAGTATATGCATAGTGAACCATATATTAGGTTGATGTATTAGTCACTTAGTTCATATCCACTTCTAGTCTTAGGGTTAGGGTATATACAGTACATACTCAAACAGGTTATTCAGACATGATCAAATATACTTCACCTTTTGCTTGTTTGTTTGCATTCCTAAATTTGGATTTATTTCAGATAAAATAGTCATATACTGTGCCAGCAAAGGTTTTTATCGCCCATGAGCAAGAAACTGTATTTTTACAATTGTGTGATGCCTGTGTGAAGTTCCACTATAAAACTGAACCCCCAGTTCAATGTTGGAGCCTCCATAAAAGCTCTATAGACCTTCTCACTTGCCCTGCCTAAGCAGTGCACTGAAACTTGCATGTAATGCTCACCGTACAGGTTGCTGTACCCTAACCCAGCACCCACAAAGTGGAAGGCACTGGCATTGTGACAAGGTCAGAGGGCTCCGTATGTGCTTACATAACTAGAGTTACAGTACATAACCTTCATCTATTTCACGCATGCATCATCCTCTAATAAACTCTCTAGGCTTGGAAAAATAATGGAAGAAAAATGTGTGTATTTCACTGGCCTGGTGAGACCCAGAAAGTGGAACTTGGAGCCTTTGCACGTGGAAGCTAGCCACACTGACTCCAAATGCTCCCAGTCCCTGTGTAACCATCCAAAATAGTATGTACAAACTGGAGTGAGAACCGAACAGTTGCAAACAGAGGTCACTACCATTAATCGTCACACTTGTGGCCAATCTTTGTCCAATGGGAAATCCGTGATCTTCTAACACTGTAAATATCACAAGCGTTTGTGAGATGGAATCTGAATTCCCATTCCAGCTGAAAATGGCCTCTTCTCTCCTCTCCTTTCCTCTTCTCTGCCAATAGATTACAGGCTTGTGTGCATGGATTAGTTTCAGAGTCATATTCAGTGTTTATTCCCAAACAAACCCTAATCTGATCTAGCCTAATCTAATCCCATCCAGAGTGATCACTGACAGCAGGATCACCTTCTCGCACACCCACCCGCACTAACACCACTGTTTCTCCACGCTGCCTCAGAGAGGTGAGAGGGGGGTCATTTTTGACATTTTTCTGTGATTGCTGCTTAGCTACGATTCAGTCAAAACAAAACATAAAATTGGTTTGGAATATTAAATTGTAGGGTAAAAATTGTAACAAAATACACAGAAAATGTGTTTCTATCTTTGGGGTGATTGAAAGTTTAAACAAAGGAATGTTTTCCTATTAATGCAATGCAGTATAATGTATATTTAGACCATAACTTGCACAATGATTTGAGGCAGCAAACCTTGAAAAACAACTTCCTCAGCTTTCATCTTACATAAAATATCCAGTTGGACTAAAGCTGCAGACTAGTGAAGTGCTCATATTTTTTGAATCCCAGATCCACTCACAGAAGCTTAGAGGATATGGGTTACTATTCATCACACAGATGCAGCAACTCTTGACCACAACTTGTCCAAATTCTGAGACAATCACCTGCCCCAAAAACCAAAATTAAATCAGCGGCGTTGCTTGTGGCTTTGATTGGATTGGTCCTTAATATTATTCCCAAATAGTAAATAAAAACATTTGTTGGAATAGCATAAGCGGCTTTTTATTTGACAAGCAAGGTATAACTATAATCTATTCAAGCCTGTATGAAGATTTGTTCAACCAGAATTAAAATGTTCAGTGACTCATCTATGCTAGCATTTTATTACTTTTTGAGAACTATGACTATTTTTTTAAGGCAGTGTATTATTTAGCCATGCTATTGTCCTGGCTCTGGGATGGCAATGTCCATCTGTTCTGCTCAGTCCACCACTTTGGTGAATTCTGTACACACATTCATTTTCTTAGGATGGATTAAGCCTAATAGTGAACTTTTCTCTAGCACCATTTTGAGGTTGACATGGAATATCGCAACAACTAAATCAATCGTGGAGCAGATCTGAAACAGACTTCCATGTTCCAGTCAGCCTAATGACAACTGGTGATCCCTTAACTCTTGTCAGGCTGTCGACTTGCAGATTTTCGATCACAGGTAATATAATCAGAACTAACCTGTGTATATTTATAAGAGTGGTATTGCGCTCTGAAAACTGAGGGCACCAAATTGCAACAAATATGTTAAAAAATGACATAATGTTGCTGTCGGTGTCACTGCAAGTGATCACAACAAATAAAAATATACTGCACCTGAATATCAAAAAGCATTATAGTCATTGTCACTGTATCATCATCACAATCATCTTTTTTCATGGCAATAGGGGAACTTAAGAAAAGGTCAGGTGGTAACAGCTTGTACTCTGAGTGAATTGATGTTGCTTTTTTGAAGCAACTGCTTGATGAATATGTGATGGAAACTACTGATCTGTACTCCACCACCTCCACAATCTTAGAGTATTCTTCTCTTTAATAATAGAAGAGGATTACATCTGCTTTGTGTCCATTCTCTTATGTTAACATGAACTGCCCACTACCACTGATGATTTTGGAAGTCAAAAAAAGGACACAGACTCACTGGATTATGAGTGTGCTAAGGGTCTCCTCCAAGTTCCACAGCCAAGTGCAGTTCAAAGCCTCGGTCCTCTCCTCCTTATCAGCAGACTTTCCACCATCCTGACTCTAGAAATCATTCCTCTCCATGAATACTAATCAGTCCTGCTTTTTTTTTTTCAGCTCTTTGGTTCTGTTCCCTGTCCAACTTCATTCTCTTGTGAGACTCCTTGATTTTAAATGACTGCAACCCATGCTAACGCTTCACCAGTATCTCTGTTTGAAGCACTAAATAAAAAGAAGTCCTTAAAACTCCAAACAGCTCACCTCTATCCCCTCTGAACCTGACCTTTGACCTTTTGGAAATTCTGAACTCCCTTGAACTCAATCGCAACCCCTTCCTCTTGCAACCACTGCGTCCTATCCTGTGAAGGGAGAAAGATGGAGCTTCTTTAACTCCTTCCTCCTGCTTTCAAATGCTTGCCTGCACACACAGAGAGGACTGTAAAAGTAGAAAAAGTGCAAATAAAAATCATTTTTACGAGATGGTAGAAGGAGGACAGAGCCCCCTCTCTGTGAGCCTTGTCACGTTTGGATTCGACCTTCGTCCTGAACCATGTATGAGGTGTCTGCAAGGATGCACAGCAGCTGTTCTATAACGCTGAGGTCAAAGAGGTGATGTACGAATTCAAGAGAACCTCTTTTTCTCTATGATCTACACTACAGGGTATCTCCCAGTTTACCTGTTGGGCACTGATTATCATAAAGTAATAAGAAATGGTTCCATCTGTGAATTAAATAGCAAGGAGCAGCCCAAGAGATGAAGATGGGGAACTAAGGATTTAAGCTACAAAGCACTCTAGCTAGGATAGTCCTGAGGTCATAAAGTCATCTGCACCAAAAAAAAGAGACACCTCCCTCTATGATTAAAACAATAAATCTGATTATCCTTCTCTTTCTTCATTTTTACAAGGAGTCTACAATGTGTGGGAGCTTTCTAACTCAGCTTATTTCATTCCTCTCCCCAGGTGTGCCCATGCTGCATGTGAAACCTGAGAGTAGATTAAAGTGCCAACTCCAGAGAGGAAAAATGCTTTTAGGAACTTTTAAAACTGTGTTTAACAGTGTGTTTTTAGTGCCCACTAAAACCAACACACCACACCACATGGCCAAGATGGAGAGATGCTGTGTCCTAAAAGAGAAGAAAGAGAGCGTGTGAGAGAGATGAAGGGAGAGAGATAGAGAGAAGGAGGAGGGACCATCATCAGTCTTCATCAACAAAGACTCATGTTCTGGTGCCCTTTTCTTGACACGAGGCCAGGACTGGCTTGGTTTTAATCAACAAGGTTGGCCAGCCATTGGTTAACACGCCTATCTATTCATGCAGCACTTGGATCTATAAAATTATAGATAGATATCGACGAGCTACATGGATGAATCATCCATAATGATGACTCATAATGCGTAATTTTTGGTGACTCCCTTACCTTTTATCTAGTGCCAGTCATAATTTCTTTCATCAAATGGGTGCTCCCATGTAAGGCTCTAAGAAACGTGACAGGCAGTGTGAAGATGCACTTACTTTTGTGGATGGTTTATGGTTAGCTGTAAGTCTTGCTCTTAGATTAGTTTAGATTAGGTTTTATTCTTGCATCAAACAGCATTCACATAACACACTTATCCTGACATCAAATCAGAAACAAATTAAAACAAACCCCCCCGCCCCAACTCAATCCAACATAGCACATGGGCATGTATGGGCAAAAAACAAAACAAAAGAACGTTCAGTTCTGCCTCACTGGGTGACGCCAATGAACTTCAACATCAAATTCCTGGCCAAGAACCAAAGAGGCATTTAAGGGTGTGACTGTTATTTAATGGCATGACAAACTCAGGATGTTATTGATATGAAAATGTAAGTAATAAATGACTGCTATCAACATGCAAATATTTATGACACTGATACACTGACAGCATCTTCCCTGATGATCAACTATGGACTTTGGCTTGTGATGGCTTATAACTGTCACCATTGTTATAGTCTGGCTGCCTGCTCGTTGAACACAACTCAACTTGCTTCCAACAGAGCAAAACACAAAAGACTGTGTTTTCAGAGTTACAATAATACCTTAAAAAAAAAGTCTGAGAACTCTTACAAAGTGTGTTTTAATTTGCATAATTAATCTTTTCTATGTTATATTGCATTACAGGAATTTAATGATTATTTCAAGAGAGCTTGTACCTCATTCAGACGGCACTGAGCCAGCATGCAACGCCTCATTGATAAGAGTGAAACTGTTTCCTTGGTTTGGTACAACATCAGAAGAAGAGGTTGCCGTTTCCCCTTTTGAAAAAAAAAAAAAAGTCCACAAAAACATAAGTTTTTATGATTATGATTATGAAATATGATTATGTTTTGGTTTTCTAAATTTAAAACACGTCATTTCAGTCAGTTTCCTGGAGCTTGAAACAAAAGAGGTTTTCTTCACACATATACCTAGCGGCATGTACCACATTGCATGTTTGACAGTTGTATAAACTTCATTTGTCATATGGCGGTCTGAAAATAGATAAATAACTTCATTAAATTACAAACTACTTCTTTAAAAACCAACACATCCTATCATGGAAAAATCTTTTTCTTCTAAATAAAAGATACAGAAGTGTGTCTCCCTCTGACCAGGCCACTGACAAGGGTGCTCTTGACCTCTTCATACCTGTGCTTGTAAAAGCAGCCACAGGGGGTCCCAACAAGTGAAGAAATGGAAGCCATGTGACACAAGACAGTGCCTATAAATATGGCCGAGATCACAGAGGCACTTAATGCAGGGGTGGGCAGACTGCTTTTTTACCAGCGCGTCTACAACATCTTAAAAAGGTTCTGTCGTGTCATATGAAACCAATAAAACCCAAACACTTCCTCCCCGGCAGGGAAAGGCCTCCTAACCTACCACAACTCACGGTCTGCCGTCCTGCCAGACCGCCCTTTTTTGCTTTTAAGGCATGTTCATTCTTCCGTATTTCTTTTTGTTTTTAAATGTTTTATTTGGTGCCATTTTTCACCGTGGCTTTGATTTATTCCTCTTCCTACCATTTCTCCTGCGCTTGCACGCTCTGTCTGTCCCTGTAACTTGTGCGAACACAAGCAAAGGAGAATACTGTACATTCGTGGCAGGAAATGGGTACTGATTCACGGCTTGAGAGGATTAACGTGAAAAGGAGTGGCCAGCGCCTCTTTGGGGAATTAGAGGCAAGCAAAAACAGAAAAAAAAGATTTTTAATAAGCTAACAACATGAAACAAATATTCCACTATAGGAGAAAACAGTGACGCAGACATGTATATACGAAATGTAGCCATATATCTTCAAAAGCAACATGTAGGAGAAATCACTTGCCCATCCCGTGGAAGCTACTGTAGCTCTTTCCACAAATCCTCCTACCTATTTCCACAAATTATTTTTTCTGACGATGACATTGATCAGCATCCCATCCATTACCAGAGAATTATGAGCTCACAGGAAGAAACAGAGGGCCTGCAAGTCTGTTTCCCATAATGAGACATGTGCGCTGATCCTGTATAGTTACCTATCACAATTTCCCAGTGGACAAAACACACCCATTCTTCCAGTGTAGACAGTGTGCTTACATATGCAAGTGTGGAAGTGTGCTAAGCTCAGCTTCATGCTTACTCTACTTTAGAAGTCCAGGTTGTCTCATCAGTGTTGTTACAATACGGGCGACATTAAGCTGTCGGTTAGGGCACCTCTGTTAACAGGTACAATAGATCAATAGATCAAAGATCAATCTAAAATCATTTTATCATAACATCATAGTCTTACACAAATGATCCACATCTCAAAACATGTAGTCTCAACATAAACTTAACAGAATTATTTAATAAATGACTATTTATTTCAGATGACACAGTTTTTACTATTTATTGGCAGCATAAGGATGTTGTATTGAAATATGTCATTGCACTGAACACACAAAGACAACACGTCCTCTAACTGTTAATACAAATGTGGTGTGCATCCATATGTATATGCCTGTGTGTCATGTAAACATAAAAAACATAAACAGCTTATTTAGTCTGCACTAGAGTCCTTCATCGCAAAAAAGTACCTTGTGTGCCTAAATAGCTGCAGATTATTGCTTTGTACCACTGGACAGAGAGAGGCAGGAAAGGATATGATGGCTCATTAATGGATTACCGTTCAGACTTCTGTCAGATGATCTCAGTGTTTCCACAGTGGCCTGTCAGGGCATGCTTAAATTGAATAAATGTTCTACAATTAGATGAGATCAAGGTCATTTCAGTGTCCATATTAAGGTGTCACCATTTAGTTCAAATAAACAACGTGTGTATGTTATTGACATTGTGTTCTATTGGGAAAAAAAAGTACCAATTTCAACCTGAATATTACAAGAAAATAAAAATAAAAAACACTGTGTGTTGATGGAACTTCTCATTAACGATAGTGAACTGATACAGTGCAATCTGATTTGGTTGGGTGTACACACTTGTCACACGAAATAAAAAGAAAGCAACAGGGCTCGGGCGGCAGTAAAAACACAAACCATACCTGGTGTATCACTCACGTTGACAGCAGTGGATCGAAGATCCTCCCTCTGTGTCTCTCTTTGGGACAATGAAAGTCTTTAATCAGGCCATGGCCTGCTAATGAACGGAGGCGGGTAGACGGCCCGGGAGAGGAGAGGCGAAGAGGAAGGCAATTTCTGGAAATGATTACAGACTCATTTCCTTGTTTATCCTGCCTTTGAAAAGAGAAAGAGAGACCGCCCCCCCCTCAGCCCTCCACCCCCGTAGGTCCCCCACTCATTGTATCACAACTGCTGACCCCCCCCCCCCCCCCCCCCCCCCCCCCCCCCCCCCCCCCCCCCCCCCCCCCCCCCCCCCTCCTCCTCCCTCCACTTCCACCCCCTATAGCCTTTCTCATGGAAATTGGCAAGCAAGCAAATTGTGTGCACCTATGACCTATAACTCGCTTTCTCTCACACTCACACATACTCTCTCTCTCTCTCTCTCTCTCTCTCTCTC